>CM056377.1:24112857-24144953 GCA_029718625.1 Synaphobranchus kaupii
CTGTCTGAACCTGCCAGAGATAACACAACCTGCCAGAGATAACACAACCCCAAAACTAGATTTTTTAATTAACACAATTCTTGTCCACCTCTGCGGTGCTACACTTTTCTCACTCTTCTCCTCTTATCTTTTCAACAGATGTATGCTTCAATCACATCTGACATAGTCACGTTTCGCTGAAGAGAAACAGGTGGAGGAAGCTTGTTTAAGTGAAGCGAGGGCTCACAAATTTGGTCAGTTTTCATTGCATGGAAAGCGATAATTACATTACATTGCATTACATTACATTACAGGAATTTAGCAGATGCTCTTTTTCAGAGCGACTTGTACATTTATACACAGTATATATTTATACAGCTGGATATATATTGAAGCAATTCAGGTTAACTACCTTGCTCAACGGTACAAATCCAGTTGTTAACCATTATACTACAATACATTATACTACACTGCTGCCAGTATGGTATAGCCAGGTCTGTCCCTTTGCTTGTTTGTGACATTGTAGAAACATTTATGTCATGCAGTTTTTGTTGAGAGAACGTGCCGATTTAAGTGCAAACATTTGTTGGACACGCAGCTCAAAAGCCGGCGGCCTGCATGGAAAGGGCCAGAATAACTCACCCCAACGGGTCTAGGGCAGCCCGCCCTTATCGCCGTTACCATGGCCATGATGCGCTTAATAAGCTGCGCCCCTTCTGCTCGGGAGTTGTCTACCGCCACCTATAATAATCTTCAAAGGCGCTGAGTGGCATGTCTGGCTGTCTGCGCCGAGAGGGGGTACAGGGGGGGCCGGGGGGCCAGAGGCCAGCTCCTCGGCCAGGATTAGGTTACGCTCCGGGTCCGTAAAGATACAGTTTCAATGCAGGTGTCCCTTCAAAGTGTGGCTACGGAGCGCCGGACAGAGCCGGCTGTTAAACGGCGGGGTTAGGGGCCAGTTTGTCAGACCCGCTGGCCCAGCATGAAAGGCCACGTGTGGGGGTGTCAGGGGGGCCTCTGGGGGCGAGCGTGGAGCACCCCCAAACCCCCCCCCACCCCCTTCCACCCTCCCTCCCTCCCTCCCACTGTCTCTCTGCGCCTGTAATTGAAAATGCATTCATCATGGGGGCCTGAGGGCTCTAGTATGGAGAGAGAGTTGCAGCTGGAGAGAGATGCTGGGGTTTGGGTCTAGGGGTCTGGGGGGGGGGGGGGGGGGGGGGGTGTCTTCTGCCAAATCTTCCAGCATTCTTTGTGTCAGCGTGTTTTTCTCCTCCTCTCTCCCTTGTATTTGCTCTTTATTATTTACAGCCCTTCATTATGTTCTATGACATACCGCAAATTTGCACCTTTCCAGAACCGTTATTTCCGTGGAAAAACTGAGGAATGTTGCTAAAATTGTAATTCTAGAATTTGTCTTTTGGACTGAGATTGAGGCTCCTTTAGTAGTCTAGTTAAAAGCATTGAATTACCCTTCTTTGTGAAGAACAGAAAAATGATAAACAATGCAGAATTAAAAATCACAAAAAAGGGACCCATGTACATAAACATAGGACCTGTACTTCACAGTAAAAGTCCAGACAGGTCTGCTACTTTATAACGAGTAGCAAAAAGATGCTTTGCACATGGTATAGGGAAGTTTGTCCTTGTCTTTTGAGGCATCATCTTCCTGATCTGGCGGGTTCGTAGGAGAGCGCAGAGGACGGCTTATTTGGCCTGGTCGGCTGCAAGAGATTGCCCCCCCCCCCCTCATGAAGCATCTCCATCTACCTATCACAGGTGTGTTAGGCCTTTTGCTTTATGCACTAATTGTAAGTTGCTCTGGATAACAGCATCAGCTAAATGCCTAAAATGTAAATGTAGATCTCCTGTGTGAGCAGCCAGGAGGAGGAGGTGGAGGAGATGTAGGCCTCCTGTTTTCTATTAGACTTCTTTTTTTTTTAAACAGTCCCCAGTTTGTGGCCTCTCTTAGCAGACCCCTTGTGAAAGGCTCGTAAAATGTGATTATTTTTTATGAGTTTCCTTTTCAATTGGAAAGTGTAACTGCATGCACAACATGGCTCGCTGCCATCTTCGGATGTAGGAATACGGTAGGAAGAGGGCGAGTGGTTGGGGGGGGGGGGGGGGGGGGGGGGGGTTAACAAGGTTTTGGGAGCCCCCCCCTTTATTTGCAGGCAGCACGCATTCCAGGTAATCTATAATTAGACACCCTTCCTTTTGATTAGTCCAGTTATTACGGCTCTCGATGTTGCAGCTGCATAGCGTAGCGAGGAGATAGGAAACCCTGATCCTGGAGACCAAGAAATGTTTTTGGTTTCTGCTCCAATGAAATCCTAAATACAGCACATGATGGGATTCATTATTAGGCTTAATGAACACAGGCGACATGACCATGTGATAGAGCGCTCAGCATTTGAACATGTACTGAAAATTCAGGCTTAAGCTCAGACTTAAAAAGTGAATGAGCAATCCTGCTCGTATGGAACAAAAACCAAAAACATCTCTGGCATTCCTGGACCAGGATTACCTGCCCAATGTGTTCAGTGTGGACTGCAGACTGAGGAATATTGTCCTGACTGCTGTCCTCTTAACATTTTATGTCTTGTTTTCACTTTGTTTGCTTGATGATATTTTCAGTTATAGTTTCCCCTTTTCAGAAGCTTGTATTGTTTGCTGGAACTTGCATTTTTTTAGTGAGGGATGTGCCACATGCTAGCTGTGATAACGCCACGTATTAACCGTGTCTGCAGATCCTGGACGGCAGCGGCCAGCAGCCCTAATCTATATTCAGAGGTAGGCGGGGAAAGCGATCTGTGGGTTTTTGGCTTAAGGAGCCATTCGGAATGTGATTTTCTGCAACCTCTTTGTCCCAAAAAGGGCGGGAAATGCATAAGAGGCGGGTTGCGGAGCTGCGGGAAAACTCAGGGTGAAAATGCGCCTGCTTTGCGCCGCGTGCGGAGGAGGGTGGCGGGCGGCGCTGCCCGCTCCCAATCGCCGGCGGCGGAACCAAGGCCGCTGGCTGGATTGGGTATCGCTGTCACATGAGACACCGCGGATAAGGAAGGGGGGGGGAATGGGCAGAACCATCGGCCGGAAGGAAAGGAAAGAGCCCCCCCCCAGGAAGGACAGGCTGGCAGCTGATGCTCGAATGTGTGAGATACACAGATACTCTCTGGTTTCTAGGCAGGTGGGAGGCTTTAGCAGCAGGCAGCAGGACAGTGGCGTGTCAGGTTATAAGACACAGAAAGAGCTGGCCTGGTTCTGAGCGGCAGGCGCTAGCATCATCTTAGCGCGGGCAAAGATTCTATTGGCAGGACGAAGCAGAGCTGCATGGGGGACAGAGGGCCTGTTTGGGGAAGCCAGAGCAGAGCCAAGCAAAAAACATGGAGTAATGCACCTCTTCCTGGCCTGTACTGGCACTATCCCAGCATGCACCTCTTCCTGGCCTGCACTGGCCATATCCCAGCATGCACCTCTTTCTGGCCCACACTGGCCCCTATCCCAGCATGCACCTCTTCCTGGCCTGCACTGGCCCTATCCCAGTATGCACCTCTTCCTGGCCTGCACTGGCCCTATCCCAGCATGCACCTCTTCCTGGCCCGCACTGGCCCTATCCCAGCATGCACCTCTTCCCGGCCCACACTGGCCCTGTTCCAGCTGCTCTCAAAAGACTGCTCTCCGGATCGAATGTGGATTTAAAGCAAAGCAGAGAAATCCGCTCTGAATGGCACACTTCATCAGATGGCATTTCTTTAAGCTGAAATCCCATTTAATATAAATCCCATTTTGGTACTTAACCCACTGCAATTAAGGAAGAAAAAAATCTAAGAAAAAACAAGAAGATGTCCTTATTGAACATTTGAACCGATGTGTGACTTTAAAAATGCTTCCTCATTTAGGTATTGTCCTGTTTGTGTATTTGTGCATAAAACAGCATGCAAACAGAAGGAGGAAGGTGACGTTGTCAGGGCAAAGTTTAATTTTTGTTTTTAAACAGCACCTTGACACAAAATCACTAATTTGCACCGACAATGTGCAAGTATATCTGTGCATTTTTCTGTGAAGGTCATGTACGGCGGCATAATACGTGACACTTTATGAAAATAATATCTTCTTTTATGTCTCGTTTTTGACTAGACCTGAAAGTTAAACGGCAAAGGAAGTTATTATCTTGTTTGTCATCACCTTTAATTTCCATGGCACACAGTTACACATTGAGACAAATAACAAACCCGGGTCCACAATGAACTGAACTGCGGTCTGTGCGTACACTTCCAGGCTATTTATTAGCCTAATGATTGCCTTTTTTGAGAGAAAAGAGCCTTCCCTTGATGTGGGAGAAATATTAGCCCCTTGTTGGCGTTTGAGGTCTGGTCTTCAAATTTCACCTGTTGACAGCAAAACAAAGCTGCTTCTACAGGACACATAATGAGGGTCAGCTAGGCTTACCCCACCCACTGGGTCCCTGATGCTGCCTGGTGACCTCTGACCTCTCATACGCTGAGGGGCCCTGCACTGAGGGATGTGATTAGCATCTGCACTCTCTGACTCTGAGTGGTAACTGTACTGAACTCTGCTTCACACAACGTTCTCGCAACATCTCTTCAATGTTGTAACAATGTCATTATGTCACTATTGGACAGGTATTATACTGTTTAACAAACTTTTCTCTGCCACAGACACACCCATCATAGATATGGTTAAACACCTTCCACTCAACACAGGTAGGGTTAACATATTTTCACCCATCATAGATAGGGTTAACACACCTCCACTCAACACAGGTAGGGTTAATATACTTTCACCCATCAAAAAGAGGGTTAACACACCTCTCTGCTGCTGGTGGAAATTTGGGGGGTTATAGGAGTAGGTGTAGGTGTGCCAAGTAGGTGTGCCAGTCAAACTACCTTTTCAATGTGTGTGTGTGTGTATGTGTGTGCTTGTATAGGCCTACTCCTGTGTGTGCATATGTGTGTGTGCGTGTGTGTGTGCGTGTGTGTATACGTGTGTGTGTGTGTGCGCGTGTGTGTGTGTGTGCGTGTGTATACGTGTGTGTGTGGTGTGTGTGTGTGTGTGTGTGTGTGTGCGTGTGCGTGTGTGTGTATGTGTGTGTGAGTGTGTTTGTTTCTAACCTTGTCTTAGGTAATTGCTATTAAACACATTCACTGATTATTAATTATTTCAGTTGCTTTGTTTCCCAATTTTCATGCAGGGGAAACACACGCATGCCTAATAGCAAGGCACGGTTATAGCCTTAGCACTGGGGGGCGCTTTAGTGAAAAAAGATTTTGGCCAGGTGTAGTTTTGTAGCCAGTTCTCTCAATCAGTCCATCCTCATTAGGAACCACAGAAAGGAAGTCTTTGCATTCTTTGTCTGGTGCTGGAGCAAGCGGCCAGACCGGGCTTTGCTTTTTGAAGCTCACTTCCTGGTCTGGTTGCAAGACGTCGCTCTCTGCATTCAAATCCAACTTAACATGCTCCCTTCCCTTGCTCATTTCCCTCGAGGGAGCTATCTTGTGACGCAATTTTCTATGTGGAGCAAGCAAACTTAACAGGTGCTCTGCAAGGGAGGATTGACGAGAAACAAACAAAAACAGAACCGAACCGCCCTCGCAACATTTCGGAAGTGCAACACCATAGAGTTGAAATGTGACCGCCACATAGTTCTGTGGTGACCCCCACTCTTTACATGTGGCGCATTGCATTGTGGGATTCCCTTCTTGCTGGAAGCTTGCATTTTTATACCCTGGTGGAAGGGAGGCTAAACGTGGGGAGTGAGGGAATATAATTACTCCCTCCCCTTTCTTAAATTGGAACCGAATCACATTTGGTGTGGCTGCCATATTTCATCCTGGCATTTTGGGGATTCCCCCCTTGAAGCAAGGGAAGGGAACGACAGGAAGAAAGGATACATTTCGGATCGAATGCAGCCTTGCTCTCTAGTGCCAGTGCAGTTGGCTCCAGTGTAGGTCTTTCAGCCACCCATTTCAATGTAAGTCAATGTCACCGATGCGGTGAGAGTCAATAGTTTTTTCCCACAAGAACATGTAGTCGCAATAGGTGGTTTTTCCTCGTCTAATATCTCACCATGTGCGGATTTGTTAAGGTATTCTGTCATTTGGACAATATTTAAATATTTTGTGGACAATCAGGGGACAGTTCACATCACTGCCTAGTCACTGCATACTAGGTGGTATCTCACATGCTTATTGGAGGAACCGGACCCGGTCCAGACAGCGTGGTCATATGAGCCCCCCTTGCCCTACTGCGCAGTCTCTGGCTCCAATTTTTACAACATGACGGCATGCACTTCCGCAGTATTTTCACTAGCTGTTGGAAAGTAAATGGTGACATCACAATCACTTTGTCCATGTTTTTTCAGCGAGGATCACATTTAGATCCAGTCACAGGAGCTTGGAAGGTCTTGGCCCAAATTCTTGAACTGTTTTGTCGTTGTGAATGGGTGTGCGAAGCTTTCTGGCCTCACTAAGCAGTTTCTCTCTCTTCCCCAGTACAACGCAGGGTTTTTTTTTTAGTGCTTACCTTACAATCGCAACCGCATAATTTGTTTGTCTTTTTTTTAACTGGGGACACATTTTCAGAGGCAATAATCATGTTTTTATTGTGTAGTGTTAAAGAACAATGGTGTGTGTGTGTGTGTCTGTGTGCATGTGTGTGTGTGTGTGTGGTGTAGAAAAGGGGATTAGTCCCTCCCTCCAAACAGGAATGCAATAAAAAAAAACGTCCTGAGTAACTCCTTAATGAAAAGCAGTCGATGTGCAATGAAACATTGATTATATGCGTATTAAAAGCACTTCATCTGTAGTGCTGCTGACAAAAGCAAGGCCGTGGTCCCGGAGCAGGCCTCCCTGCCCGAGGGCTCCTGATTCTTCTGCAATAATTGTAATTTGGGCGATAAGGAGCTTAGCCCCCATGTTATCCGCAGTAGACGGCCTGAAATAAAGAACTGAGGACGTAATAATACAGGAGATTATCGTTTTGGAGAGCTCTCCTTCTCGCCCACTCAACATTTGCTTCAGGTCAGCCGTCCCTAATTTTTGAGCTCATTCGCCCCCCCGGCGAACAAAGATGGCCCCCATTCCTCCTTCTCGTGGTTTTTGGGTAATGAACATTACCACCCGGTTCATTGGCAAGCAAAGCTGGCCTTCCCCTCAATGGCTGTTGGGGGGCGGGGGGTGGGTTTGTAAGCTACTGTGGCACAAAGCGGGAATTTGCCCCCGTTGTGTTTTTTTTTTTTTTTTGCATGGAGGGGTGGGGCATGATCCCTTGTGTAGCAGGACCCCCCCACCCCCTACCGTGAGCTTCCCTCCGTCTGTCACCTTGCCTGTCCCCCCCCCCTTTCGGCCCCCCTGTAACCCCCCTAACACTCCGATCAAGGGACCTTCCATTTCTCACGAAAGTTTATACCTTTGATGTCTGCAAAAGTGTGTGTAACCTTTTCCACTCTGTGGACTAGTAACATGACACACAGGAAGGGGTGTTGTGGTCCGGGCCAGCGTGTGCATCTACAGGTCTAAACGAGTCACTTCCAGGTGATTACCCAGGTGCCTTTGCCCCTCTCCTAAAATTACATTTACATCATTCGGCAGACGCTGTTTTCCAGAGGCGACTTACAAATGTGGTTTGCATTACAGTACAAGATTGCTATAAATGACCTTCCATACAATTTTCAGTTTTTAAATGTTTTTTTACGGGTTAGGAAAGAGTTAGGGAAGGTTTAAGTTTAAGTGCAGAGCAGGAAGATGTTTCATCGAGGTGTTCTCTAAAGAGATGGGTCTTCAGTCTGCCGTGGGAACGTCATTCCAAAGCTTAGGATTCAGGACAGAATTTTTTAAGAGCTGTTTCCATACAGAAAGCTGGAATCACACGTATGGAATCACACAATTAACAGCCCCCCACCCCCAATATAGAATTTAAAATAATTTCAGCAATTTACAAAACTCTAAATCAGGGGGAAGATTTGGGACAGTGTTTGGGAACCCCTGTTTAATTAAATTTGTAATTGTCAAACTGATTCCATAACCACAACTAATAAGGTTGGTTCAAAACTTCATGCGATTGGAAAATGGTGAATGGAAAGAAGAAGTTTGTGCTGTTCCTAAGAATTCCATTAGTTTCCATCACTTTAAAATGTTCCGTCTCTTAGTTAGAAAGTTCACTCTGAAGATTTCCAACGCTCGTCAGGTGATGTTTCACAAGCGGGTGCATTGGGGGCGGGAACGTTGGTGCCACACAGTGGCAGGGTAACGTACCGCAGTAGGTTATAGTATAAAGATCGAACACAATCGCCAAATCATTCCCCACACCTGCAATGCTCAAACCCTCTGCTCTATCAGTTCACTGGTCATGGGTGTGCCCTGTGATTACGTCTCACTGTGTCGTCGGTTGACTACCCCAGGGCGGGGTCGTTGCTCGTCTCCCATCAGTGGCAAAGTGGGAGTAATCACAAGCACCTGGGCTGCCATGGGCTCTCAGTTAGAGGGCCAATTGGCAGTAACTGATTAATTTGGCCGGAGCAGGACTATCAACGATCCCTTTCATAATCGGGGTGGAAGAGGGTGAAGTGGTCCTTTATTTTTGTCCTGTCAGACAGATCCTCCCATGGCCCCACCCCCCACATAAGAGCCTGAAAGTGGTGCAAAGCGTCCCTTCCAGAAATATCCCATAATTCCCCCCTCCAATTGGCCTGATTCGTGTGTGGTCGCCCTGTTTGATACCCCCCCCCCCCACACACACACACACACACACACACACTACTCTCCTCTTTGGACCGAGAGGCATCTGAGGCAAGGATTGTTACAATAATCTTTTTCTGTCACCCCTGCTTTATTAAAGCGCAGGCTGGAGAAGAAAAGCATCACTTGTACCGTGTTTTGCCCTCAGCTCTTGAGAGAGAAGAAAAGTGTGTGATGAACATCACAGCACGGTTCAACTGTGTGAGAAAAGAGTCTAAGAGACCGCCTCTAATAAATGACAAAAAAACAAAAACTGTAGCCTTTTTAGTCCAGCAGCACCCCCCGGAGAAAGGCTTTCACTTTCACCCGACGCTTTCTTCTGTCCGGCTTAGCCTCTTATTTTTCCTCCCTCCTCAAGCAGAAAGAACCGCAGATGTTGACATTATTTGCGGTGGGTTAAGATGGATTCTAAAGCCTATTATTCCTTCACTTGTAACTTCTTTATGATCGAGTTTTCCCCTGTTCTGCCCAATGAACGCTAACTGGAATAGCTGTACCAAGTTACGGCTTGGTGGGGCATGCCCCATACTTATACAGCACTGAGAGTTTGGCACTTTTCAGGGTTTCCTACAGAAATAACCACAATGACCACAGACTCTCAGCCCTTGAGAACATTAACTTCTGTACCTTCTGACCTCATGTAAATACACAGAATACAGATACAACTTCACACATCCACACAATAAAGCCCCAAACCTGGGTTATTTTCGCTATTTTTCTTCTTCTTATTATTTTTCCTGCTGATTTCATCATCAAAAATGCTCAATGCCCTCAAAGAATAATTCTCCCCATTGGATAACATCTGATCAAAGTAGGCAATTGCAGGATACACAGCCAAAATGCGTGATGTACACACGTAGGCTAATGCTTTTGATTGACATAAGGATGTGAACACGTCATGCTTTTGACACGTAAGGAAGTGCACATGTGATGCTATGTCATCTTTGTTGTGTGTAGAAGCGAGCTTGTTTGCTTACATATCATTTCACATGCAACCGGCACATAATATCAGTTTATGACTTGGATAGCTACAAGACTAAAAGGTAGGCCATAAAAACCTGACTCAATTTGTAATGGGTTAACCCCAGAAAGACAGCATGACTAGCTAGATTGCTAACTTCAGCTCAGTTAAATATGAAACCAGTTACCTTAGTGTAGCTAGCTAGCCAGCACTGGCATCCCAGAAAACAGTGGACGTCCCCTTTTAGTCCCCTCAAAGTTATGATGTGACGTTCCCTAGGTATGTGCTAAAAACATTACTAGGACATTATTAAAGTCCTAGGAAGGTCGGTGTTTGGTTACAATATGACATTTAATTTTAATTTGCCGGGGACGTTCAAGCAACGTCCCTATCCAGTTATGATATGGCGTTGTGCTCATAACATTCATGGGACATTCAGGGACGTCCCTGCAACGTCTGTTACTGGTTACATATAAAACGTCATGTAATTAATGCATTTGGGACGTTACTAGAACGTCCCGGGAACGTTCTCTGTGACGTCCACATAACGTTTAGAAAACTCTACAAAAAGACGTCAAGGCGACGTCCTGATGACATTTCGAGACGTCCAGGGGAATTCGAATTCTGTTCCCCCACGAAATCATGTCCCCCCTAACCTAATTTTCACATCGGGCGCGCAAGAGCGCCATCTTGCCGCTATGGTCAGCGCAAGCAGAGAGCGAAGCGGCAAAAACAATACATATCCGTATCCGGGAAGGGCATTTTAAAAGCGACTTTACACCAGTCATTCTTCCTCTACACATACAAGCACAAAATCCGGTTATTATTTACATGTGATTTCATTTCATTCAGCATTGCCCACAACATTAACGTGATCCACATGAACCAGGACAGGGAGAGAGCTTGTCATTCGTTTTCAGGGTCTCTGCTCTTCTCCACTTTTTCTAATTGCTTTCGAACGTGAAATGTATACCGTTCTAAACAAACAAAAAACACTTATCTGCTGACCGTAATATAGAATGCCATCCTGGCTATCGATAGTTAACGTAGCGAGCTAGCGCAGCCTGGTAATAATCTGGTAGATATCAATGTAGTAGTGCTTATTTGTTACAAACCTGGTAGCCCCAACTGAAAACTTATGTTTCGCCATGCAAAGTTTTTTTAATTTACATCACGGTAGTCCCGCAAGTTCGACTGATATAACAAGGGGAATCAATCTCTCATCCATTTTGCGTTCGCGAAGTTGGTCCGTTCAGTACCGCCCACTCTCTAGCTATTGGCTGCGCTTTGAAAGGTCAGCGACTGGAGGGGTCAAAGTTGAATTTGGTTGAACTTTGAGCGCAGCGCAGGCAGTGGATCTTGCGCTGCGCTCACCGCTGACCAGAGCGCAAAGCGGAAAACGACTCTCCATTGATGTCAACGGCACTTTCCGCCTATGCGCGGCCAATGTGAAACCAGGGTAACGTTGCTGCGCAATTATTTCAGGAAATAGCGTAATGGGCGCGCGATCTGAAGTCAGCTCGCTCCCAAGGAGGAATGCTCGTGCCACTGGTGTGAATCTCAGTATGTGTTGGCTACGTTTTAAGCGATTTGTCCGTTTCCGACAATTAAATGTTAATATCAGAAGCCGCCCTATACAGGTCAGTATACGTAAAACATTGAAATACGTTCAGAAAAGCAGCAAGTGTTCTGGTGGCTTTGTCATCTGTTCGTATTGTATTTGTGACTCGGTTAGTTAAAACATTCATTCACGTACTCTTGTAACGTGTAGGCCTACATTTCATAACCGACTATTTATTTTCCTGTTTAAATATATATGAAGCCGAATGTACATGATCAGACTGTTTATGAGTAAGATATAAAATAAACGTGATGCAACAGTTATTTTGATCTTGCCTGAGTATATTATTACTGTATGAGTAGCCTACTATCATTATTATTCTGACTAGTAGAAGAGGAGGTGGTGTGGTGCTAATGGTGGTGGTATTACGAATAGTGGTAACGTTAGTGGTAGGCTACAAATTTTATGTGATGCTACGGTTTTTTTTAAAATCTGGCATGAGTATATTTTTGCATTTCATGTGTGTATATACACTGCCCGGCCAAAAAAAAAGTCGCACACTAATATTTCGTTGGACCGCCTTTAGCTTTGATTACGGCGCGCATTTGTTGTGGCATTATTTCGACAACCTTATGCAATGTCACAACATTTATTTCCATCCAGAGTAGCATAAGTTTTTGGCTGAGATCTTGTATTGACGACGGGAGAGTCGAACCACTCCGTAAAGTGTTCTCCAGCACATCCCAAAGACTTTCAATTGGGTTAAGGTCAGGAATCAGGTGGCTAATTCATGTGTGAAAATGATTCCTCATGCTCCCTGAACCACTCTTTCACAATTTGAGCCCGATGAATCTTGGCATTGTCATCCTGGCATATGCCCATTGATGGGATAACCTGGTCATTCAGTACATTCAGGTACTTCGCTGACTTCATTTTATTGCTGTATAATGTTGCTAAGCCTAGACCTGACCAACTGAAGCAACCCCAGATCATAACACTGCCTCCAGAGGCTTGTACAGTTGGCACTATGCATGACGGGTGCAATGGCAAATTTTTTTTGGTTGGGCAGTGTATATATATGACGGGGCTCAATTCAGCCGTCGGATAAAGTGTCCCCCTATGGAAACGGACAGATTTGATGCTACGACGGTGAAACTTGGTGCATTATCTCTATATGGGGAGCTGTGTTACCAGTATCAGTTTAGTGAATGTGAGGCCTTCCTTTCTTCAGAAACATAGGGGGAACGGTATCTGACGGGGCTCAATTCAGCCGTCGGATAATGTTTCCCCCTATGGAAACGGACAGATTTGGTGCTACGATGGTGAAACTTGGTGCATTATCTCTATATGGGGAGCTGAGGTACCAGTATCAGTTTGGTGAATGTGAGGCCTTCCTTTCTTCAGAAACATAGGGGGAACGGTATCTGACGGGGCTCAATTCAGCCGTCAGATAATGTTTCCCCCTATGGAAACGGACAGATTTGGTGCTACGATGGTGAAACTTGGTGCATTATCTCTATATGGGGAGATGAGTTACCAGTATTAGTTTGGTGAATGTGAGGACTTCTTTTCATCAGAACCATAGGGGGAATGGTATCTGACGGGACTAAATTCAGCCTTCGGATAATGTTTCCCCCTATGGAATTGGACAGATTTGGTGCTACGATGGTGAAACTTCGTGAATTAGCTCTATATGGGGAGATGAGTTACCAGTATCAGTTTGGTGAATGTGAGGCCTTCCTTTCTTCAGAAACATAGGGGGTACGGTATCTGATGGGGCTCAATGCAGCCGTCGGATAATGTTTTCCCCTATGGAAACGGACAGATTTGGTGCTACGATGGTGGAACTTGGTGAATTACCTCCATGAGGGTAGCTGAGGTACCAGCATCAGTTTGGTGAATGTGAGGCCTTCCTTTCTTCAGAACCATAGGGGGAACGGTATCTGACGGGGCTAAATTCACCATCGGATAATGTTTCCCCCAATGGAATTATTATTGGACAGATTTGGTGCTACGATGGTGAAACTTCGTGAATTATCTCTATATGGGGAGCTGAGTTACCAGTGTCAGTTTGGTGAATGTAAGGCCTTCCTTTCTTCAGAAACATAGGGGGAACGGTATCTGACGGGGCTCAATTCAGCCGTTGGATAATGTTTCCCCCTATGGAAACGGACAGATTTGCTGCTATGATGGTGAAATGATGAATTGACTATTTGGGGAGATGCTTTACCAGTATTACTTTGTTGAATGTATTTTTTTGTGAAAATAGGGGGTGGGAAGGTGACAGACCCCACCTTAAAAGGTTTAAATTTCTAATAGCCTACCACTATTAGTAATACCACCGCTATTAGTACCACACCACCTCTTCTACTACTAGTAGGAATAATAATAATAGTACTACTACTACTACTACTACTACTACTAATAATAATAATAATAATTATGTAATACATAATCAAACACACAACTACTCATTTTTGGATGAAAGGTGTTTATAATGAATAGTCTTATTGCAGCCCAAGCAGTTAGATCAGCCTCTCGTTCTCAAGCCTGATGCTAATAAGATTCACATCATTTTTAAATTAACACAAGGTAACTGGAATATGTTTTTCTGCATATCTGTCCTAGATACACATACATACATGGCCCCCCTACATTTATAGCCCTCCTACATACTATAATGTCATCGCACCTCTGGTATGATAAAGTCTTTTTGCTTTTTGAAATTGAAAACAGGAGCTGATGATATCTGGGGCTTTGCCATTGTTGATAGGGGGTGAGGGTGGGGCTCTGCCGGGGGGACAGGGGGTTGGTGAAAGACTGAAGAGAGCTGAAATATTTGGCGCAGAAGCTTCTTGTCCTGAGCTGTCTCCCCTAGTGTTTGAAAAGCCCCTATCCTACTACCTCCTGTACCTACAGGGAAGAGTATACCACATACTCACACTGACAGCAGCAGAGAAGGAAACAGACCTGCTCTGCGTCACCTTACATCAAATAACATTACATTACCTCACATCAAATAACATTACATTACCTCACATCAAATAACATTACACTACTTCACATCAAATAACATCACATTACCTCACATCAAATAACATAAAATTACAATACTTTACATCATATGACATTACATTTCCTTACATCAAATACATAATGGAATACCACCCTTTTGGTGTATGATGCACTAGTTTGCTCAGTTTGCTGTCGTAACATACATCTGATACAGCTGAAATAAATAACCCCCCACCCTCTGTCATCATGACATCTCCACTCCACCACAGCATCGTCTCCCCCTCTGCCAGTAAGAGTGACAGCTGTCAGTGTGCACAGCTGTCTCTAATTGGCTGCAGCTCCAGAGGCTGGGCTGTGACCTCGGGACAGCAGTATGTTAACCCTCTGCCCTGAGGGAGTGACCCCGTGTCCATTCCCACCTCCGTGGGCTCCTTCCTCATTTTACAAACCACCTCATGATCCCAACCATCTCATTGTGCGCCCCTTCCTCATTGTGTCCCAGTAAATAATGCCCCCCCTCCCCCCTCTCCCCTCCCTCCTGCGCTCTCTCCCCAGCTGAACAGGGCCGGGGGAACAGCGTGGTGCCCAGCGTGGGGGCTGTCTCAGCAGGGATGGAGAGGAGGAGTGGGGGGGGGGTGCTGGGGGTTACAGGTAGCTTTCATGCCCACCACGGTGCCGCAGACATCCTGCTGCTAGAAATTTGTCGTCCCGTTGCGCTCTTTCTCCAGGAGTGTCAGGCGCCAGACCCTGGAGGGAGATCTGTTGATATGATAACTCGATTAGGCCCCAGGATGGATGACGCGGTGACACGGGGCCTGGGGCATCCCGGGAAGGTGCCTGTTCCCTATTGTTTAGTGTTAAGGACCCTCAATTAACCAATTACCAGCTCCCAATTGCTGGTCCCCTGATGAGAGGTTAAGGAGTGGGATCAGGGGTATGCTCTAAAAGTCGTAAAGTAATTGAAATGCCTCTGTCAGATCAGGGCTACACTAAAATCTATATATCTCCCATAATCACTGTCTGTAAACTACAACCAAAATGACAGAGGTCTTGATTCACGGGCACAGATGTATAAATCGTACAAAGAAAAAGGCAAAAAACCTGCATTAAACATGGAATGCAAACATACAAACACACTACACATATACACCTGTGTTATGCAGAGGTATTAGAGTGGAGGTAGTTGTAATATATACTGAGAACTGAGCAATGTGCCACAAACGGGTATGTTTATTATGTGGGTATTTTTCTTCTTATCTGATTTCATGTCCGCCTGCAAACATTCCGCTTTATATTAGTCTCAGCAAAATCATGGCTGGTATTACAGTGTCATTTTTGTTGTACTGAGGGCACATTAAACGGGACCACATGTCATGAGGCATTCTGAGAAAGGGATTGTTGTCCCAGGTCAGCATGGTCACTCCCCTATTTTCCCATCTAAGACTCAGAGAGGCTGTTCATATCACACATTCAGAAAACTGCTGGGCATGTCAGTCATGGCATGGGGTACAGTCGTGCAGGCCGTCACGCCTTATGGACCACAGCCCTATTGGCATGGAGTATGGAAATGTCTATTTTCTTATTTTATTTTTTTTATTACAGCAGACAGGCCCACCCTCCTTTCATATTGTTTTGCTGTATTCTTCTAGAGAGAGGAAATAAGGTAACAGAGAGCAGAGAGGGTAACAGATAGAGAGCAGGGTGGGTAACAGATAGAAAGCAGAGGGGGTCACAGATAGAGAGCAGAGAGGGTAACAGATAGAAAGCAGAGAGGGTAACAGATAGAGAGCAGAAAGGGTAACAGATAGAGAGCAGAGAGGGTAACAGATAGAGAGCAGAGAGGGTAACAGATAGAGAGCAGAAAGGGTAACAGATAGAGAGTGGAGAGGGTAACAGATAGAGAGCAGAAAGGGTAACAGATAGAGAGCAGTGATGGTCACAGATAGACAGCAGAGAGGGTAACAGATAGAGAGCAGAGAGGGTAACAGATAGAGAGTAGAGAGGGTAACAGATAGAGAGCAGAGAGGGTAACAGATAGAGAGCAGATAGGGTAACAGATAGAAAGCAGTGATGGTCACAGATAGAGAACAGGGAGGATAACAGAGCGCAGAGAGGGTAACAGATAGAAAGCAGAGAGGGTAACATAGCGAGCAGAGAGGGTAACAGATAGAAAGCAGAGAGGGTCACAGATAGAGAGCAGAGAGGGTAACAGATAGAGAGCAGAGAGGGTAACAGATAGAAAGCAGTGATGGTCACAGATAGAGAACAGGGAGGATAACAGAGCGCAGAGAGGGTAACAGCGAGCAGAGAGGGTAACAGATAGAAAGCAGAGAGGGTAACATAGCGAGCAGAGAGGGTAACAGATAGAAAGCAGAGAGGGTCACAGATAGAGAACAGGGAGGATAACAGAGCGCAGAGAGGGTAACATAGAGAGCAGAGAGGGTAACAGATAGAAAGCAGAGAGGGTAACAGATAGAGAGCAGAGAGGGTAACAGATAGAAAGCAGAGAGGGTAACATAGCGAGCAGAGAGGGTAACAGATAGAAAGCAGAGAGGGTAACATAGCGAGCAGAGAGGGTAACAGATAGAGAACAGGGAGGATAACAGAGCGCAGAGAGGGTAACATAGAGAGCAGAGAGGGTAACAGATAGAAAGCAGAGAGGGTAACAGATAGAGAGCAGAGAGGGTAACAGATAGAAAGCAGAGAGGGTAACATAGCGAGCAGAGAGGGTAACAGATAGAAAGCAGAGAGGGTCACAGATAGAGAACAGGGAAGATAGCAGAGCGCAGAGAGGGTAACAAAAATGAGAACAGATAAGATAAGATAGACTTTATTGTCCCGAAGGAAATTTGTCTTGGACACACAGTATCTGCTGTTAAAATAGGGTAACATAGTGCATAAAAACGGTATATACACAGGCATACAAACGGTACAGACTGTCATCCATACACAATCACACACACAATACCTACAGTACATACACAGAATGCCATTAACAAATTGCGCACTACCTATTGTACAACACCCCTGTAGTCATCATAATGTACATGTGTACAGTTAAAAGCAGCATTACAGGGGTAAGCCTCTGGCTAACTTGCCATTTAGGGGTTTGATGGACCGGGGGACAAAGGAGTTCTTAAAGCAGTTATTATTACCTTTATTTTTACAGGTAGTCTCATTGAGATCAAGATCTCTTTTACAAGAGAGACCTGCGAACAAAAATAAAAACATGTATAAAAAACTTAAAAACAAGTACAAGTACAGTTGAGCCTGCACTGGGGGACTCTGAGGCATCTGCCTGAGTTAAGAAGCTGGTACTCAGGGTGGAGGACATGGGTGGGGTCTGAAATAATTTTTTGGGCCTGTCTGATGATGGTTTCATCAAAGAAAGCCTGGAGTGTGGGATGCTGCCTGACTCCCATGGCTCTCTGTGTTAGCCGTGTAATCTGGGCGTTCAGCTGTACACTGAGGTTGCCAAACCAGGCTGAGATGCCATACCGCAGGATGCTCTCACCTACGGCATGGTAGAAGAGGAGCAACACTTCCTGGTTGAAACCAAAGACCCTCAGCATACGAAGGAAGTGTAGCCGCTGTTGGACCCTAGTACAGACATTTTCCACCTGAACACTCCATGTCAGTTTGTTGTCGATGTGTATGCCCAGGTATCTGTAGGAGTCAACCTGGGCTATGTTCTGGTCATGGATAACCACTGGTGAGTGGTCTCCAGTGGATTTGGGGTGGAACACCATCTCCTCTGTTTTTTTAATGTTGAGGGTGAGGGAGTGTTCTGAATCTCATGTTTGTAAACAGCTGTATCTGATGTGTCAGACATGAGACCCAGGATAGCTGTGTCGTCAGAAAACTTAATGATGTAGTCGTTAGCAGTGCTGCATGTGCATTCATTGGTGTACAGGGTAAACAGGACTGGGGAACTAACGCACGCTACGCACCCCTGGGGGGCATTAGGTACTGATGGTCAAGGGTTCAGACAGGGTCCTGTTCACCCTGACCCGCCGGGTACGGTTGGTCAGAAAGGAGTGGTACCACTTAATAATGAAGGGGTTGACATTCATCTGCTGCAGTGTTTTCAGGAGAACATGAGGCTGCAGGGTGTTAAAGGCTGAACTGAGGTCTACAAACAACAGTCATTACCCATAGGCCCAAGGATTCTCAAGGTGTTTAGTCACTAAGTGTTCTATACTGTTGGTTGCATCATCAGTGTCTCTCTGGTGTGTGTATGCGAACTGGTAGGGATCTAGCTGTGCGCCTACATCCAGCTGTAGTTTGCTCACCATGAGCTTCTCCATACACTTCATCACAACAGAGGTTAGAGCAATATGTCTAAAATCATTATTCTCCTGTGGACAGGGTTTCTTAGGGACAGGTGTGATGATTGCCTTTTTCCATTGTGTTGGTACAGTGTGAGAATGTAGGGACCTCTGGAAGATGGGGCACCAGGCAGGTGTCAATTCATCTGCACATGTTCTTAATAGAAAAGCAGATATACCGTCTGGACCTGTGGCCTTGTTGACATTGATTAGCTTGAGGACCTTGTTGATGGATTTAGGGTCAATCTCTAGCCTGTCAACATCATCAATAGCAATATCATCAGTAAGTAAGTAAGTAAGTAAAGTTTATTTATATAGCGTCTTTCACAGCAAGAATGCACAAAACGCTTTACAATACAATTAACACAGGAAAAAGAGCATCAAGCACCATGTCACATTCAGCAGAGAAATCATAACTGTCAAACCGAGGATAACAGAGCAGAGAGGGTCACGGATAGAGAACAGGGAGGATGTTGTGTTGGGCTTTTGTCTTTTGTTTTTTTCGTGCGCTGTGTGTCTGTTGTGGGACGGGGAGGTGGGCTGGAGATTGTTCAGGGCACTCCTGCTGCTAGGTTTGATAATATTGACAAATTGTCTATTTGGGATAATTTTGTTTGTGGTCGTCACCATGGAGATGCATTCGCAACATATGCTCGGGAATGTCCGTTGGATCTGCAGCAACAAAGTTTTATCATCGCTCTTCACCGGAGTTGAAGATGTCGGGACTGATCTAGGACTGCAGGCAATCTTCAAAAGGCCACCAGGGAAGGGAAGGAGAAGATAATGCGGGGGAGGAGTGAGGCAACGAGTGGGAAGGCTGACACAGTTCGGTGCTCCGTGTTGACAGTGGACAAAGACCGCAACACTGCGTGTATCGAGGAAAGTCGTGGAGTTTGTGTGTTGGACTGCTTGATAACACTGGACATCTCGGGACAGCGAGGGCTATTTTTAATCATGACGTTTGGCTGTAGGCTATTCCACTTTAATTCACTTAATTAGTTTTATCAATGCAATGATCCTATTGAATGTCTTTATTTGATATGTTTGTGTGTTGTGGATCTGCCCCACTGTCTATGTCTTTTTTGTTGTTGCTGGTGGCTACAACTGATGTTCCATAACGGGAAAATAAAAGTTATTCTATTCTATTCTATTCTATTAATTTCTAATACTCTAAAATGAATGTCTGGAGACGTTTGAACATTTCTTAAGTTTTTTTTAGTTTTCTTTTTTTAAATATATACAGTATGTTTATTTTTGGTATTTGTGAGCCAGGCTCAGATCAGGCCTGTCCAGTCTTCTACAATGTGAGGTTAACTTCTTGATTTGAGTCAAGTGAGGACCATGCATTGTCCCCTGCTGCTAATAGTACACTTACTGAGCCATTTTGCTATTCAGTTTAGGCTAATGAACTGGCCAGCTCTGGTGACCCTTGATCCCTGGGTACACGGTGGATTTAGGGTGATGCATTCAAGGTGTTGCCATCTGTGTACCCCTGACCCCCCTCCAACTTCTCCCCCTCTGACCTCTCCCATTCTCTAATTTCTTCACTCTCTCCTGCCAGACCAGTGTGTGGTTGAGCACTGATGTATGATTGAGTACTGGTGTGTGAAGGCTGCTTTCGGCCGACTGTCTCTCTGCCTCTTTGCAAAACCCCCTCAACCTTGAAATGAGGGGGAAGTTGGAGGAAGCCGGGGCATTTAAAAAATATTCAATTTACAATGCAAAATGCATTTCACTCGCTCGTCTGTGTCAGAGTTTTAAGCACCTTTCCAAATGGCCAAACAGCTCGACTGCATCGTGCAACAGTGGCACGGTTATAGTCCGACCTTGTGTTAGTTAGACCATGCACCTGGTATACAAAGCATCTATCTGTCTTTGTCTTCCTTATATTCATTTTTATTTAATTCTGACATCTGAAACATGTAATGATGAGACATTAACACTTCACAGAGTGATCTAGGGGGGATTATCCTGCCAGTTCATTTAATTTAAGGTCACTGTACCAATCATTTGTCGGCATGAAAATGTTTTATTTTATTTCCTTACAGAAAGAAAATTGTAAACACTAAGTCTGAAACGAAAAAAACATTTTGCTCCAGTCAAATATGGTCCTTTATTTTATACATGCAACCAGAACAGGACACAGCTATAGCAAATGTTCTGAATTACATTTAGTCACGTAAAAGTCAGAGCAATTTCAAGTAAAATATATGTGTGCACAGACAACCCCGCCAAAATTAATAAGTTCCAGTGGAAAAAGTAATCTCTGATTCACGCCACTCGCACGTTCAGAAGATTTGTTCAGTTATAGCTGGCGCTGAACTGAAAGATGGCACTTAAAAATTCAGAGAAAGGAAAAAACGCTGAGTGAGGAGGGAACAGAGATAAATTAGTTTAGAGAAAAACTCCCAAGTTGTTTGGGCTCTTCACTTCCATCCTAACGTTTCATACTAAATACCACAGTGAATCACAGGCCATAAAAACTAGTATTTTTCTAATCTATCACATCAATTTTAGCCGTTGTATTTTGCAAAGCAGAGGACATTAGATTATGGAGGGGTGATTGCTCACATAATCACTCATTCATATGTGTGTTTATATCAGTTGGAACAGTGGCAGAGAATAGAGCAAAGGTGTGAGGCTCCAATCCTGGAGGGCGACAGTAACCCCTTTCACACATGCATCCTTATCTGTAAATGTTCCGGAACATTGCCAGATAGGGGTCATGTGTGAATAAGAGCCGAAGTCTAAATTCCGGAATATCCGCGCCGGCAATTTGCCGGCAAAAGACCTAGGCTGTGTCCGAATCAGAGCTCTATCTACTGCGCCCTGTCTCCTGCGAAGAGTGCACTGGCAGAAGTGTGCTGTTTAATGTGCACTGATTAGCAGGACGCGAAAAATATCCGCTATACTATTTCCAAACCGTACTGTGGAAGTGTCGTAAGCAGGTCATAAGGCGTCCCACCAGTGTTGCCATGTCCGCGGTTTTACAGCTAAATTGGGATACTTTCAAAGTGCAGTCATGGGTAAAAAATAAAAGTCGCAAAGCACTTATTTTAAAATGTAAAAACATGATGATTTCTATTTAAAATACGTTGGTTTCGATTAAAAATAGCCTATAAATTGGCTAGTTTTGAGTCGCCATTTGGCTAGAAAGTCTTACAAGATCTGGCAACCCTGCGCCCCACTCTTGCGCTGCCATGTCACGTGTTGTTTTTGTTGTATTTGAAGGAAAACGTCAGCGAAGCTGCGCCTCATTTTTCAAAAACGAAACTTCACGTCATATTCATGTGACCAAAATGTTCGTGTACTTCTTGGAAATTGTGCTCCCGAATGTACTCAGCGAAACCCCGGAAGTAAGTGTGTCATCCGGGTGTTTGAAGTATACTGCAATTAGAAAAAAATTCGCGTACTCTGCGACTTTCGCCCTATCTACTCACCAAGGCTACTCAACAGTGGAGCTATGTCTGGTACCGTGTTTCTCGGTTACAACAGCAGAATGGTATCTCATTAGTATGCATAAGCTAGGGCTGTGATAGGCCGAAAACATCACGTGTGAGGGTAGTAGGATATGACGTCACGCATTCATTTAACCTTCCTATTATGTTAGGGTCTATATGACCCAAAATTACTTTTTGTTTTTATATAATTTGAAATTGGTGATTTTGTCCAGCAAACGGCTTTAAGACATCCTAGAAAATTATTAGAATATGCGTAAAAAAAGATATTTGGAACTTTTTTTGAAACGTTTTTTTTTTACATTGACCGCCTTTAATGCCTTAACACAAATGGAAGTAAAACGCTAGTAGGAAGGTTAAGCTAAAGAATGTTTACCTCTCGTTACCAAGGCCTAAAAATTGGCTACTGTAGAAACCACAAATACTCGCAGACACTGTGGCACTCCAGGATTTTTTTCCAAATCCCTGGAAAAAGAACTCTCTGCAAACATAAGCACTTTAAAGGGCAATTGGATAATCTTTACAATGATCATACTGCTGATCTTGCAGTACACCCAACACTATTAGTCTGACACAACCTTGAAGGTCACACACACCAACACCACATCACTCAGTACTAAACACACTGAATGAGTTTACGGAAATGTACAACTCCATCTTTACATTACATTAATTTAGCAGACACTTTTATTGAAAGCGACGTACAATACCGAAGGTCATTGAAACAAACCGGTCAGACAAAGCACGGGGTTATCTGTATGTCTTTATCTGTGTGTCAAAGCACATTTAATACAAGAAAAAAATGTAACGACAAGAGACATGGACATTACCCAAAGCAATGATTCTCACAAATGTTTTAACCTGATCCCCAATTACTGAACTAAAGGTGAATAAAATGTTTCTTGAGAAACTCCAAAGTCAAGCATTTATTTGGCCTGGATATGGCATTTTTAAACAAATACAATGACATTCTCACATCCCCTATATTTCCCGCAAATTTCTCCCGACAGGATAACTTTCCAAACACATGGACGCCTGCGGTTATTCCTCTTATTCTTTGGGCTAGAGACTGTTGTCTGAAATCAGTAAATTATAACATACCGCCATTCGTTTCCATAGTAACGGAGAAAGCAGTTGTCAAGCAGCTGACTGCTTATCTAAATATAAGTAATATTCCATTACACCCATTGCAATTTGGTTTAGAGCAATTCAGTCTACAGAAACAGCAGGTTTCAGTTCATCTGGGAAAATTAAATCAAAACTTAATAATAGTAATAGTAATAATACATTTTTATTTATGTAGCACTTATCCAAACAAAAGTTACAAAGTTCTTCAAAATTGATGAAGGTGGGGAGTTTGATGTTGTGTTTTTAGATCAATGCAAAGCCTCCGACACTGTTAATTATAAAAAATCTCAAAAATTGTTCTTCTAATGTACAGAAATGGTTGGGTTCTCAGTGTGTGAAAATCTCAGGGTGTGAAAATCAAAAACAGATTATCATCTTCTAGGAAATGCATAATGGAGGTCCCACAGTTTTTGCCCCACTTCTATTCAACTTTATATATAAATCATCAATCCCTTTAGTGTCAGGTAGTTGGCATGCACATTCATGCCTATAACACTGTTGTGTTTGTACATTACAAGACTGCAGTTCAAGCTGCCAAGTTTTTTTATTAATTTTTTTGGTCAATAAAATTGATAACCAGTGAATGTCACTGTAAGATAGCGCCATCTATTGGGGAAAGATATTCATAACATGTACATACATGAGGTAATCTAATTAATTCGACAGTAAAATGCCTGTGTGTCAAATAAGGCTGCAGGAAGAATTCTCTAGAGGCGTATATCAATCAAAACAGAACTATTTTTGGACCATCAGAAAAAAACAATCTTTGAATATGATTAATTTCACATTTGGTATTTTATGGTTTTTATGAGCTTGAAAGTAAAATATGTCAAAAATGATTCAAGCCTGACATCTAGTGGTCACTTGTTGCACTTTTCTTTGTGCAGCATTTACCATGAGACCTTCTGTTTTCTGGGGGGGAAATGTAATTTACAGTGCATGTACCGTGTGTGCTCATTCCATTGACATGACTAAAAAAAACTTTCTGTTCAAGCTTCTGTCCTCTGCCCTCAACAGCCTCACTGACAAATTGCTGTATTGCCGTTTTGCCAAACGCCGGTGGGTTATTATGTGTTATAGTAGGATTTAAGCTGGAAGCAAAATGTGGGCTGGACGGTGAGCACACAATGCACAAAATATACCAGAAGTCATTTACAAGGCTTTAGTCTCACTCTGAGATACAGGCCGTAAAATAACTTCCTTCCTGTAGGAGAAGCGAGTCAGCTTGACTCTGGTGTACAGTCTCTCTCCGTGTTGAAGCGAGCAGTACAGTGTGTACGTAAACCTTGCCAGGACCACGGTGCAGCATACCTCCAACATGAGCATTGCTGTGTAGGAGATCAGCAATGATCTGCACTGAGCAGCTCTTCTCTCCCTTTCAGAACTGTGGGGGTGGGGACTGAAGGAAGCCCCAGGGCAAGAGAACTCCCTCGACGTTGTGGGAAATGTAGTCCTTTTGGTGCTAGTGGCTGATGTAGCTGTTGTCAGGATGGTGGTTGTCTGCAAGGCTGTGGTAAGTGGCGTGGTTGTTCTGAGTGCTGTGGTCAGGGCGGTGGTGGTTGTTGTTAAGAGAGCAGTAGTCGTTGGGGCAAAGGTTGTGATAAGGGCTGTGGTTGTTGGTGTAGTTGCCAAGGCTGTGGTTGTGGGTGCAGTTGTTATAACTACTGTGGTTGGCACTGTGCTTGTCAACGTAGTGGTGGGTGCAGTTGTTATAGCTACTGTGGTTGGCACTGTGCTTGTCAATATAGTGGTGGGTGCAGTTGTTATAGCTACTGTGGTTGGCACTGTGCTTGTCAATATAGTGGTGGGCCCTGTTGTTATAGCAGCTGTGGTTGGCACTGTAGTTGTCAACATAGTGGTGGGTGCAGTTGTTATAGCTACTGTGGTTGGCACTGTGCTTGTCAATATAGTGGTGGGTGCAGTTGTTATAGCTACTGTGGTTGGCACTGTGCTTGTCAATATAGTGATGGGCCCTGTTGTTATAGCAGCTGTGGTTGGCACTGTAGTTGTCAACATAGTGGTGGGTGCAGTTGTTATAGCTACTGTGGTTGGCACTGTAGTTGTCAACATAGTGGTGGGTGCAGTTGTTATAGCTACTGTGGTTGGCACTGTAGTTGTCAACATAGTGGTGGGTGCAGTTGTTATAGCTACTGTGGTTGGCACTGTAGTTGTCAACATAATGGTGGGTGCAGTTGTTATAGCTACTGTGGTTGGCACTGTAGTTGTCAACATAGTGGTGGGTGCAGTTGTTATAGTTACTGTGGTTGGCACTGTAGTTGTCAACATAGTGGTGGGTGCAGTTGTTATAGCTACTGTGGTTGGTACTGTAGTTGTCAACATAGTGGTGGGTGCAGTTGTTATAGCTTCTGTAGTCGGCACTGTGGTTGTCCGCATAGTGGTGGGCACAGTTGTGAGAACTATGGTTCTCATTGTGGTCATGTGGATCGTTGTGCTTACTGCTGCTGCTGTTGTTGTCATGGCAACCTTAGTGTCGGTTGCCGTGGTAAGAGGCAATGTGCTGGTGATTGGAGGACTCGTTGGGCATGTCAGCTGTTCTTCTGTGAGAGACATGAGACGCTGTCCTTTCAAACTCTCAGGATATTCACAAGTCTCTCGTGAGCGAGAACTGAACTTTCTTCTGTTAGCTTTCATCCAATTAACGAAATATATTAACCTGCAGTCACAGTGCCAAGGATTATTGTCCAGATACACCTTTCTAAGTTTCGGTAAATAGTCAAATATTCCTTCAGGAAGAGTTCTCAGTTTGTTATTTGCTAGCTTGAGGGTATGCAGCCCAGTAATTCCCTCAAAGGTTTTCGGTTCTAATGATTCAATCATGTTGTTCTGTAGATATAAGTCTGTGAGCTTCCCGAGGCCTTCAAAATATTCACCGGACAAAGAGGTAAACTTATTTTGTGACAGGTCAAGCATCTCCAGTTCTTTTAAGGGGCTGAATACTCCTTCAGGAAGGACAGTGAGATTGTTTCTATTGAGATTCAGTTCAGATAGTCTGAGCATTTCTCCAAAGAGAACTGGAGGCAGGCTGACTATTTGATTCTGCTGAAGGGTTAATGAACTCATGTTAGGAAGTCCCACAAATATTTCAGACGGCAATTCAGTCAAAAGATTCCGCTCTAAATACAATGTGTCCAAGTTGGGATTTTTCAAAAATAATTGTGGCGGTAGCTCTGTTATCTTGTTACCCTGTAGGCCGATCTCTTTCAGATCTGGTAGATCGTTGAAGATCCCAGATGGAATAATGCTGATGAGATTATCGTAGAGCCTGAGCTTTTGTAGTTTTCTAAGTTTTGTAAACAGTGCCGTGGAGATGGAGGTGATCCTATTCTTAGCCAGGTGAAGACTTGTGAGGTTATCTAGCTGATCAAAAATTTCCTCATCAATTGAGGCGATTTGATTGAGGTGAAGATAGAGCTCTTTCAACTTTCTCAGACCGTCAAACAGTCCCCTCTCAAGCTTCTGTATCTTGTTGAGTTTCAGAACCAGCTTCCGAAGCATTGGTAGATTCTGAAACAAACCCAAAGGCAACGATGTCAGATTTGTATCTGAAATTTCAATGATCGTCAAGTTATCCAAACCTTCGAAGGCACGTGTTTCCATGGACACGATGGGCATGTGCAGGAATTCCACCCTTTCCAGCTGAGGACTGTTGACGAAGGCTCTGTTAGGGATGGTGGAAATCTTACTTCCGACAAAATAGACCTCAGTGACCACAGCTTTGAGGGTAGCTGGGATTTCCGTGACATTTTTCGGATAGACGACCTGGTGCTCAGTGCAATTAGGAGTTTCAGAACATTGTCCACTCACACGACCAATGATCATTGGTAGGAGAAAGACACAGTGTAGAGGATGCATGTTCATTTTTTTTCTGAAGAAAAGCAGAACAATGTTGAGTTACTATTTGCATTTGAACATAATCCACAGAGTTCTTTGATAAAAAAATGTTTTCATAAATTTGGCAGGCGACATGTGGCTGAACATGTCTAATTTCCACCCTAATTTTGGAATGGCCAACTGTCTGCAACTGCAGTCACGTTCATGCAAAAATACACTGATGATTCAGAAGAGCATAGACAACTGTGTTTCTCCTCTGAAACACGTGGTGTCAACATTCTGCTTCTTTTCACGCTGCAGATTACAGCTAAGCACGCATAGAGTGGAGTTGGAGGAGGGACCTTTCATATGCATGCTTTAGAATGCAGTCTACAGGTGTCCGATCGACCATCGGGGGTTGCTAGATAGCAATGAAATGCAGACCCCTAACTGTCTGAACCCTCCCATACCCTGGGCAACACAATCAGCCATTGCACATTATTTTGGTAAACTTTGGTAGACAGAAAGTGCATCAAAATACCTCAATGTACATAATGTGACATACAATAATGTATACATTTCAACATGAAACATACATTTTTTCCATTAAAAACTGGGAGTAGTATATTAAATTTACATTTGCACACTAGCATTCATTTGTTAACATCACAAACATAAAGCATAAAGCAATTTTTTTTTAAACCACACAGTTCTTACAACACTGCTGCCTGATAGAGGACATAAATGCATTGCTGTGTGCGTGTACAGTGTGTAGCAACTCTTACTGTCTCTGAATAGGTTTTGGGGTCCCAGAGCAGGTACTAAACCCTCATATTATGTTGAAATTTTATCACGTCTTTTATGTTTGGGGTCAAATTGATCCCAATAGTTTAAACAGAAACTAGCCTTTTATCCCTAGATAGGTATTAACAATCTGTGAGAAACTACTCATTTTAGAGTCCTGAGGTAAGTGAAAGTCTGTAAAGTTTAAAACCTGTATGGGAAAGTTCCACCAGAATCCCCTACAAAAAATCAGAGATAAAAAACTTTAAAAGTTGTATATTTTCTTACATTTTATTCAGCTACCCCACAAATGACCCCCACACAAACACCATTGTATACAAAGTTGGTACAGGACTTTTGAAAATAGAGCATTATGCTTATTGCGTGTTTACTATTTAATCCCCACCAAATTAGGAAATATAATACAGTATCAAGATGAATAAATAAGGTTAACTGGTTTTTAACAGACATCAAACACGGAATGGGGTCAAAATGAATCCCAAACATAATAGGAGAGTTAAATACTTGAATTATTCAAAGAAGGAAAACCAAAGTCTTACCCCACTTTCAGCAGTGCATTCACTTTTAATTTTGCCTTGTCGTTGGACAGAGAAAAACGATCAGTCAAATTATTTCTTATCGTTTTCCTAAAATGTCTGATTGGGTGTTCCCAAAGGTCTCCCTGCAAACATAGATAATGTGAGTGTGGGTGGTGGGCCTCCAGGCTATGCCCATGTGGGTGTGGCTAACGTCCACGTGCATCATAAAAATAACCTGCAGGCATTTGTAGTTTAATTCCGTTAATAGATCATTTTCAGAAAAGTTTTGACACAAAATGGCGGAATTTCACAGATACTGTGCACTCCAAAAACTGTTAGGACAGTGACACATTTTTTTGTTGTTTTGGCTCTGTACTCCAGCATATTGGATTTGAAATGGAACAGTGACGATGAGGTTAAATTGCAGACTTTCAGCTTTAATTTGAGGGTTTTTACATCCATATCGAGAACTGTGTAGCAATTCTTGCCATTTTTTACACATAGCCCCTCCTCCCATTTTAGGGCACCAAAAGTAATTGGACAAATTACCATAAACTTCATAGTCATCATAGTTAATATTTGGTTGCATATCATTTGCATGCCATGACTTCCTGATGTCTGTGACCCCAACGTCAAAAACCCTGGTGATGCTTTCAGGCCAGGATTTAAATGTCGGCTGCGTGTGACTTCTGTCCAGATCCTTCATGACATTTTCAGACGGTGCCTATCTGGTTGCGGCTCAGGACCAGGAGCCGCAAATTAGTCAGGTTGCTGAAACACGGCATCCTCTAGGTGCCGGTTTCAGCCGGTTTTCCTACAGCCAGAGTTCCTGGAGGGCCATGGGACCAAAAACTGGAGAGGCTGCGGAGCTGGTTCTCAAAGAGGGATATTTGAACGAGATTGGGGAGGTTGAGGAAGATGCCCTGGGGAAGTAGGGATAAGCAGTTGTTGGAGAGATACAGCTTCTTCAGTTTCTGCTGCGAGGAGAACACGTGGCCTGGAAGATGCTCAATCTGGTTGTCCTGTAAGGAGAGTTCCTCCAGGTATGAAGCTCGGAAACTCTGAGGTGTTTTGGCACAGGACCTTTCTGTCACACACTTGCATCCATCAGGGCAGCCTCCAAAAACAGTGTCTACAGCAAACGCGCTAAGGAGAACATAAACGCACACACCCAGATCCATGAAGCTCTAAAAATAGAACAGAGAAATGAAAAGATTAGTGAGACACTTTTTTTTGTTAACCTTCTCCTTTCTTTAATGTTTTCTTAGCCCACTGCTATATATTAAAACAGTTGGTTCAAATGAGAAACATTCTTTTTTGTGTTGTAATCATTTGCAAGCATTACAGAATATTAGTTAATCTGATTAAAAGTACTGGGGGATGTGAATGTAGGACATTTATCTTCATTTGGAAAGCTGTTTCCAAGGTATTTGCTAGTGAGGGTAAATCATCCATCAATAGACATTAACGTGTCTAATTAAGAACAACAGCTTCTTATAGTTCAGTTATGGTTGGACTGAAAACCAGCAAACACTGTCTGTATGCTGAATAGGGTTTGGGGAACCAGCGTCTAAGGTCTCTTTTCAATCGGCAGGCAGCTTAGTCCTTGGAAGAAAATGTGTGCGTAGACTCTTTAGCCTTTCAAAGACTTAAATTAAGCCCAGGAACACACCTTAAACCAGCAGACGCTGTGGCCTGCCAGAATTTGAGTTTGAGATCTGTCCCTCCGGGACAAAGTTTGGGTACCAGAGTAAGGTTTGGGCGACTTGGCTGCCCTCGCGTAGGACAAGGATGTTACAGCTGTGACACGGCGGGTGGGGTGGGGTGGTGAGTGTGGGGTTTGGGGTGGGGGGGTATCCTCTGAGCTGAATGGCGTTGCAGGAAAGTTTGGTTTTGTAGCAGAGCATATCTCTACAGCTGTACGGCGAACCAGGTCTGGACCCCCTGCCTCACAGCATGCAGGGGAATGTGAGGCTGGCGGGCCACAGATGTGCGCGTCCCGAACTTTGCCTGTTTGTAATGGCACAGGAGGGACTCTTAAAGAGGCCTCGCAAAAAATAACGAGCCATTTTGTACCTCTTTGTTAGAAACCGATCTTGTCATTATAAACAAATGGCAAATCAAGCCATGTTTTTTTGTTGTTGTTTTGTTACAGGAGTCGAATACATTAAAGAGGAACTAAAATATTATTATTTAACATCTTGGTCCTCACCTTAAGAATAATTTTGTCATTTTAATTTGTGACATATAATTCTTTAGCCTCACAACAATAGCTTAATAGCCTTCGCCTTTAAAATGCAGATTACATTTTTTTATAATGTAATAAAAGAATACTTTCCCTTCACTCAGTATTCACTATTTGAAACTGATATTGCATTTGTATCACTCATGTATGTCAGTAATGTGGTGCTAAGCTTCTGCTAAATAATGCCTGTAATGTAACATATTATTAGGGGCTTGGAACATAAACCCATTATGTTAAATCTCCTAAGACAATGCACATTTATTAGATATATTTTCAAACAGGGGAAAATAGTCCCTTTAAATAAAATTCACACCACATATTTTAACACTGCTTGCTAATGTCTGCTGATAAATCTGACTTTGAAATCTTGAATTAACGTTTGAGTGGTTTGAGTGAATCAGGCATTCCTCAATTAGGAATGAAACGTGTTTGAACTAAGAATTGGAGTCACAGTGAAAATGTAGCTCTTAGACATTTCATTTTATTTCATTTTAATTGTTATCACAAACATTTGTCTCTATGTATATTTTGAGTACTTGTACTGATCACATCACAAGTTTATTGCTAAATTTATTATGTCCTCCCTGGTGTAAAGTCTTTTACAGCTCCAGTATTAACCAGTTGAAACAATATGTTTTTTTACATCAGTACTTCTCTGTATTCACTGTGATTAAACTTTTCACTGTCCATTGCTGTTGAACTTTGCCTTTCACAAATTTAATGAAGGGGAAAAAATGGCTTTCTTCCTCATTGATGTAATGGGTCCCCAGCCTTCCTTAACCACAGTCTGGACTAAGACGCAATTAACTTTTTTTTTCCAGCTGAACATTATTTCCAGGGTATTGTAGAATCAGCATTTTGAGTGAGACTGAGAACATTTTCTGTGTCATATTGTTTATAAAGGTTACCATTTTTGTAGAATCACTAAAAGTAAATACAATATCTCATCTAATGGAGCCTGTCCCTAAGCCCCCTCCATTCAAGCAGTTGTGAATCCAAGAAAGTGCCAGAGCTTTGTGAACCCTAAACATCCAGTTTCATTCACAAATAAAAAGCTCAAACAACAAATAAAAACTTAACTGAATCACAGTATAATCTCAGTATACTCCCTCATATACACACACAGAATGAGAGAGAGAGAGAGACATGCACACACACACATAAATCCCTGAGGGCATGTTCTGTAAACTCTAGAAAGCAGACTCCAACCTTAAACGTAACATTGTTTGAACTTTTCTAATGGCAAAATGAGAAAAACTGCTAAACCACCAGTGATTGCTTTCCTGTTATGATCTCCAAAGGGCTTTAGTGGCACTAAACACTGGCGGCATACGGCAGCTCTTACCCTGTTGTTGGACCACTGAGGCTGTGAAAACGGGGGTTCAGCGGTGTACAGCTCCGGCTGCTCACTCCCGGCTCAGTGAAGACCAACCTCCTTATTAACGGCTTGGACACGACACGATCAGGCTTCAAGCGCTTTCTGCGGCTTCCGTCACACACACTTTTACCTTTTCATGG
>CM056377.1:24145453-24212953 GCA_029718625.1 Synaphobranchus kaupii
TCTCTCTCTCTCTCTCTCTCTCTCTCTCTCTCTCTCTCTCTCTCTCTCTCTCTCTCTCTCTCTCTCTCTCTCTCTCAAAACACCAGAACGTATCTGTTCTTTTTTTATTGCACAGGCATGTTTTTGGTTACCGAAATCCATCAGAGAACACAAGAGAATGGTGGACCTAAATCTATAGGTCTGGCTAGTCAGTTGCGGCACATCGACAGCAACCTCCTTTCGATGAAACTGACGCATGACTGCTAATCACACTTTTACATTTATTTCTTCTTATTTCTGTACTGTATTTATTGTGTTATTCATTGTCTTATTGTATCCTGTTTTGTTATCCTGGTCGTTGTTTTTTGTGCCCCCAAATGTGAAACACTTGCATTTTATGTATGAAAGGTGCTATACAAATTAAGTTCTTTATTATCATTATTATTACACAAAAATCTGTATACCACATGTATTTATTCCACGCCATAACACAGAAAAAACAGCACACAACCAATCTGTCAAACAGGGTGATGTTCCCTTTTAAAGACAGATTAGTGTTATGCTTGGCTAATGAAATACCCCCCCATGGTTACAAACTTGGGGGTGTTGAGCAATATTATTACCCTCTGACAGTTGTACTAGCATCTTGTTGTTTGGAGGTTGAGATATTGTCACACACACACACACACACACACACACACACACAAACGTAATTGTTCCATTTCAGTAAAAAACTTTCACTGGTGCAACACCCCCCCCACCCCACCCAACCCACCAGTATCCTGCTTGTTTGATCTAAATAGTGTGTTCATTTTTTGTTTGTTCCATATGCCAAGCCTAGTTAATGGACTTACAGTTTTTCTCAATTGCTTACACACATTTTTTGAAAGCATACCTCATTTTCTCAAAACTCTAAACACAAATCCAAAAACCACACACACAAAATGCAAAACCCTACATATCTCCTGCAAAATGCTACTTTGCCTTCAAAACAATGTTATGTCTCCTCAAAATGGTAGTTTGTGTTCAAATGACACACACAGACCATCATATGAGTAGACATTTCTAAGAACCATTGAACACTGATGTGCTGAATGGAAAACACTACTATGAATGGGAAAACACCAGTATGAAGGCCTTATCAGGAGCATTATGCCTTTTCATGTTCAGTGTTACTGTACGCTTACTCCTGTTGTAAAATATTACTGTATAATGTTTTTACTCAAATATAAAACAATACACAAATATACAGTAACAACAAAAATATTTCTTTATTTTTTCCAAAAGTGCTGTAGCCTATACATCACAGCAAACACAACTGGATGTGTAAATGATTTGCACAGATCAAACAATAGAAAATAGGCCAGTACAGTCAACAAAAAAAGAAAGAAAAATGTAAATTAAAAAAGGACAAAAAAACTAGGCTGCATCCTGTCTTCGGTTCCTGTCTGGCCACAGGACCTCATCGACATCACAGGCTATGTTCTCTCTGGCCAAGCAGCGGGGGAAGTATCGCCTAGTATGGCGAATCCAGCCCTGAAATGCCTCAGGAGCTATATCGCCACATGCCTCCTCCTCGTCCTCCTCTTCCTCCTCCTCGTCCTCCTCTTCCTCCTCCTCATCCTCCTCTTACTCTCACTCCTCTGCCTCTCTGATCACCTCTCACTTCAATGTTGCCATCCATTGTTCTCCAAACCAGGAGCTCACCTGTGGCCCTTATATTGCTCAAGCTTTGATTGGAAATTGCACAACGGCCTTGGAAATGGAAGTTTTGTCTGAACACAAGGAGATTTGGCATTGATGAAGAGTGTGCAAAATAGAGAGTATTGTGTGTAGTGTTTTGAAGAAAGTGTGGTTTAGAATTGAAATCTGGGTCTAAAGCAGATAATTGTGTGTAGTGTTTTGAAGAAAGTGTGATTTAGAATTGAAATCTGGGTCTACAGCAGGAAATGTGTTTATAGTTCAGCAGAATTGGTTTAGGGAGTTGGCACATGAGTTACAGGTTGTGGTCATTGTGTCATAAGTTCCAGTTTTTGTGTGTAAACAATTGAGAAAAACTGTAATGAGCAACTTGTACTTTACGATCACCACCATACTGTTTTTTCCAATTCCAATTTTTCCGGTGTGGGTACTGCTGCTGCTGTTTTTGTCATGGCAACCTTCGTGTCGGTTGCCGTGGCAAGAGGCAATGTGGTGGTGATTGGACGAGTCGTTGGGCATGTCAGCTGTTCTTCTGTGAGAGACATGAGACGCTGTCCTTTCAAACTCTCAGGATATTCACAAGTCTCTCGTGAGCGAGAACTGAACTTTTTTCTGTTAGCTTTCATCCAATTAACAAAATATATTAACCTGCAGTCACAGTGCCAAGGATTATTGTCCAGATACACCTTTCTAAGTTTCGGTAAAGAGTCAAATATTCCTTCAGGAAGAGTTCTCAGTTTGTTATTTGCTAGCTTGAGGGTATGCAGCGCAGTAATTCCCTCAAAGGTTTTTGGTTCTAATGATTCAATCATGTTCTTCTGTAGATATAAGTCTGTGAGCTTCCCGAGGCCTTCAAAATATTCACCGGACAAAGAGGTAAACTTATTTTGCGACAGGTCAAGCATCTCCAGTTCTTTTAAGGGGCTGAATACTCCGTCAGGAAGGACAGTGAGATTGTTTCTATTGAGATTCAGTTCAGATAGTTTGAGCATTTCTCCAAAGAGAACTGGAGGCAGGCTGACTATTTGATTCTGCTGAAGGGTTAATGAACTCATGTTAGGAAGTCCCACAAATATTTCAGACGGCAATTCAGTCAAAAGATTCCGCTCTAAATATAATGTGTCCAAGATGGGATTTTTCAAAAATAATTGTGGCGGTAGCTCTGTTATCTTGTTACCCTGTAGGCCGATCTCTTTCAGATCCGGTAGATCGTTGAAGATCCCAGATGGAATAGTGCTGATGAGATTATCGTAGAGCCTGAGCTTTTGTAGTTTTCTAAGTTTTGTAAACAGTGCCGTGGAGATGGAGGTGATCCTATTCTTAGCCAGGTGAAGACTTGTGAGGTTATCTAGCTGATCAAAAATGTCCTCATCAATTGAGGCGATTTGATTGACGTGAAGATAGAGCTCTTTCAACTTTCTCAGACCGTCAAACAGTCCCCTCTCAAGCTTCTGTATCTTGTTGAGTTTCAGAACCAGCTTCTGAAGTATTGGTAGATTCTGAAACAGACCCAAAGGCAACGATGTCAGATTTGTATCTGAAATTTCAATGATCATCAAGTTATCCAAACCTTCGAAGGCATGTGTTTCCATGGACACGATGGGCATGTGCAGGAATTCCACCCTTTCCAGCTGAGGACTGTTGACGAAGGCTCTGTTAGGGATGGTGGAAATCTCACTTCCGACAAAATAGACCTCAGTGACCACAGCTTTGAGGGTGGCTGGGATTTCCGTGACGAAACTCGAATAGACCTCCTGGTGCTCAGTGCAATGAGGAGTTTCAGAACATTTTCCAGTCACACGACCAAAGCTCATTGGTAGGAGAAAGACACAGTGTAGAGGATGCATGTTAATTTTTTTTCTGAATAAAAGCAGAACAATGTTGAGTTACTATTTGCATTTCAACATAATCCACAGAGTTCTTTGATAAAAAAATGTTTTCATAAATTTGGCAGGCGACATGTGGCTGAACATGTCTAATTTCCACCCTAATTTTGGAATGGCCAACTGTCTGCAACTGCAGTCACGTTCATGCAAAAACACACTGATGATTCAGAAGAGCGTAGACAACTGTGTTTCTCCTCTGAAACACGTGGTGTCAACATTCTGCTTCTTTTCACGCTGCAGATTACAGCTAAGCACACATAGAGTGGAGTTGGACGAGGGACCTTTCATATGCATGCTTTAGAATGCAGTCTACTGGTGCCCGATTGACCATCGGGGGTTGCAAGATAGCAATGAAATGCAGACCCCTAACTGAACCCTCCCATACCCTGGGGAACACAATCAGCCATTGCACATTATTTTGGTAAACTTTGGTAGACAGAAAGTGCATTAAAATACCTCAATGTACATAATGTGACATACAATATATAATGTATAAATTTCAACATGAAACATACATTTTTTCCATTAAAAACTGAGAGTAGTATATTAAATTTACATTTGCACACTAGCATTCATTTGTTAACATCACAAACATAAAGCATAAAGCATTTTTTTTTTAAACCACACAGTTCTTACAACACTGCTGCCTGACAGAGGACATAAATGCATTGCTGTGTGCGTGTACAGTGTGTAGCAACTTTTACTGTCTCTGAATACGTTTTGAGGTCCCAGATCAGGTACTAAACCCTCATATTATGCTGAAATTTTATCACGTCTATTATGTTTGGGGTCAAATTGATCCCAATAGTTTAAACAGAAACTAGCCTTTTATCCCTAGATAGGTATTAACAATCTGTGAGAAACTACTCATTTTAGAGTCTGAGGTAAGTGAAAGTCTGTAAAGTTTAAAACCTGTATGGGAAAGTGCCACCAGAATCACCTACAAAAAATCAGAGATAAAAACTTTAAAAGTTGCATATTTTCTTACATTTTATTCAGCTACCCCACAAATGACCCCACACAACACCATTGTATACAAAGTTGGTACAGGACCTTTGAAAATAGAGCATCATGCTTATTGCGTGTTTACTATTTAATCCCACCAAATTAGGAAATATAATACAGTATCAAGATGAATAAATAAGGTTAACTGGTTTTTAACAGACATCAAATACGGAATGGGGTCAAAATGAATCCCAAACATAATAGGAGAGTTAAATACTTGAATTATTCAAAGAAGGAAAACCAAAGTCTTACCCACTTTCAGCAGTGATCAGTCAAATTCTTTCTTATCGTTTTCTAAAATGTCTGATTGGGTGTTCCCAAAGGTCTCCCTGCAAACATAGATAATGTGAGTGTGGGTGGTGGGCCTCCAGGCTATGCCCATGCTTAAATAGTTACAGCAAGAGGCTTCTGACCACTGGAAAAACCCATCTTTCTCTGATTAGATTTGAAAGTATATCATTCAGAGGAACAAAGTGCTTGTGTAATTCAGGCTTCTTACTCACATTCTAATCTACTGTTAATTGTGAAGTAAGTGCTTATGCTGTCTTGCAGGAAATCCTGTTGTGTTAGGCAGTTAATGCTTTGAATAGTTCTGAGATCAGGCCTAGGCCTACTCCTAAACGAACATAAATCCTGTTGTGTTAGGCAGTTAATGCTTTGAATAGTTCTGAGATCAGGCCTAGGCCTACTCCTAAACGAACATAAATATGAAGGGGGACCCTCGAGAGGGAGTGAAGGTTTGCATTCATAAAGAGGTATAGTCAGTACACACGGTATCCACCACATGCTGGTGAGATACAGGCTTCCACATACCGCAACTTAATTTATTGTGCTTTTTGTGCATAAGCCAAGTGGGAGATGCTGAAAGTAAATGGAGATATTCTGTAGAGCGCCAAGGTCAAATATTTGGTCTCCAATCCCCCACACGGCCGTTTTAATCACCAGGAGTAAACATTAGGAAACAAAGAACATGCACATCTCTTTTTACTGAAGAGTTCCTGCCAAAGTGAAATATAGAATTTTCAGTTTCAGTCATTCTAAGCATTGAAACTCCTTCATAAACTTGGTAAGAATTTACGTCATTAATGCACCTATAAAACAGAAGGAACTGGATTCCAATTTACTTTATACAACTCAATCATCCTTGGCAGAGTGCGCACACTTAAAACACATAGTTTACACTGGCTCAGATAAACTGGAGTTGTAAAATTAGTTTTAGGAACAGGCAGATTTAGGAGAAATATTGCTCTACTCAAGAGTCACGTTCATGTTCAATAAAGTTTATTGGAATTTTGGTTGTATAAGTCATCATATAAACCAAACAGATTCCCGAAAGTAATTATAAACAATGAAAATATTTACAATTCGCTACAGTTGGTTTTATGTGTGATTCATGATCTATTCAGGCTTTAAAAAACAATATCAGAAAACATTTTGGAAATTGTGTTGTTATATTATATTAACTTTTTTAAAAGCTCATACTGACATTTTAGCTTTCTTGTTTTAATAATGTCTGTCTTTAATGATACAGTGTAATTATATCATCTTGATATCAAAGTTAGGTTATTTAAATATAAAAAGCAATTAAAATCAGACATCAATAAAAAATTAGAAGAATCAGATTCTGACAGAAATACAGGGCTGTTCACAGGCACTTTGAGAAAATGGAGGACATCTTGGTTTCCTGCCTTATCAGCTGTTTACGATGATAAGAATGTACCATTCTCAGGTGAAGATCAGATCAAAAGTAAGACAAGAATATGCGCATGGTTAGCAAGCATGCCATTCAACTTCAAGCAAGCAAAATGACAACAAGAAAATGCGATGGTAATGGCATTCCAATGCAACAGAGCATCACACTGTCAGACTACTGCAAATTTTCAGAGCACTCACACGAATGAACAGACTGAACAAATGAACGGATTCTCAGACTGGAATGCTAAACCTTAGCGAGTTGATGGGCAAAGTTACCTCTCCCTTTTGGAGCGATGAACGGTTCCAAAATGTTTCGCTATGGCGTTCCACCAGGTCTCGCTATGGCGTTCCAAGGTAGCCTGAACATGGGGCCCCATGAGGGGTGACCTATAGAAAAGGTCCCTAAATGACGGCGCCCTTTTTAGCCTGTTGATACAAGTTGCGGCTGGCCCGCCTCTTCCTCCTGCAGCTGACCCAGCAGATGACAGCGGTGGCAATGATGACAGTGCAGAACAAGGTGATGATGGCAATTTTAGCACCCTGGGAAAGGCCCTCCCCATCGCCGAGGTTACTGTTGTCCTGCTCTTCCCCTGGGGAGGGAGTGACGGCAGGGGTTCCTTTTTTTGGGGGCTGGGTGTGAGGCCTCCTCCGCATGTCTGTCGGAGTGACCATGCTGTCAGAGGGAGTGGTTGCTATAGCAGCCTTAGTGGTCGAGGTTGACAGCTTCCGGGCCACCACATCCTCATCGGACAGGTCCGTAATTTTGGTATGGATCATGGAATCAGGAGAGAGACACGTCAGCAGGCTGGCATTCTGCACTTTGGAGGGGCGACTCTTCACCCAGTCTCGTAGGGGCAGAATGTCCCGGTCGCACCTCCAGGGGTTCTGGGCAAGGATCACCTTCTTCACCGTGTCCAGTGAGTCCAGAAAACTCCTGCGACAGGCTCTGCAGAGAGTTGTTGTGAAGATCCACTTCCCAGAGAGGAGGCAAGCCATGGAGTAGCTTCCCAGAGAGAGACTGAATTAGATTGTGCTCCAGGGATATGTTTACCAGCTTGGGGAGCCCACTGAAGGTTCCCTCCTCCAGGCTGGAGAGAAGGTTGGTGTGCAGGGACACCTCTCCCAGCTCCTCAAGGCCGCTGAAGGCCCCGGCGGAGATGGTGCCTATCTGGTTGCGGCTCAGGACCAGGAGCCGCAAATTAGTCAGGTTGCTGAACACGGCATCCTCTAGGTGCGTCAGCCGGTTTTCATACAGCCAGAGTTCCTGGAGGGCCATGGGGCCAAAAACTCCCATGGAGAGGCTGCGGAGCTGGTTCTCAAAGAGGGATATTTGAACGAGGTTGGGGAGGTTGAGGAAGATGCCCTGGGGAAGCAGGGATAAGCGGTTGTTGGAGAGATAACAGCTTCTTCAGTTTCTGCTGCGAGGAGAACACATGGCCTGGAAGATGCTCAATTTGGTTGTCCTGTAAGGAGAGTTCCTCCAGGTTCACCAGATCATCGAAGCAGCCAGCTGGGATCTGTCCGACGGCATTCCCGTTAAGTCTCAGCGACCTCAGCTCGCCGAGTCCTCGGAAGGCCTCTACTGAGATGTCGGTGATGTTGTTTTTGGCCAGGTTGATGGTCTGCAAATGTGTGAGCTGGCTGAATGCCTCCCCAGGAACAGAGGAAAGGAGGTTCCTGCTCAGGTCCAGATTCTCTAAGACTACGAGAGGTGAAAACAGGTTGGGGGTGAAGACACGTATTTTGTTGTTGCTCAGAGTAAGGGATCTGACATTTCCCAGATTCTGAAAAAGCTCCTCCGGGAGACTCTGCAGCTCAGTCCCCGACAAGCCCAACGCTGCTAACTTTTGCGGTTTGTCGAACGTGCCAGGAAGCACCTCCCGTCATTGCGGAATCCTTGACCACAAATACAAAGAGGGCATCGGCAATACTCTCAAAATCACTGGCTTTAAGGAGGAGATATTGGCGTTGGCGATGTAAAGTGTGGTGGTTGCTGGGGATATGAAGCTTGGAAACTCTGAGATGTTTTGGCACAGGACCTTTCTGTCCGCACACTTGCATCCATCAGGGCAGCCTCCAAAAACAGTGTCTACAGCAAACGCGCTAAGGAGCACATAAACGCACACACCCAGATCCATGAAGCTCTAAAAATAGAACAGAGAAATGAAAAGATTAGTGAGACACTTTTTTTTTGTTAACCTTCTCCTTTCTATAACTTTTTCTTGGCCCACTGGTATATATTAAAACAGTTGGTTCAAATGAGAAACATATTCTTTTTTGTGTTGTAATCATTTGCAAGCATTACAGAATATTAGTTAATCTGATTAAAAGTACTGGGGGATGTGAATGTAGGACATTTATCTTCATTTGGAAAGCTGTTTCCGAGGTATTTGCTAGTGAGGGTCAATCATCCATCAATAGACATAACGTGTCTAATTAAGAACAACAGCTTCTTATAGTTCAGTTATGGTTGGACTGAAAAACCAGCAAACACTGTCTGTATGCTGAATAGGGTTTGGGAACCAGCGTCTAAGGCTGGGCTGTCAAACCCCAGTCCTGGAGGTGCCACAGCATCTGTGGATTTTTGTGGTCTCTTTTCAATCGGCAGGCAGCTTAGTCCTTGGAAGAAAATGTGTGCGTAGACTCTTTAGCCTTTCAAAGACTTAAATTAAGCCCAGGAACACACCATAAACCAGCAGACGCTGTGGCCTGCCAGAATTTGAGTTTGAGATATGTCCTCCGGGACAGAGTTTGGCAACCAGAGTAAGGTTTGGGCGACTTGGCTGCCCTCGCGTAGGACAAGAATGTTACAGCTGTGACACGGCGGGTGGGGTGGGGTGGTGAGTGTGGGGTTTGGGGTGGGGGGTGTATCCTCTGAGCTGAATGGCGTTGCAGGAAAGTTTGGTTTTGTAGCAGAGCATATCTCTACAGCTGTACGGCGAACCAGCTCTGGACCCCCCTGCCTCACAGCATGCAGGGGAATGCGAGGCTGGCGGGCCACAGATGTGCGCGTCCCGAACTTTGCCTGTTTGTAATGGCACAGGAGGGACTCTTAAAGAGGCCTCGCAAAAATAACCAGACATTTTGTACCTCTTTGTTAGAAACCGATCTTGTCATTATAAACAAATGGCAAAATCAAGCCGTGTTTTTTGTTACAGGAGTTGAATACATTAAAGAGGAACTCCAGCAATAAAAATATTAATTATTTAACATCTTGGCCCTCACCTTAAAGGTTGTATCAGCGATTTTGGGTGGAAACATAAATGATCACCTTCATCTGATTTTTCCTCACGATCCGCTAGCTGCCCGCCCCATAAGCAGGCCGTCAAAAAACCGCGTCTCTGTAGGCAGCCTATGCTCCGAGATCGTACACAAAAACAAATGGTACTACCAACCACTCAAAACCAAAATAAACAGTATTCCAACCAATCACAATGATCTGCACAAACGCTAATACTCTTATCTCGCTGAAATCTTGACGGATTTACAAACGGTTTGGTTTCTTACAAACGTTATTAACGTGGTTATAATTCTGGATGCTTGAACACTATTTTTTAAAACATAACATAATTATTCATAAGTATGTTTGTTTGGGATTTCGCTTCAGAAGTGACGTCACGTTTGTGCAGATCATTGTGATTGGTTGGAATACTGTTTATTTTGGTTTTGAGTAGTTGGTAGTACCATTGTTTTTGTGTACGATCTCGGAGCATAGGCTGCTTACAGAGACGCGGTTTTTTTGACGGCCTGCTTATGGGGCGGGCAGCTAGCGGATCGTGAGGAAAAATCAGATGAATGTGATCATTTATGTTTCCACCCAAAATCGCTGATACAACCTTTAAGAATAATTTCATTTCATTTAATTTTCATTTATGACATATAATTATTTAGCCTCACAACAATAGCTTAATAGCTATTGTTAGAGAATAGCTTAAGAAAATTTTGTGGAGGCTGATGTCTCCACAAGACTCCAAATCTTCAGTTACGATATGTCTTAAATATTGTGATTTGTGAACAGATTTGTTTCTCTGATACCTCCATTCACATTAATGGTAAGAGGAGGAGGGGTCACACCACAATGACATCATCACTTCAAATGTTTGTTTGTTTTTGTTTTGTTTTTGCAGACAGAGGATTTGGGTTTGACACCTAAATACAGGCCACACCCACTACTCTGAGGGTGAGACAGACCATCAAACTGTGATTTTTAGGTGACTTTCACCTTTAAAATGCAGATTACATTTTTTATAATGTAATAAAAGAATACTTTCCCTTCACTCAGTATTCACTATTTGAAACTGATATTGCATTTGTATCACTCATGTATGTCAGTAATGTGGTGCTCAGCGTCTGCTAAATAATACCTGTAATGTAACATATTATTAGGGGCTTGGAACATAAACCCATTATGTTAAATCTCCTAAGACAATGCACATTTATTAGATATATTTTCAAACAGGGAAAAAAGTCCCTTTAAATAAAATTCACATCACATATTTTAACACTGCTTCTAATGTCTGCTGATAAATCTGACTTTGAAATCTTGAATTAACGTGAATCAGGCATTCCTCAATTAGGAATGATATGTGTTTGAACTAAGAATTGGAATCACAGCGAAAATGTAGCTCTTAGAAATTTTATTTTATTTTAGTTGTTATAACAAACATTTGTCTCTATGTATGTTTTGAGCACTTGTACTGATCACATCACATGTGTATTGCTAAATTTAATATGTCCTCCCTGGTGTAAAGGTTTTTACAGCTCCAGTATAAACCAGTTGAAACAATATGTTTTTTAGATCAGTGCTTCTCTGTATTCACTGTGATTAAACTTTTCACTGTCCATTGCTGTTGAACTTTGCTTTTCACAAATTTAATGAAGGGGAAAAAATGGCTTTCTTCCTCATTGATGTGATGGGTCCCAGCCTTCCTTAACCACAGTCTGGACTAAGACGGAATTTACTTTAACTTTTTTTTTCCAGCTGAACATTATTTCCAGGGAAAAACATTTTTTTTCCTCCACAGCATTGTAGAATCAGCATTTTGAGTGAGACTGAGAACATTTCTGTGTCATATTGTTTATAAAGGTTACCATTTTTGGAGAATCACTAAAAGTAAATACAAATTTCTCGTCTAATGGAGCCTGTCCCTAAGCCCCCTCCATTCAAGCAGTTGTGAATCCAAGAAAGTGGCAGAGTTTTGTGAACCCTAAACATCCAGTTTTATTCACAAATAAAAAGCTCAAACAACAAATAAAGACAAAACTTCACTGAATCACAGTATAATCTCAGTATACTCCCTCATATACACACACAGAAAGTGAGAGAGAGAGAGAGAGAGAGAGAGAGAGAGAGAGAGAGAGAGAGAGAGACATGCACATACACACACAAATCCCTGAGGGCATGTTCTGTAAACTCTAAAAAGCAGACTCCAACCTTAAACGTAGCATTGTTTGAACTTTTCTAATGACAAAATGAGCAAAATTGCTAAACCACCAATGATTGCTTTCCTGTTATGATCTCCAAAGGGCTTTAGTGGCACTAAACACTGGCGGCATACGGCAGCTCTTACCCTGTTGTTGGGCCACTGAGGCTGTGAAAACGGGGGTTCAGCGGTGTACAGCTCCGGCTGCTCACTCCCGGCTCAGTGAAGACCAACCTCCTTATTAACGGCTTGGACACGACACGATCAGGCTTCAAGCGCTTTCTGCGGCTTCCGTCACACACACTTTTACCTTTTCATGGGCATCTCCATCATCACTGCTGCCATCATTATCATCGTTTCCTCCAGTGACCTATGAGAAGTCTGTTTTTTCCAACCTCACTCTCCCCCCTCTCTCTCTCTCTCTCTCTTTCCCACACCCCTCACTCCCCCCCCCCCCCCCCCCCACTCTCTCTCTCACTCTCTCACCAGTCTCTCTTTCGTGGACATTTTTGGGAAGTAGTGTGCCGGTAGAGCCCCACCCTTTCTGTTACTTTGTGTGTGTGTGTGTGTCTGTGTGAGTGTTGTGTGTATAAATGTATGGTGTGTGTATATGAGTGTGTTGTGCATGTTTCTATATAGTGTATCACTATGGTGTGTGTGTGTAGTGTGAGGGTATGGTGTGAGTATCTGTAGTGTGTGTATAGTGTGTGTGAGTGTGTGTATGAGTGTAAGTGGTGTGTGTGGTGTCTGTATAAGTGTATGTGGTTTGTGTGCATTTAGGGATAGGGGGATAGGGTTACGGCAACCTTGCTGATGCTGGGTTTTTCTCCGGCAGGGGGTGGGGGGGGGGATACCGATGATGTTTAACCACATATGGGGGGGGGGGGGGGGGGGGGGGGCTCAATACTGAGTCACTTCTTTGGTTTAGTGAGGAGGAATAATCACGTGGACTGCTGGTTTGGAAAAGGGGATTAGTGCAGGAATGAGCCGGGCTAATCTCTACCCAGGCCTGCGTTTAATCTTGCCTACGTTGCGTCTTTGTCGATTTTCAGGAAATGACACATTAGTCAGCCTGTTTTTGTAATTTTTTTTAAATGTATTTTTTTGTTAGTGAACCAGACTGAAGCCATTAATTGTCCTGTTACAACCTGTTTAGTCATAAAGTTATCTCCTGCAGCAGATGGGGATTGTTTTTCCCACACATCGCTCATTACGAGAGGTTTTGGGAGGTTTTCGGGAGAGGATGCTCAGTGTGAGATTCAGACTTTTTTGTACCAATGTGCTGAAATTTAACAGTCTGATGAAAAGGACAGAAGTCAGGAGGCAGAGTGCATGTTTAAAAAAACTGAATGTTTTTTCCACCATTCACTTCCTCTTCATTAAACATCTCTCTCTCTCTCTCTCTCTCTCTCTCTCTCTCTCTCTCTCTCTCTCCTAAAACACCAGAACGCATCTGTTCTTTTTTTATTACACAGGCATGTTTTTGGTTACCGAAATCCATCAGAGAACACAAGAGAATGGTGGAGCTAAATCTATAGGTCTGGCTAGTCAGTTGCGGCACATCAACAGCAACCTCCTTTCGATGAAACTGACACATGACTGCTAATCACACTTTTACATTTATTTCTTCTTATTTCTGTACTGTATTTATTGTGTTATTTATTGTCTTATTGTATCCTGTTTTGTTATCCTGGTTGTTTTTTGTGCCCCCAAATGTGAAGCACTTGCATTTTATGTATGAAAGGTGCTATACAAATTAAGTTCTTTATTATCATTATTATTACACATACATCTGTATACCACATGTATTTATTCCACGCCATAACACAGAAAAAACAGCACACAACCAATCTGTCAGACAGGGTGATGTTCCCTTTTAAAGACAGATTAGTGTTATGCTTGGCTAATGAAATACCCCCCGATGGTTACAAACTTGGGGGGTGTTGAGCAATATCATTACCCTCTGACAGCTGTACTAACATCTTGTTGTTTGGAGGTTGAGATATTGTCACACACACACACACACACACACACACAAACGTAATTGTTCCTTCATTTCAGTGATGTAAAAAGCTTTCACTGGTGGAACCCCCCCCCCCCCCCCCCCCCCCCCCCACCCGCCCAACCCACCAGTATCCTGCTTGTTTGATCTAAATAGTGTGTTAATTTCTTGTTTGTTCCATATGCCAAGCCTAGTTAATGGACTTAATGAGCAACTTGTACTTTACGATCACCACCATACTGTTTTTTCCAATTAGGTGGAAACACAAACATTTAAAACAGCAAGAATAAGCTTGAGCTGGATTAATTTGAGGTTGTTTCTTTGGTTACTGTAGCATAAAGACTGTGGTGTGAAAGCAAGTTCAATGACCAGATCTTGTCTTTGCATAACAAATTATCATTCGCCCTTCCAAAAATATATTAATTGTGTTTCCTTCTCAACAAAGAAAAAAATACGTTTTTTCTTCACATTTGACTAACCTGGCATTTGGCAGACAGTCATGTTATTTCAGATTAGGAAAGATTTGGCATGCACTTGTACCAATATTTCCAATATTGTTGTGACTCCAAGGCTGCAGTCTGGTCCAGAGATAACGGGACTATCTTAGTCATTCATTTCCTGTGTTTCATCCATTCTCTTTTTTCCCAAACATTTAGTTTTTGTGCAGTTTTAGGTCAATTTAGGGTAAATTTCATGTCAATTCAGCCAATCCAATGAATTAATTTGCTTAATCTAATCACGTGTAATAAAAATAGCTTTATTGCAGAAGGTTTTTCATTTCTTCAAATATTGAAATACTGATGTTACACAAAAATAGTAACAGTTGCTGGTAAAAGAAAAATAAACAAACTCAAAAAAGCATTACAGTATTATATCTGAAATAGTAATTTGCTTTGCTTGTTTCAGTGAAAACTGAATTAAGTGTCATAAATCTTCAGAATAAAGAAATACATGAGCAGGGGAAACTGCCTGCTCTCCTTTAAAAAACAAAATAAAGAGCACTCCACCATTACAGGATATATTGTTCACATCACTGTATATTTATTCAATCATCTTGCAATGTTTACATATTGAGCTATTCCTTTTCAAACTTTTGTTATTTTTTGCCTTCCTCTAATGTGGTGGTAATGTCATGTCCACACATACAGACAAAGCCGCAAGCATAAAATACGTCTAGAACTCTGAAGGACACCAGTGTTGCATTTGACAATGGCCATTTTGGCTCACCATTAAGAATGTAATATAAAAAGCCTTGTTTAAATGCACTGAAGCATTTCCAAGCAAATTTGTGGCAACTGTGAAATCAATGAATCCAGAACTAAACAGCAAGAAAAGGCACCTAAAGAGAATTATGCATACACACCAAACAAAACCCACATCAATAGCCGCATTACATTTTTATATAAAGGAATACATATGGTTTATGTCAATGTGAAGAAAAGATTCTTTGTGGCATATGCTACGATTATATCTTGTCAGAGAATCTTTGCTTTCTTCTTGACGCATTCCTGATTTTCTCATGCACAGTCACATTAGCTACATGCTCCATCGCCTGGTTCAGTCTGTAAAGCACACAGATGCTTCCCACGATCAAGGCCATTCCTGTGATCACCAAAAGGACATGGAAAACCACCAAGAATGTGACATACGGGCCACTTGGGGGCAGTGTCCACAGGTAAACCCAGCCATTGAATCGATTATTGTGCACGATCCTGTCCTCAGGCTCCAGGATAACAGCTTTGTAAAAAGCGGGTGACCCGTTACTGGCTCCTTCTGTGGTGCCATACCGAGGAGGCAGGATGTAGTGTGAAGTTTCCTCCAAGGGCACAATTTCAGGAATCAGGGTATCGTCTGGGAGGAATGCCTGTTGAGTGGAAGAAGTACGGCTGGCAACAGTAAAATTGACTGTAGTGGTAACCCAACAAGGGTCCAACTTAGAGGATAATGAGCCCAGGGAGATGTTCTGTAAATGAGGTGGCGTGTGGCACAGCACATGCTCGTAATCTTTAATTACGCTTCGCATCCGGCTCACCCATTCAGCAAAGTCCAGGATGTCACAGCTACACTTCCAGGGGTTGTCTTTCAGAGTGACCTTTCTCAACATGGCCGCCACTGACAGAACCTCTCCAGGAAGGGTTTCCAAAAGGTTGTTCTCCAGACTGATGTTGGCGAGTCTCGGGACGTCACGAAAGATATCACTGGGGAGGGAGTGTAGCTTATTGGAATTGAGAATCAGGGTGTCCAGGTTGATCAAGCCAGAGAACAGATCCCGATGGAGGAATTGTAGATTGTTGGCTTCCAGTTTGAGCCTGTAGAGGCTGGACAGACAAGAGAAGATGTCTTTTGGAAGATGCTGCAGCCTCCGATTAAAGCTGACAGCAAGGATTTTCAATGTGGTCATGTTACAGAACAGATTTTCTGGAAGGGTGTCTAACTCCGTTTCATACAGGTAAAACTCCTTGAGTCTCGGCATGTGTCCAATGAGCCGGTCAGGTAGGAAAGTGAGAGGGTTTATGTAGAGGCTGAGATGGCTCATTCTAGGCAGGTAGTAAAAACTCTGGTCTGGGATAGTCTGGAGTTTGTTCCGAGACAGACTAAGCTTTTCTAGGTTGGACAAGTTCCAGAACAGGCGTGGGGAGAGCTGACTGATACTGTTGTTGAAGAGGTCCAGTTCTAGAAGGTCTGTGATGTTGTCAAAGGTTCTGGGATGGAGAGACTCCAGCTTGTTGAAGTAGAGCCTGAGGTAATGCAATCTAATCAAGGGGCTAAACACAGATACAGGGAGTTCTCTCAGAGAGTTATTCCCCAGATCCAATTCGTTAAGGTTCTCAAGGTTCTGGAAGACATTTCTGTCAAGGTAAACCAGGCGGTTGCTGCTGAGGTCCAACAAGGTCAGTTTTACGAGCGCATCAAACAAGCCTTGAGGGATGGTCTCCAGCTCGTTCCCTCTAAGAAACAGCTGTTTGAGACTGGTTAGGTTGCTAAACACTTGCCCAGGAAGGGACGACAGCTTGGTGAACGACAGCTTCAGGGAGTGGAGTCGTGGTAACTGGTCGAATGCCGCTGAGCTTACAGTTTTTAGCAGACTGTGACTGACGTCGAGCCCGAGCAGGACAGGCAAGTGGCGGAAGCTTTGCTTGCCCAGTTCAGTTATCTGAGTGCCGACCAACCGTAGCAGGATCGTTTTGGGGGACACCAGCGAGGGTACATCCGTGACGTTCCCTCCGCACTCGACTACTTCGTCCGCTGTGCAGTAGCAGCCAGCAGGGCAGCAAATAGCACTGCTGAGCAGCTCTCCGAAAAGCAGGAAAGTGAGGAAAAAGAACATGGCTCCTGTGACAAGAACAAAGATGCTAATTTTCACAAGTCAAAATAAATCCATTCCACATCTACAGTACCAATCAGCAAGTTCAGTCATAAAACAGTACATTAAAAAAATAATCACCCTTCTCTCCCTTATACTGCAAGTCTTCAGGCACACACCTGGATGGTGGTGCTTATTTGGTTGTAACTTTACCCATATCTAGCTCTCATGGTGTTTGCTTACCATGTAAATGCATTTTATTTTCCTAAGTTGCTTTGGCTAAAATTGTCTGGCAAATTGCTAAATTGTAAATTGTACCAGGGATGGGTGATGAATCTTATTTTCAATCTGCATTTTTCAATCTGCATCAATTTTAAAATTAAAAGATGTAGACAATGGAATGGTATGTGTTTATATTCTAATTATTTGAGACATGTTCATTGGCCAGCTTTTCAAAGCCACTGCATGCATGTCTTGGAATGAGATCCTAATTAACGCTGCTTTGATTATTGGTCATTTTAAACTAATGTTTAAAGTACAAAATGAGAGTAGAGTAAGAAAACACTTCCGTAATGTAATTAATTATTCCAATCGATAAACTATTTGAATTATATGAATAGTTTTTTACGTTAAATGATTTAAATTGGTTTTTATATTTTGACATCACTTTCAAAATGACAAACATTTCATAGCTCATAGTGCCTGCAACAAGACAAAAAAACAAACAATGCAAAAGAAAATAATTCATTGTCTGTCAACAAAGTTTGATGTTGTCATTGTGATAATTAATGTTTAAATAGCCAGTATATGGTAAAATCAAATATGAAAATGTAAACTTCCCCTTTATTTGAAATCCTGGTAATCGCACATTTCTGTAAAAATGTAATTCAAATATTCTACTTATTCTTTATCAGTGCACTACATTCTGAAAAATGCCTACCTACCTTTGAATTGGGCAGAAAAGACATGTGCAATGGAAGGGTAAGTCTGCCTTTTATAATAAGGGTGTCCCTCCCTTTATAAAGGATATTTAACATTTCCGTTACCATCTAGCTTATCAGGAGCCAAGAGCGCTTTACTCTCAAGCTTATATCCGTCCAACTGTCATATAAGCACGCAGATAAGACAATCCTGTTGCAACAAGCCACATTTCCGTTACTGTACTACACCAAGGATTCACAGAAGATCCCAATGCATGAATGCAAGTTTTAAAGGATAAGTGTAGTGTAATGCTTTGGGAACTGGCATTGTGGCTCGTGAGGTTAAAGGTTCATTTCCTGTTTGGGGCAATGCCTTTGCACCTCTAATCTTTGGTAAGTATTTAAATGAGAAAGGTTTACAGTCATTTCATCAATTCCATTTGAAAAGCCGCAATATTACTGTTATGTGTAGCTTAAGTCCTGTTGCTCAGTAAACCCCGTACTGAAACTTAGCAATTCCATTCCATTGATCTTAACAGAATATAGGTACACTTTGATCTGCCTTATTGGCCTTTTCTTTTTCAACAAGCACTTAAGTGTGACCCTCAATATGTGTTCACCTGTCATTCTAACAATGTATCAATTTTTAAAAAATTACCTCAGAAAAAGTACAATGGAACACCCACATTGTAACTGACTGTAATTGTGAGTTCAGAATTGTAATTAAACTACAACTGAGAGACGCTTTAGCCAAAGGGTGACAGTACAAGGAGTAGACATTAAACACAGTGGGAGAGGGTATGCTAGTGTGTTTCAAATGCTGCTATGGTGTCGTAAAAGTAAACTACATTAGCGGCTTTTGGTAAACCGTGTACTCAGAACCAAAGAATGAGACATTACAGCATAAATGGCTCAGTTTAATGACACAAAGGCTGTAAACCTTGAACAGACATGTATGCAGTAAGGTCCGATTCTTTTATTCAGGTTCCAAAAAGCCATATATACATTGCAGTCCATAAGTATTTTGACAGTCGCACAATATTTGTTATTTTGGCTCTGTACTCTAGCACAGTGGTTCCCAAACTCGGTCCTGGGGACCCACTGTGTATGCTGGTTTTCGTTCCAACCACAATTGCGATCCGAGAATTTTAACAAGCTGTTCATTTTTCTTGATTGCACTTTTCATGTTTTGATGGATTACCTCAAGCCAAATTATGTCAGAAAATAGCTATGCATGCCCCATGAATAAATTAATAAATGTCCCATGTACACATTTTGCTTATTGTGCTATATTGAAAACTATTTAATTGAAAGAGGTAACAAAACTGAGCAAATGAAAGGCCGACGTGAATCAATAGGCTCCTAATTGGTGAAAGTGTGGACACATGGCCACGAAAACTAACCATTTGGTTGATAATAAAAATTCAAAGACAACGCAAATTGATAATGAGCCAAACCTGCATTGTGTTAATAAGTTTAAAGAAACAAAATTATGAAAGAACTTAAACATGTGTTCAACAATCTAATCAGGAGCATATTGATTCACCTCAGTCTTCAATTTGATCAGTTATAACATTTTGTGAACTCTTTTAACGTAGTTGTTTGCAATATAGCACAATTAGCTAAATGTGAACATGGGGCATTTATACTACATGGCATGCATAGCTATTTTCTGACATAATTTGGCTTAAGAGGGTAAATAATCCATCAAAACATGAAATGTGCAATTAAGAAAAATTAGCAGCTTGTTAAAATTCTCGGATCGCAATTGTGGTTGGAACGAAAACCAGCATACACAGTGGGTACCCAGGACTGAGTTTGGGAACCACTGCTCTAGCACATTGGCTTTGAAATGAAACAATGAATATGAGGTTAGACTGTCAGCTTTAATTTGAGGGTATTTACATCTATGTCGGGTGAACCGTATAGGAATTACCACCCTTTTTATATATGGTTCCCCCATTTTAGGGGACCAAATGTAATTGGACAAATTGGCTGCTCAGCTGTATCTTGGCCAGCTGTGTGTTGTTGCTTCAGTTCATGCACAATAATGCTAACAGAGGGTATATCTAAAGTTGATTCTAGGTGTGGCATTTCAAGGCCTTGGATAGCTGTTACTTTATGTTAGAATTGTACTTTATCTGCTGTGCCTGTGACCTTCGGTATGCACTTATTGTATGTTGTTTTGGATGAAAGCGTCTGTTAGAGGTTGCTAAATAGTACATTTAAAGAACTGTAGAGTTATGGAACAAAGTCTCATGGACAGGTAAGATGAGTATTTACCTGTACCAAAGTGATGGAAAGGAGGAAGTGTGGAGAAAGAAAGGAACTGTACATGATCCAAAGCATACCACCTCACCTCTGAAACATGGTGGAGGTCGTGCTATGGCTTGGGCATGTATGGCTGCCATTGGATCTGGCTCACTTGTCTTTCTTGATGATGTGACTGCTGATGGCAGCAGCAGGATGAATCTGAAGTGTACAGAAGCATCTTATCTGCTCAGATCCAACCAAATGCCTCAAAAGTCATGGGACTTCACCTTGCAGCAGGACAATGACCCCAAACATATAGCTAAAGCAACTAAGGCAAGATCGCTGCAGTGCAGGCCTGACAGAGCATCACCAGGGAAGATATCCAGCATCTGGTGATGTCGATGGGTCACAGATTTCATATGTCATCATATGCAAAGGATTTGCAACCAAGTACTAAATATGACGACTTTATTTAAGATTATGTTAATTTGTCCAATTACGTTTGGCCCCCTAAAATGGGGGAATTATGTATAAAAAGGGCTATAATTCCTACATGGATAACCCGATATGGATGTACATGCCTGAAAATGAAAGTCAAATCCAATGTGTTGGAGTACAGAGGCAAAACAACAAAAATTGTGTCGATGTCTAAATACTTATGGACGGCACAAATCCCTTTGACTCCAATTGATGCCATCATCAGCACTCTCTCGAGAGCTCAGTTTGCAGCTTGTTGAATAGCCTACAGTGTGTGCTATTTCAGTAAACATACAGCACGTACGATAAAACTGAGCGATCAGCTAAGTGCGTGTGAGGGGGGCAGGCGCTCATTGGCTCCGTACCACGGAGAAGGTACGCGGCTGGTACCAAGAGCGGAGGGCATCCTGAAACTCAACGGTGATTCATGTGCTTGTGCATAGAAATAACCAGCTGCTCTCTCAAAAGCTTTTTCAGCTCAGCTGTTTTTTTTTTGCTGCTCGTCAGACCAGCAGGCGGACTTCCTGTGCACAGACCCGGGTGTTCTGTGTTGCTCAGATAGACCGCCCCAACGTCAGGACATGGCCCGTGACTCAGCACAGACCCACAAAGCGACTGCACACTTTCAGGGAAATTTCCCACAGAAACAGAGACGACGAAGGGAAAATTAAAGTCATGCAGACTAAACAAAACGTTCAGTATAAATTTAACTCTGATAAGGGTACTTTTAACTCTAATAGAGTACATGTGGTCCATACGTGACTCGTTTTACGTGCTTTGAGTTGATTTACTACTGAGAAGTTTTCTGTACACCTGTCCTGAGTTCTATTTTTTATCATGTCTATATATTTCCTTGTGAGTAATTAGAGTTAGCTGGCTTGACTGCATTTTGTTCTTGGGATTTCATAAGAATAAGAACATAATAAATAATGATCACAACACCCCTTTGAGTTTATCTTGGCTGATCATTTACCTACATAGTATCCAGCACTGCATCCAGTTTGTATTTGAACATCAGGGGTCTCTACCTGTACTTCATGGCCTGGCAGGTTGTTCCACACATTAACAACGTACTCCATGTTTTTTTTTTTTTTCTGTGTGAATTGCGAATGTTCAAACATATCATGTCCTTCCTCCAGGTCACACACACACATTTTGTTCCATGACCGTGATAGAGAAGTGAAATATCTGATACAAAAATGCATGTTAGCAAACGTAGGGGAGGGTCACATCATTTTGTTAAGGGTCATAGAAAAAATGTATAAGGTAGGATATGTTTATGCACTTACATTTTCACTATAGCAATAGCACATCCATCCATTATCTAACCCGTTTATTCCTGGTCAGGGTCGCAGGGGGGTTGGAGCCTATCCCAGCATGCACTGGGCGAGAGGCATAGATACACCCAGCACAGGTCGCCAATCTATCGCAGGGTACACATACCATTCACTCACACACTCATACCTATGGGCAATTTAGAGTCTCCAATTAGTCTAACCTGCATGTCTTTGGACTGTGGGAGGAAACCGGAGTACCCGGAGGAAACCCACGCGGACATGGGGAGAACATGCAAACTCCACACAGAAAGTACGGGATTTGAACTCTGTACCTTCTTGCTGTGAGATGACGGTGCTAACCACTGCACCAACATGCCGCCCCTAATAAGCTTACATTAATTCAGAAATAAACTATGCTCCACCCACATGTTGCCCTCTGGTTAAAAATGTGCCTTTTTTGAGTTTAACACCAGTAAAAAAAAACTAAATTATTTTTTTTCAGCATGAAATTACTTTTCAACAAGATTACTTTTCCTGGAGTGACCCTATCATTACAAAAAAATTAAACATTGCCTTTTTTACATTTTTATAAAAGGGGTACACCATCAAGGTAAAAAGATTGTAACAATCTTTTTAACACTTTTTTAACCCCATAGTTATGAAATCAGAAGTGGTCAAAATTAAGCACCATACATCTATTACAACAAAAAGAAAAACCTATTATGTGTTTCGTAGACTGTGAAGTAGGAAAGCAGTTATATATATTGATGACTGACTGATGTAAGCTTTCTACATGAAAAAAATAGATTTTGGGTTTAAAATTCAATGAAAAAAGCTTTATCACAAGGGGTCTGGTGAGGGTGGGTCATTTTTTACCCTGTGGACACAGGGTGCATATGAAGACAACACAAAGGTTAAAGTGCAACACGGTGAAAATCATTACAGGTGAACCTGAGGTGAAAGCTCCCATAAAAATATGTGCTATTAGTGCTGTTTTTCCTTTGTGTTTTTTCATTGAATACCTGAAGCCTCCATGTCTCAGGACTGTGTTTACAACCTCTTTGGTGGGCCCAGCACTGGGAGGTCCTGTCACAGATAGATAGACAAAAGGACTTGTCCAAAGCTTTGCTCATTCCCCTTCATTGCACTAACAAAGTCATGCACAACTCAGTTATCCACTAATAATAACTGAAGTGTTGCAATAACGTTCACATTTGTTTCCAAGGTTGGAACATGTGTTGCAATGTATATTTTGTAATGCATGAAAAGCATACATTACACTCAACTATGTAACCAGCTCATCAAATTCCATTTTCTTTTCTTATCGTTTGCTAGACCAGTCTTTCTCAACCCTGGTCCTGGGGACCCACTGTGTGTGCTGGTTTTTGTCAAAAAGAATGTCTTGATCAATTAATGTTGTTGAAAATATGTTTAAGTTCTACAATAATTACGTTGTTAAACGCATTTTAACACAATGCAAGTTTGGCCATTTGCTGTCAGAAAATGCCATTCATTTTACACAAATGGTTTCAGGTGTCCAGACTCTCAGCAAATGGGACCCAACTGATTTCACCTGTCAGTTTGCAATTGAATCAATAACCTCTTTCAATTGGAAGTACCTGCTATATAGTCTCCTGAGCACAGTAAATGAAAGCATAAGGCCTGACTGATTCCTGGGATGTGAATATGGGACACTTATTTTTGGGGGGCATACATAGCTATTTCTGGAACAATGTTGCTTTAAGAGGGTAAATCGTTCTTCAATAGATATAAAAAGTCTAATTAAGAACAATTAGTGTCTAATTATGAACAATTAGCAGCTCATTACAATACCGAGTTTGTTGCTGTGGTTGGAATAAAAACCAGCATAACAGTGGGTTCCCAGGAACCTCTCTGACAAACTTCAAGACATTGCAGAATTCAATATTATACAGCAGTAGGAAAAAAGGCAATTACCAAGAACTGGCATAAAGTTGAACCGCCCACAAAGGGCCAGAGTTTGGACATTGTAAAAGGAATATACGAGATGGAAAAGCTGACATATCTTTTGAGGCTAAATGAGGGTTTATTTAGGAGAAGATGGGCCAAGTGGAACATACAGTCAAGCCGGAAAGTCTCCCCACCCCTTTCACCTTCTCCACGTTTTATTACGTTACAGATATATTCTACAATAGATTGAGTTCATTTTTTGTCTCAAAATTCTACACAAAATAGCCCATAATGACAAAGTGAAAACAGGTTTTTAGACATTTGTGCTAATTTATTAAAAATCTAAATGTAAAATATCATATGTACACAAGTGTGCACACCCTTTGATATGACACCCAAAAGTGAGCTGAGGTGCATTTTGTTTCCACTGATACTGCTTGAGATGTTGCTACAACTTAATTGGAGTCCACCTGTGATAAATTCAATTGATTGGAAATGATTGGGGATTGCCAACACCTGCCTATATAAGGTCCCACAGTTGACAGTGCATGTCAGAGCAAACTCCAAGCCATGGGGTCAAAGGAATTATCTGCAGACCTCAGAAACAGGATTGTGTCAAGGCATAGATCTGGAGAAGGGTACGGAAAAATCTCTGCAGCTTTACAGGTCCCAAAGAGCACAGTGGCCACCATCATTCGTAAATGGAAGAAGTTTGGAACCACCAAGAATCTTCCTAGACCTGGCCGCCCGGCCAAACTGAGCAATCGGGGAAGATGGGCCTTGGCCAGGGAGGTGAGCAGGAACCCGAGGGTCACTCTGACAGAGCTCCAGCGTATCCTTGTGGAGATGGGAGAACCTTTCAGAAGATCAACCATCCAGGCAGCACTCCACCAATCAGGCCTTTATGGTAGTGGCCAGACGGAAGCCTCTCCTTAGTAAAAGGCACATCACAGCCCGCTTGGAGTTTGCCAAAAGGCACCTAGAGGACTCTCAAACCATGAGAATCAAGATTCTCTGGTCTGATGAAACCAAAATGGAACTTTTTGGCCTGAATACCAAGCGTCACGTCTGGAGGAAACCAGGCACCGCTCATCACCTAGCTAATACCATCCCTACAGTGAAGCATGGCAGTGGCAGCATCATGATGTGGGGATGTTTTTCAGCAGCGGGAACGGGGCGACTAGTCCTGATAGAGGGAAAGATGAATGCAGCTAAGTACACCGAGATCCTTGAAGAAAACCTGCTCCAGAGCACTCTGGACCTCAGACTGGGCCGAAGGTTTACCTTCCAACATGACAACGACCCGAAGCACACAGCCAAGAGAACAAAGGAGTGGCTTCGGAGAAAGTCTGTGCATGTCCTTGAGTGGCCCAGCCAGAGCCCAGACCTGAATCCAGTTGAACATCTGTGGAAAGAGCTGAAAATGGCTGTGTACCGACGCTCCCCATCCAACCTGACGGAGCTTGCAAGGATATGCCAAGAGGAATGGGCAAAAATGTCCAGAAACAAGTGTGCCAAGCTCGTAGCTTCTTTCCCAAGATGCCTTGAAGCTGTAATCGCTGCCAAAGGTGCAGCAACCAAGTATTAGGCTAAGGGTGTGTACAGATATGTAACCCCTAAATAACCTATTTTTGTCAGTAAAATAAAATTGCATATTTTCTAAAAACCTGTTCTCACTTCGTCATTATTGGCTATTGTGTGTAGATGTTTGAGGCAAAAAATTAACTCAATCTATTGTAGTATAAGTCTGTAACGTAATAAAACGTGGAGAAGGTGAAAGGGGTGGGGAGACTTTCCGGCTTGACTGTATTTGTTATCCATCAGGAAGACACCAACGCCAGTGTGGATGTAATTTGACGGCAATTATACGGGCAATGAATGAAACTGACAGCTCACGACCATGTTCATTTGTATGTTTGATCAAATTGCATGTATTTTTCTTGATTACTCTGACAAAATGTAATAAAAATTTAAGTGACAAAATATTATACAACAGTACATGAATACCTACATATTTGTGACCATGCTCATCCAGGAAGGAACTGTACTAATCCAGAAAGCTACAGGCCTGTTAGTTTAACTTGCATATCATATAAAATCCTGGAATCTATTGGAGAGCTGGATTAGTGCTCTCCCTTGTGACTATTATTTGGTATTGCACTTAAATACCTTGCTTGGCTGCATATGCATTGTTAATGCAACTTGATTTATGAGCAATTTTTCTCTGTATTTTTAATTTTCACAACATCATAACCATGGCACCAGACGCTGACAAGACACAACATAACCGTGGTAACTATAATTGGTCCGTTACTTTCGAGTTTTATCTTTTATTGTTAGTTCGTTCTTAAAAAACACCACACACACGGAAGATATTTGGGGAGCTGTCATAGTGTGGAGCTCCCTCTTGTGGCAGTTTTATTACATTACACTGGAACAGTATGGAAACACATGGTTGGCGCTAAGTCATCAAGGGTCTGACTTATAAAACAAGCCTTAAATCATCACTCTGCTGCCAGAAATACAGTAGCTATGGATGGATAACTTGAAGGGTTTGTTCTCCTGACTTATTTTTCCATAGAGTTCAATAGGAAAATTTGTCAGGAGAAACAACCCTTAAAGTGATCAATATTTAAATAATATGACATCAAAATCTTCCATTCTTCCAGTTTCGGTACCACACTTGCTTTCACATTTTTCAGTATAACTTTTTTCAAAACTATGAAGGAAACCAGTAAAACCTTTGAGATTTTCTTAACCCTGGATCTTTTTTCAATTCATGTAATAAACATAATGAGGATGTAAAGTCTATTTCCTTTTTTATACTTTGTAATACCAATTTTTCCATCTCTTTCCACAACTTTCTTATTCCTTCGCATTCCCAAAATGAATGTAGCAACGAGTCTTGGTATATTCTACATTTCAAACATTTATCTGAAATATTTTTATCAAATTTGTGAATTTTGTTTCTGGTATAATAAATTATTATTGTAAGTTTAAATTGTATCAGCCTCAGATTTTCATTCATTATAGCTTCTTGTGTATTTTGTATATTTTTTGTCCAATATTTTTTAATATCATCTCAAGCCAAATATTTATTCCATATATTTATTATATTATCTAATATATCTGTAGCTTTATACACTTGCAACAATACCTTATATGTTTTACTTATTAAATACTGACTATTCGCTTTATCAAAAAGAATACTGTCAAATTCACTCTTATTATCTGAAGAAATTAAAACATTATGTTTCATAAAATTTTTCATTTGCAGAAATGGAAATGATTCTTTATCTGAAAAATTATACACTTTTTTAATTCCTCAAAGGGTATCACTTGATTATTACTTAATAGATATTTTAGATAATATTATATATATATTGGCATTTTATATGTTTCTTTGTGTGTTGTGGGTCTGCCCCACTGTTTATGTCTTTTTTGTTGTTGCTGGTGGCTACAACTGAAGTTCCCTTTCGGGAAAATAAAAGTTATTCTATTCTATTCTAATAGATTCCATTTTCTTCCCAAGAAGTCCAACAAAGTGGTTTATTTTGAATTTGTATCCAATAATTGTTCCATAATGGTAAACTGTCAGGGATTATTATAGGTTCTTTGGCCCAAACTTTTTTTATGTGAGATTAAAAATATTTTTGACATTTCGAGAAGTTCCTACCAGCGGCAGATAGCTACAAGGCATTCGTCCGTTACATTAATTTATCAGACCTTTAACCCAATATAGGATAAGCATATAGCCTGGCCTAAACATTCACCTGATTAATATGAGTGACAGACCAGGCTAACAACATTCCCAGATCAGGTTCAACGACGTTACGCCTACAGAGCTTCTAAATAAACGCTATGACATAATTAATGTGTTCTTGTTCGCCATTATAAGCATTAGGCTATAGTTCGATGCAAATTGGTTTTGCCGTTCAATGCGACTAGCCTGTAGCCTATAGGCCTAACGTTATACTAAGTTGTTTTTTTTAAGCGAATTCGCCGTGTAGACCCCTTTTGGCCTCATTGACCGATCCCCTTCCCAGTAGGCTACATTAGGCTACTCTCTGTATCATCGGTTACACAGCTAGGCTATATTATTCAATTATTTTATTAATAAGCCCAATGACGAAGGCTAGATCTGGCTTCACTGGCAACTGGACATTTTTTTAAATTATTTAAATACAACATGATAATATTGTTGAGACCATTTGATGTTTTTTTTTACAAAGTTAGGGAGGGGTGCTGGCTGCCCTGGATCTAGGCTACATCCACGAATAGGCTTATTGCTGCCTCAGGCTATAGCCTAGGCCTCCTAACCGTTTGCAGCGAAACGTTTACTCTTGCCGCTTTAGAACTCATCCCCTGGAAACAGAATATTCATAAAACGACAAACAAATATTTCTGTTCATATTTTGGATAATTTAGTTCGTCGTCAAAATAACACGAAGAAACCAGGTGAGGCTGCGAACATTTCCTTGTCATTAGTAGTCTATTGTAATAGATAAATTGTACAAGAGTAATTAGTAGGCTAGTAGCTACCTGATTTATTACACAGTACAATGTTCAATGTTTCCTATTGGACTCATATGTAGCCTACTCTGTTAGAGGTGAATTAACACTAGGTATTTTACTGTGTAGGCAACAATGGAATAGCTCCACTATCAGAAAAAAATGTTCAGCGTTACATTAACTCTTACAGAGTAGGCTACGGTCCCTATTGGACTCATATGTAACGTTAGTTGAATTAACAATGAAGATTTTACTGTGTAGCAGTAGGCCTATCTAGTTGCTGCATTGTCGTTCTGGTTCTCATTAATTAGATAGCTAGGAGCCTATTGGATGGTCTACATTGTTCTAATTGGAATGGTAAAATGGTGGTGAGGATCAATTTCTTATATGCATTGTATTACTATCTAATATTATTTATATTCAAATGTTAATATCTCCTCTGGCATTATTGTGATTATTTCTAAGTAAATAGCCTAACAACAAAAGCAGTCTCTGATATTATCACATTTGTGTTAATTGTTTGCGTTTCAGAGATGGTCACACGTTCCTGTCCAGTCAAGAGAGATAATCCAGCGGTAATGAGGTTCTCGGGTCCGTCCTTCTTGTTTCTCAAGCAAGATGAAATCAAAGGGGAATATGCCTACACTGGGACTCCTCCGCTCCTTGCTTCACCTCCTCAGTCCTCAGTTGACCCGCTTGGGAGCATCGCCTCGAAGCTAAACGAATGGGAGCCGATCGTGCGCGGAGACTCTGCTTATTGTGCGCAATTCCTGCCCCTGGAGACATCATCTGAACCTACAGACGGAGGGAAATATCCCCGTCAACGCACACTTGACCGACCTGGATTAAGATTAGCCTCTGGCGCCCATGAAACGAGCGGAATCTCAGGTTGGCTATACACTGGCTACCCTGCTCTCCCAGTGCATTCTGACCGGGGCTTCTCTCTGACTACGTCGGCATCACCGGTTAACCCTGCTAACCCTGCTCACACTGCGCCGTCTTCCTTTCCGTATGACAGTTTCCTTTCACCAGCACGGAATGGGTCGATGAGGAAAAACTACTGGGAGCCAATGGCCACCAGCGGTTCCTACAAACATCTCTTGCAGCCGGATACTTCCATATCTGCTCGGTCATCTCTGAGCACAAGCAATCCCCACCTTGCAAAAACTGTGTAGCACCATGGCAACCGCAGGCCACCTTGCTTTTGCTACAGGTGACGTCAGAGCCAATTAGGCCTATAAAACGAATCCTGATGAGTAAATCCACTGAAATTAATAATAATAATATTAGAAATACAATAAACTTCGTGCCTTCGTTCTACATTGATATATGTGTCTGGATCTGTTGTTTGTAAGAGTTTATGAGAGGTAATTAAGTAGGCTAATTACTTGAAATCTTATCTGTCCCCTGTTTTTATTCACTGGAATTGAAGGATGATATCCACATTATAAGGAAAATTAGCGTGCTATAACATGAATGCATTGCAATCACATTTTAGCAATGCCTGTAACAAAGATTAAAAGGACATCCCGGTTTTTTCAGTGCTTGAGTAATCCTTTGTGTCCCAGTGGACCATTTATAAGTTTATTTTTACAGAGTGCCTAGTGTTGAATATTCTGTGGTTTAATGGTTAGTAATGGTTTTAGATGAGCTTTACATTTTTTTTAGTTTTGTATGAATTGCATTAGCTATATCATTTTCTGATGCTGAACTAAGAATATTTTATAATTATTCCCATATTTAAAACACTAGCATAAATAATCAGGTCACCTGAATATTTTGATGACCTGAACTGTATTCGCAAGATACCTCTGCAAATCATGATATTATTGATAATTTGATACGCATCTGAAAATAGGTGTCCGCATTGCAGCTTTTTCTAGTTTTGTCCACTAGAGGGTAATATCGAGGCACTCTGAGCTGAAAACACGGGCAGCAGAAACTCTTCATAAAAGAGCTGGCGTCTCTGTTCTCGGCAATGATGACTTGCTTCTGATTCTCAATATCGCTTCAGGGTATTTTTATTAGTTCCCATTGGTCGATTAAGACATTTCTAATAGCTTAATTAAGTTTAGAGCACCGTAAAGCCGTCTTTTCTAATCAGGAATAAAACCTCAGAAATGTGTGTTTTGCTGAAGGGAACGAACTTTTAGGGGAGAGGTGACAGGTAACACAAATATGTAGGTCACTGGCAGCAATGTAGCTCCATGGTGAAAATCTGTATGGCACAAATTAGTTTTGTATCTTTGAGATGAAAATGTTGAATACGTTCATATGTTAATTTTAACATACTTTGTAAAGCTGTATGGAAATAAGTTTCCAAAGTGATAGGGAGGGTCTGGAATTAGACATTTCAGCCGTAACACTGTCAGTATTCAGGATACACAATGAGTATCAGGGGAGGCAAAACACACACACAGAAACATACCTAAAAATCGGCACATACCAACAAACCCTTGTGTAAACGTTTCTGGTGCATTGACTTCATTCATAATGAAATGGCATCACATTAGTCTGAATGTAACATTTAAATTTTAACATGAACTTTTAATATTTTTAAAATAGTTTTCTATATTTTATATTTGTTGGCCTATTCCTTGTCTTGTTTTCATGCCGCTTTATTTCAAACATGCTTTGAATGCAATTTATGATATGGTCTCTATAAATAGTTTAACTTATTACATAATAAAAGACTGTCCAAACTCAAATTTCCATTTAGTTAGAATAGTTCCAAGTGGACATTTCAGCCCAAGTTTTCATGTAGACTTGACGCACGATGAGTTGATCCTTTCAAATTACGTTGTGGTTCCTCTTTAGTCTCAGTAAATGATAACCAAGATGAAGATTGATAAATTATTTATAATTCATAAAAGGTATTAATAAAGTGAACAATAGATCACACATACGTGGAACCGGGTTTGTCCAGGTCTTATGATAACAATAATAGAGGCAAAGGCCCTCAGGGTGTTCAAATGCAGGCTTGATACTCTCTAGTATGGAGAGCTGCTTAAATAAGTGGACTGGCCTGTTCTCATAATTGTGTGTTCTTATGTAATTTTAACTGTATAAATCTAGATAGGCCAACTATAACCCACTTCTCTTTTGAAGCAGCGACCTGAGGTTCAACACTAAAACAGTCGATGACAAAACACAGGACGAGTCATTATTCCCCTTGTCCAATGTCTTTGGCGTCGCTTCCTGTGAGATTCAGCAAGCCAGATTTGGACCCTGAAATAATATTTTCATGTTGTATTGAAATCAATCTACTGCATCCTGTCTCCTGTCCAAAGTGTACTGGCAGATGCGTGCGTTTAATGTGCACTGTTTAGCATGCAAGAAATATCCGCCATACTATTTTCCAACCGTACTGTGGAAGTGTCCTAAGACGTCCCACCCTTGCGCGGCGGCCACGTCACGTGTTGTATTTGAAGGAAACCGTCAGTGAAGCTGCGCCTCATTTTTTTTAAACAAAGCTTCACGTCATATCTATGCGACCAAAATGTTTGTGTACTTCTTGAAAAGCGTGCTCCCAAATATACTCAGCGAAACCCCGGTAGTAAGTGTATTATACAGGGGTTTAAAGTATACTATATTTAGAGAAAATTTTGCCTACTTAGTGGTGTTCAAAAAAATAGCAGTACAACAATCAGTAATCTGATGAACCACTGTTATTAGTAGTAGTGATATTTCTGCATGGCAAATAATTTACTTGTAGATGTAGTAGTGTAATAGAAAAACAACAGACCCAACTGTCATGACATGCACGCTGCTTGTTCTGAGTAATTGACTCATTCATTGAAAGGGGCGTGTTCAAAATAATAGCAGTGTGGAGTTTAATTAGAGAATTAATTCATTCTGTGAAAAAAAAACAGGTCAAACAGGTATTCCACAGGTAACCAGGTGATGCCATCATGATTCTGTATAAAAGGATATCAAAAGACTCCTGATATCTTATTTCCAGGTACTCTTAGAAGCAATACTATAACCTCTCTGCATTTGAATGGATCGCTATGGGAATTGGGGGGTGGGACTAGATTAAGCTGTAAATTATAGTATGAATAGTATGGAACCCATGGTTGGCTAAATGGCTGTAAGTCAACAAGGGTCTGAGGTATCAAACGAGCCTCAAACCATCACTCTGCTGCCAGAAATACAGTAGATATGGATGGATAACTTGAAGGGTTTCTTCTCCTGACTTATTTTTCCATAGAGTTCAATAGGAAAATTTGTCAGGAGAAACAACCCTTCAAGTGATCCATCCATATCTACTGCATATCTGGCAGCAGAGTGATGGTTTGAGGCTCGTTTGATACCTCAGACCCTTGTTGACTTACAGCCATTTAGCCAACCATGGGTTCCATACTATTCCCGTGTAATTTACAGCTTAATCTAGTCCCACCCCCCAATTCCCATAGAGATCCATTCAAATGCAGAGAGGTTATAGTATTGCTTCTAAGAGTACCTGGAAATAAGATATCAGGAGTCTTTTGATATCCTTTTATACAGAATCATGATGGCATCACCTGTTTACCTGTGGAATACCTGTTTGACCTGTATTTTTTCACAGAATGAATGAATTCTCTAATTAAACTCCACACTGCTATTATTTTGAACACGCCCCTTTCAATGAATGAGTCAATTACTCAGAACAAGCAGCGTGCATGTCATGACAGTTGGGTCTGTTGTTTTTCTATTACACTACTACACTAATCTACATGTAAATTATTTGCCATGCAGAAATATCACTACTACTAATAACAGTGGTTCATCAGGTTACTGATGTTGTACTGCTATTTTTTTGAACACCACTAACTTTTTTGTCTGGTCTACTCAACAAGCCTGCCTAATAGTATGGAAGGGTGCCAATTCCGACACAGCCCGTCTTAAAACCGTGTGACGTCTTCCCACCAACTGTCTTTCTAAGCAAACAAGCGTATGGATCACAAGTCTTTGTCAAGTGCACAAATACCGATTTCAAAGGTTTCTGCCACTGACGTCTTCGAAACTGGCAGTTGACATTTTACAGACACCAGCATTTACAAAATGATAACAATACTTACATGCCACAAAACATATTTCCTGTCTCCTGTAAATTCCTGCCACGGTTTCATAGTTCACCATGTCCCCCCAACCACCCCTCCCAGCCCTCTTGAAGCGGTCACATCTGTCGCACATTTACAATCTCTCAGAAAGACGGGCGTTCTTCCATCTGACAAGCTTTCAGATGAGCGTGATAATCTCTGGCATGTCAAGAGTTCACGTTAAGGTGCACACGACACCCCTGCAAGTGTACCCTATAGCTTCAGTATGGGGTCAATATTATTCACAAGTCAGAAAAATAAAGGATACGGGAATCATTTAAATCAAATAGTATAAAATGAGCTTTTCGTTTTCTCAATCATTTATTTAAAAAAGTATTCCCAGTTCACACTTCACTCCAAAGCTTTGATGATAAACCTCTTAATTAAACAGTTATTTATTTTTGATGGAGAACTAAAATTGGCAGAAGAGTACATTACATGGGTACGCTCAAGTTATCACCCAAGGCTCAGTGACCTCAATGCCGTACAGTAGTGTACACTTTGCTTTCAGACTATACTTCCTTCAGAGTTGAGAACAGAATCCCCCATGACCATTTGAAAGGTCACATTTGCCCACTTAACCCTTTAAGGTGTAAGATCACAAATTTGATTAGAATGTTCTTACCTGAACAGTCGAATGCTGAGGCAACAATCACTACTGATAACTGAAAGCAATGGAGTTCTAGAACACTGACTTAGAATTTTGAAAAAATATTCCAAAAAACCTACTCTTCAAAGAATTAAAGGCTTGCCGAGCTAAGATTAAAGATTGTACAATTTCCATTGTTGCTGGGACCGAAACTATAAACGATGCGATGGGCCGTCGTCTGAATTCAACTGGAGGTTACAATCAACACCTAACAGAGATAACATACCTATACTCTTCCCATACAGAAATTACTGGGTTCAAATTGTATTTTATGAAATGTACAACTGTTTTCTTGTTTTTAATTTAAATACTCAGTGTACACTACACTTTGAATCTGAACGTCGCATTTATTAAATACATTAAAATTTGCAATGTAACAAAACTTTTTTTCTGCATATGAAATTCAAAACACCATTTACATGAACAAAAGAAGATGGCTCACTTCATTTCCTGTTCCCTGTGTGTAACACACTAGGGTTTCCCCCTTGCTGACAGGTCTCTCGTTCTCCAGTTCCAGCTCTCGGCTCTGTCATTTCTACTGACGTTGTTCACAGACTACTTTATTACAAGAAGAGTGCTGGATAAAACCATGAGGTAAGAAAGTGGTTCCAAGATTATAGATCATGCAGAACATGCTAAAGAGAAACAAAAGAAAAAAAATGATTCTTTGTTGTGAAGGAGAAAGTAAGAAAATGAAAACTAAAAATATATATAGAGTGTGCATTACAAAATAAAAAACTGAATTACACAGCTTTGCTTCTTTGGTTACAAAGTAGATTGAACAAATTCACAGCTTTTTTCCCCCACCCCTGAAAAATATGCACAAATATTTGTTTTTATTTTAAAATGGTAGAGGGGAGTATGGCAATTACTTTTCCATTCTAAGATAAAGAAACTAGAAACAGAAATGAATAGTATTCTTCATCAAAATATTCCACCAAAGATTCAATTTAGATTTCATATCACAAGAACTGGTGTTTACCTGTACAAACTTGCTATGCTCTTAATACTTTACACTCTATACAAAATGTACATTCAAACTGGATCTTAACTACTGTAAATAAACAATCCCAAAGTTAAATTGCCATTAGTGTTAGACCGATGTCAGGACTTACTTTATTATTGCCTATATATATTTAACTAGTTTACGCAATTCATTGCCCAATGCGTGTCCAATTATTTTACATTTCATAAAACTAAAAGAAAGTTTTCTTTATTTTACTTTAATATAACGTATTCTGTGGCATTGTTCATTTACATTATGAAAAATAGCAGCCCTGTAATAAATAAAATGAAAACAGTAAAACTTTAAACATGATGTATGTGGATTTGATTCATGTTGAAAGGATGGCGTGGTTCTTAGAAGACGCGCACTTCTCGCAACACGAACAGCAAGGCTCAATTTGATTCCCTCCACCCACTTTACCCATAATCCCCCTCCACCACCGTCATCAATTGAATAGTTCACTCTCCCTCGTTTTTTTTTTTTTTGGAGGTTGCAATTTCTCTCCAAGCCACGACTCCAGCCCGCCCGCCGCCAAGCGTTAACTCGGGGGGAAAAAAGACTGAACGCAACTCGCTGGCTGGGTCTCCTACGACAGGGATCTCCAGTCTGCCGACACCACCTGTGAAGCTGGCCCCGCCCCTTGAGGCGACTGGCCCCGCCCATCTACACAGCCCAGCTCCGCCCCTCCCATTAGATACCATGCCAAAAGAAAAAGCTCTCTGATGATTGTCTAACACTGGGAAGGCCCCAAACCGCACACACACACTAAAGCGTGGCCCTTCACATGTCGAGAAGGCCGTGGCAAACAACATAGACTTGATTTTCTTTTTTCTTTTTTTCCGTAATTATGATTACTATTACTATTATTTAATCTTTTAAAATTGGTATCATAAGCAGATCGTAAGCTTTTTTTTTTGTGTGGTATTTTGTTTGTCCGTCTCCTGTAGAGCAGAGTGCGCTCACGCTGAGGAGACGTTGGGCTGGTGGGGGAGGGGCAGGGGGAGGGGCTGGCTGCCCTCCTGGGGGGCGGGGGGTGGGGGCAGGGGCAGGGGCGGAGCCTGTGGGGGGCTGCTGGGGGGATGTGCTGCCGGGATTGGTCAGTTGGGACGAGAGTTGGGACAGCTGTTCGTTGTTGGCCAGAGATTTGAGCACGGCGTTCTCCCGCTCCAGCACAGAGTTCCGTTCATACAGCTCCTTGATCTGTTCTTTCAACACCTCCACCTCCTCCCTCACCGCGTACATCAGATGGCTCTTCACCAGATCCTGAAGGCACAAACAAGGCCGAAAGGTTAGCGCTGACCCACCGCTCACATCCCAAACAGTCACGCACATATGCGCGCGCGCACACACACGCACGCACGCACGCACGCACGCACTACTCTTCAAACTCTTCATTTGAAATTTTTCAACCCCTTCTTAATGCACCAATACATTTCAACACATATTTAAACACCAGTTCAGCTCACAGGGTCCGATGCTTTTTGTTTTCACCTTTAACAGTAAAATTCCTACAGATCTCTTAAAAATTAAAAAAAACAAATAAAAAAAAAAAAACAATTTCCCACCAGTGATCTACTGTGTGTGTTCCAAAAAGACATTCAAGTACTTCAAATACGTATCCGACCCCGGTCTGTTCACCATGATCATGGAAGGACAACTAAGGATGGTTAGAAATATCAAATCCATAAACACGCTCAAAACTCATTTTTATGTACGTGCATACTACAATTGACAAATAGTCTATGAATGGGTTTTCCTTCTAATGGTGTTTCCTCAGTCGAGCCCTCAAGCGAGTTCATATCGGGAGGCCAGGAATGCCTGATATTCTTTCTGACATTTGCCATGTACAATTTACGCTTTCAGCCTAATCGACTTACAAAAGTACATTTCTGGACAGCAACGCCGCGAGTAAGAGATGGGCAAAGTTACAATCACATAAGAGCTATCTAGCATCACGGCGCACGACTCAAGGCCTAAAGGGCTTTTTCAGCTGTTCTGTGCAGCACGGTGTAGAGACAGGAAGACTGGGAGCGAGAGAAAGGGTGACATGCGACAAAGGTCACGTAGCCGGATTGAAACCGCTGACATCACGGCTCGCAATGAGCTACGCCACCGAGATACCCCGCTGACATCACGGCTCGCAATGAGCTACGCCACCGAGATACCCCGCTGACATCGCGGCTCGCAATGAGCTACGCCACCGAGATACCCCGCTGACATCACGGCTCGCAATGAGCTACGCCACCGAGATACCCCGCTGACATCGCGGCTCGCAATGAGCTACGCCACCGAGATACCCCGCTGACATCGCGGCTCGCAATGAGCTACGCCACCGAGATACCCCGCTGACATCGCGGCTCGCAATGAGCTACGCCACCGAGATACCCCGCTGACATCACGGCTCGCAATGAGCTACGCCACCGAGATACCCCGGTTTGTTTATTTATTTATTTATTTATTTATTTACTTAACAAAATATTTAGGTGTAGTTTGAAAAGATGGGTTTTTAGAGGTTTGCGGAAAAACTGCCGATTGGGGTCGGTTGTTCCTCCAAGGCCAGGGGACGGGGCAGGGGAGGGTTATTAAAACCTGAAACTCACACAAACAGTAATGGGAGCCGCCGGAAGAGGACCACTTACCATTGCCTGCTCAATTTTGTTATCGATGGCTACAACACTCGCTCCAGAAGCACTACAGAGGGAGAGACAAAAACAAAACAAGCATTAGAGGAATGGCAAACAGCAAAAAAAGTACACAATCTGAGCTCAGCAGAACCAATACCACTCCAAAAAGATTCCTGCCCCCGCCCTCAGTTAAGACACGGGTTGCATCTATTTTTCGGTTAGTCAACAAACATCGCGTAATGCCAAGCTGTGGTATCAGATTTGCCTCAGGCAAAATTCAGAAAAGGGGGACAAATGGTCATGACCTCTTTCCTGGGGAGCGGGACTGCCTCACGCAAAGCCGGGCTTCCCAAAAAAGCCAGGCTTCCTCATGACCCCCGCCCCCGATTAGCCCAACAATGTGCGGCTTCCTCACATCCCAAACTGCCGGCCTCAATAAAAGCAACTGTTTAAATTGTGTAGTTTTTTTTGCCATTTCTTTCCCCGTATAGAATACTAAACTCACAGGCACTTGTCCTCAATAGAGGTGGCAGTATAGTACAGTAGGACAGTAAAAGCCCAAATTTGCAGCCTGATCCTCAAAAGCATAATTGTGGCTGTGAAAAGAGGGAGGAACCCTGGAGGGGGGGGGATGAGGCCCCACATTCCAACTCTAAACTGGGTCACCTCAAACACCAGGGGACTTTTAAAAAAAATAAACACACACATGAATCCTCACTGGTACCTTCACACATTACATAACATTCTTTCAGCAGAGACTCTTTCTCTTATCCTACAAGGTAGGCGACACCCAAGTGTTCAATTCTAAATGAAAAAAAATCTCCCTCCATCCATGGAAGAAATACTGTGGGACACAGATTATAATGGGGCCACTTTTTACAGTTACTCAAGTGAACTTGAATATACAGCAGTGTGTAGGTCAATTTAAAAAAAGCTAACTAAATAAATAAATACAAGCGCATAGTAACTCGACTTTAAAATCACTATCACTCTTCTCTAAAAGTGAAATGTAAGGTTTAAATTTATTTCAAAGTTTTAGTATGGATGTAAAAAGTACCTAGTTTGTATTGTTTTTATGTTAAACAAGCAGAGGCGGTAAGCAGAGGACTAGGCTACTGCGCTGAAAAAAAGAGAACAGAACAGGCGAAACGTCGCGCCATCCCGAACTCCATTGTTGAGAAGGCATCGCTTTGCATTTCAGAGCATTTTCAAAGGCCTGTTATAAAAGTCAGCGGCGTGTAGAGCAGGGGTCCGCCTGCATGTGACCAGTGCATTTCATCAGCACAATGCAACGTCCACCTCCATAGGGTGGGTTTCCGCTGCCAAGCACACCCAGGCAATATGGCAACGTCGGAAAAAACGTTTTTTCTTTTTCTGTATGGGGAAATGCCATGTAAAAACCACCCTGGTAGAATTCCAGCCGCCTATACGCATATCGCTAATCAGTGTCTATAAACACTGAAGCCGATTTAACCGAAGCATCCCATAAACAGAAAGCGTAGCTATAGGCTACCATACGGGTGCCGTCTGATAAACACAAGTGTTTTTTTTTTCCTGCTGTCGGCCGTCCACACCCCCCGAAAGAGATTCTGCTGTCAGCTCGCATTAAATGACTTCGCGCTTATACAATTTAAAAACAGAACTAAAACAATATTTTATTTTCGCGTGCTAATGTATAATGGGAACAATCTTATGATAGGCTAAATTATATTATCTTAAAAACATACCGTCTTGCACTCACATGAGTGCTGTTGGATTGTTTTGTTGTCTTGAAGACGTGATAACATAGGCTAGCATTCTGCATAGACGTTTTCAGAACCCAATTATTTACCGCGTAATCCGCATTAAACAATCACACAAGTTTTACTTACTCCGTTCAACGCCCACTCTCTTTAAAATGCGAACGGATGACTCACACTTTTTTTGTTTTTAAGTTAAAATCGTTACTTTTCCTTCAATCAGTTCCTTTCAATCCGTTTCCCCTGCACCACACTAGCGAGCCGAGTTCCAACTGAACAAAGAGACTTCCCTTCAGCACGCCACTAGGCGGCGCCACTCTCACCAAGCAACGTAAGCATTCGGTGTGCAGTCTGCTTAACAAATTCACACGGCAGTCTAATTGTATCAAACTGTTAAATGGAACAAAATATATGGGAGGAAAAATAAATAAATTGAAAAAAAATCCTGATATGAAAGGCTAATACGTGCTTATGCATCCTGTCATGGTCTCTGCATGAGTGGACATGGTTATGTAATCAGTTAAAACTCAATTGGGATGCAAGCAGAGGCATTTCAGGTAGCCAACGTTTTGTTAATGGCTTTCCAGTATGGTCAACAATGAAAGTAATTAGAAGTACATTCTGGTAACTGCTTTCCAATATGGTCAACATTTAAACCTAATCCAAAAACAATCTGCTATAATCTGTATCCTACACCATCCCCGGGGCTGTTCAGCAACTAAATAAACTTAATTTAAAATGAGACGAATACATACAATGTCAGTGCAGTACTACGCAACTGTTAATTTGCAATAAATGGGAATTGTATGATTCCAAATATGTTTTTTCTTCTCCAAATAGGCCTACAGGGTATACATGAAATCACTGGTAATCTGTGCATGGGATTCGGTGACCGCGATCGCCTTGAATGTCCTGACTATTCGCAGGTCGGCACGGCATTCAGCAAAAGCGTGGAAAGACATTTAACAACACAGTGAAAAGCCAGGGAGAAAACAAGACATCCACATGATGGAATAACCATGTGAAGCTGTTTAGCCTACTTTCTGTACAAGGCAAGTGCGAGATACTCTGAAACTTCATTGATAAATCTGCATCTACATTAAAACAGAAGGCTACCTGTAACGCATAAATGCACGTTTTTGGGTTTAAAAACATAGCCTAGTCAATATATACACGATGTATAAATAATCTCAGTTTTCAAAAAAATGTTTGAAGATAGGTGTTCAAAAACCATATGCTATAGTATATGTGTAGCATTTACCTGCATCGTCCTCTGTACGATACCAGATTTCCCGAATACGTGGGTGAGCTGCCAGGCGAACAGGGAAGTCTGTAACTCATTTTGCACCTCATTTTGCAAAGAAAGTTGTATTTCCAAAGCACGAGAGGAAAGGACTGGACTAGCAGAGCGCACAGGCTGTGAGATTTAGGAAAGTGTAACCCGAGATGCTCTTTTAAAGCAATAGCGTGTACTAACAAACAGGCGGGGGAGGAGTTTGGCGACACGCGCACGCCCCCATTTGGATACTCCAAGAATGACTGAGGTGCGTTCAAATTCAGCGAACAGAGCCGAACGTGTGTGGCAAACATGTTTTCTTTGAACAGTTAACAGCTTTTTAAGAACGTTCCAAATTGTTTGCATTACCGGTATCTTCAATTGAAATCTCTATCTGGGAACACATTTTCCTCAATCCAGCGTCAATTTTTGTTCGCCGCGAACTACCTTTTCAGACCGTTCGCTTATGTTTGCAAACGTTTGCGGCGAACACAAAGCTAACGGGAAAAAGTTTGGAATAGTTTGCAAACGTTCGCAAACGTTAACCTTGTTCGCTGAATTTGAACGCACCTCTGGTTTTATGTAATCGTGTTTGGCAATTTCCAGAATACATCAAATAAGAAAGATGAACAAATTAACAATGGTTCCATACGTCTGTTAAGCATACGCGATTTGTCTTTCCTTTATTCGTCCGTAAAAATCGTGCAATTTTACCTTCCGTACGTAGGTTTGTCCGTTTTCCGTTTAATCTAAGTCCATAAGAAATTAATATAGTCTTGTTACCATACCACCGTTGTGACTTGCATTTATATGACATTAATTCCCAAGCAGTTAACTAGCTTAACATATTTATTTTGTCATACCATTTGTGATCTTGCATGCGCGGTTTCAGCCAACGATATAGGCTATAAGTCCATCCTCTGGGCTCTCGGTTTCCTACAGTTCGCGAACAACAACTTCCACGAAGTTTTTCTATTTGTACAGGGAGTTAAATCGACAAACAGCACTTGTCCTTACAACAACCACAAGATGCATCAAATCGGCAACCATCTAAATACCATCTATTTTTGGGTGCGCAAAACAATCTTAAACACACATTGGCTGTTGCGTAACTTTCCGGCTCAACTGTGTGATGAATGCATAAATTCCCAGCATCAAAATCTCAGGGGATCATTTCAGTACCACTGAATCAACAATATGCTAACCCAACCAAGATGCTTTCCCCCCGACAAGTGTAACAACTTTACTATGTGCGCAACACAAAGTGCTTTAGCCTACAGAAGAGGAAATGCGCTACACTTTGGTCATACCGCACACATCAACGGTTTAAAATGAATAAACAGGTTATTGAAATATTAGTAGTCTATATTAATAAAAATATAATAAAACAAGGGGTTGTGTAAATTAAATACAAGTCCCTACAGCTACTGAGATTAATGTCACAAATATCCGTCAGTTTCTCTATTAGGAATCACTTAAAAGCTTCTATTGTGTTGAAGTCCAGATAAGCATTTTGTCTACTTTTCTTGGATGGTGACATTTCTTTGTGATTTATGTGGCTGGCTATATTCTTCACAGACTGAGATAGTCCACCAGGACAAGTAGGTCAAAGCTTTTGGTTCTTTAGTGGTCTAATTTTATGGAACTGTCGACACCTATGCACTATTGAAGCCCAATTTTACAGCTAATTAGATTTGGGGGCTGTCAATTCACACCTTAAACTTAATCCTGACCACCACACGCGCCGATAAAGACATTCCAGTCTCGGACGTTCAGTTTACGCGCACACCGACCGCCTACCTGGACTGGAATGCGCGCGCCTGTGAAGCAGCGACGGCTGTTAAAACGGGGCAATGTTTCTGAGGACTTGGAGAGCAGATCGGATTACCAATGAGCATCCGCAAAAAAGCCAACATTTTAAAAAACAAATTGTGTGCGTTTCTTCTGCTGCACGTGGTGCTTTTATATAACGGTTTCTCGCTGCGCGTTACCCTCGGCAAGGACAACGGGACCAAAACACACCAGGCCACACGTGTCAGCTCACTGACCCTCGCATCAGAACATAAATATAAACACACACACGTGCAGGGGGTAAGAATCTGGACCCGCTCACCTTAATGTGATCCCCCATCGCAAATCAAACGAGCAGGACAATGCTATATATTCGTGTGGTAAAAAACAAAAAAAACAAAGCAATGCACCTTCTTTCACACGTCATAAACCAGCGCAGGTAACGCATACATTCTGCAGATTACAAAGTACAGTAAATCACGAGCGTTAGTATAATATAGCCTAAGTAGACTGAATAGCCATCAGTAGTTCCTGCATAAACGAGACGATGGCCTTATTTTATAATGCTAACAATTTTACACCTTTAAACAAATGTCGCGGAAGGCGCATTGCAGCCCCGCTCAAAAGCAAAGGGCAGTCGGCCTTTGTCTCCATTATGCAACCTCTTAAGGAGAAAATATCATTACAATGCGCGCCCCTTCGACGCAGCGCAAACAGGCAGGCGATTAACAGGTATCAAAGCTAGCTCTTTGGTCAGGCTAAAAAGTAGCCGACACAGCGAAAGAACGCCCAGAGAGCCCTCTGCTGGCAGCCTTTTGGCGAGTAATTTCCTGACCCTAAGCCATGATGAAAGACCAGATCCTTCTGCAGAGAAAGCACGAACGGATAACTGGTAACCTGACACGCCCCATCTCCTCAGTACTACATATTATAGAGACTCGACTCAGCATCCTTAATATGAAAGGTCTGTCTCCCTATTGTCCAAACCCAAACATTCCAATCCGACGCATTCGTTGGAAAGTAATTAAGGGGTGTGGACGAGAACAATACTGTGGAAACGGACGCTCCTTACTGTAGAACATCATGGCAAACTGCCGTTTTCACTTTCTGGCAGTACTCAAGTGGAACATGTAGGCAGGTTTGTACCCAAAAAAATTAATACATAAATAAAACCAAGCAAAGCATCTGACTGTGGTCCAACAGTCTTTGGGCACACGCAGCGGTCCGTTTTAAAACTACACACGTTTACGTGAGAAGCATGTTAATTACCCGCACAGAAATTGCGCACAGCATGGGTGGGAGTGTACAGACGTCCATGTACCCGTAACACCTCGCAAGAAACGTGTTAAATGGAGAGTAACTTTCCTCTTGAGCCCCACTCTAAACACGGCCAGTCTGTTTACACGGAGCTTGTAAGGGGTCCACATCTCCTGCTGATGTCATGCAAGGTTAAGAGAACAGTCAGACAGATGGAATGTGAACCTGGTTGTAATGCTGAACACGATTACATAACACAGAGGTTCCCTGGCCCTGGAGAGCCGCAGGGTCTGCTGGGGTCAAACACCCAGGTCCAGGGTTTGGGGATCCCCCGATATAGAAATTTCACACCCAATCTGGATACATTCTTTAAAAATATACAACACACAAGTTAAAATAAGCGCATTTAGGCCGCACAGAGACGGTTCAGGCTGCAGGTGGCAGCTGGAAGCTTCGGCGGCCGTGTCCATTTCAGGAGTGCGCCCATTCCACGAGGGAGCCATGGTTTCTGGGAACCCCCCGCCCCCCCGGGGCACAGAGTCACGCTCTCTGCTCTTTTCCACTCCAGCCGAGGAGGTACCAAGGCAAACTGCCCCAGGGTGAGACCCGACATCGGGCCCCCTGAGGATCGCGCACGGGACTCTGATCAACAGCCACTTGGCTGCCACCCGACACGGGCACCTGTCCCGAGTGCAGGCGGTCCGTCAACGTGACCCACCCAATAAATAACCGCGTCTTACAAATCCTCTACATCACATTACTTACGGATTAAAAACCAACTTCCAGCTGACATAGTGAATCAAATCGGCAGCTAAAAAAAATGTAAGAATGCGTCTAACGGTCAAGTCTGCTTGTGGGGGTTGCTGTGGCAACAGTTGTTCCTCAGCGGTAAGACCTTTGTTTCTTAGAAAGGAGGGTGAGAAAGGGTTAATCCGACGGCGCCCGTCTCAAAACAGTGAGTTACCTCACATGTCCTGCCAAGGTAATGAGCTTATTACACCAGCCATGAATCACCAGGGGACACCCCCCCCCCCCCACCCCCACCCCCCGGAAAGAAGCACAGATCTGCAACAAGTGCCAGCTTTGCCACTTCTAACGAGACATCACACGACGTGCCCGCTTGCACAGACGTCACACGGCAGGCCAGGCTCGCACGACATTGGCCCATTTTCGCTGCTGTCACCCGGCCTTACGCCCCAGGCTTTTGGGAAGGGTTTCTTTAGGTTCTTATAATCACCTCAGGGCAAGAGTCAAATACCCTACACACGGAGACAAGCACGCACGCACACCAGATGCAATCGCGCACAGCCGATAAACCATTGTCTCTCTAGAGGGAGTTCCACACGCGTGTTGAAGTGGGATGTCCGGCAGATGAGAAAGTCGTTAGCATAGCGCGAAAAGCACCTGTGAGGGCACATTTAACCCCGCCTCCTCCTGGGGACACAGAGCATTATAACGGACCAGGAATAATTTACCCATTATTCCACAGGGCTCATTCCCCAGGGAACGGCTGGATGGCAGGCTGAGGGGGAATACAATTTTCCATGTGCCGAAATCCTGCAGAGCCATCACAATACCAGCCATGAAGTTAACACCTTAACACACACACACACACACAAGCATACACACACGCATGCTCGCACAACACAAACACACGGAATGCAGACATCACACACACACACAACGCAAACATCACACGCACAAAGCACAAAATTTACAAGCCTACCACTTCAGACTTTCTGGCCCACTTCCTAGAGGCACATACAGAATCTGAAGAGATTTAAATCTTCTCAATGTCAATCTTCCCATTTTTCCCCCTCATACATAAATGTGAAATTTATAGCGCCCTCTAGTGGGAAAACCCAGAAAATCTTGGTAACAATGACATCATGAAGGCATTACATTACATTACATTATAGGCATTTAGCAGACGCTCTTATCCAGAGCGACTTACACAACTTCTTATTACATTTATCCATTTATACAGCTGGATATATACTGAAGCAATTCAGGTTAAGTACCTTGCTCAAGGGTACAACGGCAGTGTCCTACCTGGGAATCGAACCTGCAACCTTTCGGTTACAAGTCCAGTTCCAGTTCCTTAACCATTATACTACACTGCCGTCCAGGCATCATTCGTTTCCCTTTTCCCTGCCAGTAAAGAGACCGAACACGCTAGCCCGTATAACCTGAACACCTCCAACCTGTACAAACCAGACGGTCTCTGTTGTTCCATAATAATCAGCTGTGCTCAGGTCTACTGTGATTGGCGCCCTGAACGCAGTGAATGTCAACCTTACAATTTCCCACAAAGAAACAAGTCAGCCTATGTGTGGCCTATGTTTCTTTCTGGTAATAATAACAAGACATTTTGTTTATTATGCTTTTCCACGTAACCAAGGACGCATTACGCATTTAAATGTTTTTTTTGCATTTAAAAAAAAAAAAAAAAAAAAAAAACTTTTACATTTATAAATAAAAGGAATTTAATGATCCGCACAGGTGCGGTGCAACAGGTTGAGAGGAAGTTAACACTGGTCCCCGTTCAAACAGCATTCTCCCCACCTGGGAAAACCCTTATCCTGGGATGTGACCAGAGAGGAGGAGCACAGGACCCAATGCTCTAACGTTCGTTATAAAGAGAAAAGGGCCAAATAAACAGAAGCGGCATGCAGCCTGCCCCTCCTTTTGTTGTTTTTGTGCCAGCTTCCCAATGTACCTCCGGAGAGCCACATCCTGCCAAAGCAGGTGACTCTTCAAACTGACGCACCTGGGCACACCGGCTTCCCGAGCGTTCCCATGGCAACTGTCCTGACGAGCCCCCGCCTGTGAGTCACAGCCGCCCCTGGGCCTGCAGCAGGAGGGGCATCGCAGGACGACGCTTGCAGTGCGCCTCCACACCGTGTCTCCATGAAGACAGACACCTTTACGTCGCGTTAACGATTTGCTCGGCGTCTACCGTGTGCACAACACATTTTATAGACTATCCATTCAACCCAGGTCCCAGTCCACTTAGCAACTGACAGGGAATCAACCCCGCCTGGGAATCAACCCTGCAACCTCTGAGGTACAAGCCCAGCTCCCTAACCATTATACTACACTGCCAGGTTTCTCCCAATTTCTATGGTGTGAAGTACCTGGATCAACAAGTACACCTCCTGGACAGGACCCCAGTCTGCCGCAGGATCGTCACCCACAATGCATCTGCCTTAAACGGCAAGCACCAAGCAGAGGGGCAATATGGGAGCCATATTCTAAAGCACTTGGTACAAGTGGACTGGGCAACTGAACCCCAAACCTGGGTCAAGAAGCAAAGCAAATACAGATGACCTTGTTTAAAATCCAGGCTAAACATCCAGGCCTAGTGCCATCTTTGTCAAGGGTTCTGCACACTCGTCAGCCCAGGACAAGAAGTGTTCACTCGTCAGCCTAGAGCTGTGTCCGAATCAGAGGCCTATCTACTGGGCCCTGTCTCCTGTGTACAGTGCACTGGCAGAAGTGTGCGGTTTAATGTTAACTGTTTTGCAGTCCGCAAAAAATATCCGCCATACAATTTTCCAACCGTACTGTGGAAGTGTCGTAAGTAGGTCATAAGACGTCCCATCAGCGTTGCCATGTCCACGGTTTTACAGCTAAATTGGGATACTTTCAACGTGTAGTCACGGGTAAAAATGAAAAGTCGCAAAGCACGCACTTATTTTAAAAAGTAAAAATATGATGATTTCTATTTAAAATACGTCGGTTTCGGTTAAAAATATATTTTGGGCTAGTTTTGAGTCGCCATTTCGCTGGAATGTCTCTGGCAAGAACTGGCAAGCCTGCGTCCCACTCTTGCGCTGGCATGTCACGTGTTGTTTTTGTTGTATTTGAAGGAAAACTTCAGCGAAGCTGCGCCTCATTTTTTTAAAACGAAGCTTCACGTCATATTTATCTGACCAAAGTGTTTGTGTACTTCTTGAAAATTGTGCTCCCAAATGTACTCAGCGAAACCCCGGAAGTAAGTGTGTCATCCGGGTGTCTCAAGTATACTGCAACTTTTCGCCTACTCAATGACTTTCTCATCCCATCTACTCATCAAGGCTACTCAATGGTGTGGAGTGCTGATTCGGACACGGCCCAGGACAAGAAGCGTTCACTCCTCAGGACAAGAAGCGTTCACTCCTCAGGACAAGAAGCGTTCACTCCTCAGGACAAGAAGCGTTCACTCCTCAGGACAAGAAGCGTTCACTCCTCAGGACAAGAAGCGTTCACTCCTCAGGACAAGAAGCGTTCACTCCTCAGGACAAGAAGCGTTCACTCCTCAGGACAAGAAGCGTTCACTCCTCAGGACAAGAAGCGTTCACTCTTCAGGACAAGAAGCGTTCACTCCTCAGGACAAGAAGCGTTCACTCCTCAGCCCAGAAAGCGGTCACTACTCAGCCCAGAAAGCGGTCACTACTCAGCCCAGAAAGCGGTCACTCCGTAGATAGGCCTCTGATTCGGACACAGCTCTAGGCTGACGAGTGAACACTTCTTGTCTTGGGCTGACGAGTGAACACTTCTTGTCTTGGGCTGATGAGTGTGCAGAACCCTTGACAAAGATACTCCAACTTCCAGTGACCTAGCCAAGGGCACATAACCAACACACACCCACGATCACCAGTTGAGGAAGTGAAAATGGTGGGCTCCAAGCTCCCGGACTCTAGCTTGGAGGAAAATACTAACTACAAACCTGCAGAGACCTGGACTCTTTTATTAATTATGCGAGATGCCGTGGATTCCAAGACTAGGCTGGCAGTTAGGATGGAGTTGGATTGTGGATTTATGGGTTTATGAAAAAAAACAAAACTATTTTCAATAAAATGCAACTGGGAGTAAAGCCTCCCAAACGCAACTCAGCGTGGAAGGGGACGTGATCGAAACAAACCGCCACGGGTGAAACCAGTCAGAGGCAAATAAGAGCGTGTGTCACCACAGAAACATGAAACGGCATGCATCCAAACAAACAAAAACCCTTTTATACAGCAATGCTACAACGGAATTAATCGCATCCACCCCGATAACGGCTTGGTGGCGACACCGCAGGTGTCACTCAAACGAGTGACTCACCGCACGTACGACACGCTCAAGATCAAACACGACTCATTCATACGAACATCCACCTTTCCCGACACTCTGTGTTGGAACTCAAAACAAAGTCATCACAATAGGCGATGAGGAAAAGCCAGGCCTACGTGCTTTAGTAAAACTTACTCACCAAATACTGATTAGTGCTATTACTCACAGCCCTGTGATCATGCACACAAAAAAATGAGAACCATAAAAAAGCAACCCAACCATTTCAAACGGCCCTCATATTTACGCACGCAACTGTGAATCGTTGTTAGTGTCATCAGTCATTTAACCATCAGCAGTGTGTGCCGTGTGTTGCTCTGTGGCTTAAGTTTAGTTCATTCTCAGCAGATTGCACTTTCTTCTACTCATCCTGCTAAGGCACTGTTCCAGTGTGTGGATGGGCCCCGCAGTCTGCTATCTGCTAAGGCACTGTTCCAGTGTGTGGTTGGGTCCCTCAGTCTGCTATCTGCTAAGGTACTGTTCCAGTCTGTGGTTGGGCCCCACAGTCTGCTATCTGCTAAGGCACTGTTCCAGTGTGTGGATGGGCCCCGCAGTCTGCTATCTGCTAAGGCACTGTTCCAGTGTGTGGATGGGCCCCGCAGGCTGCTATCTGCTAAGGCACTGTTCCAGTGTGTGGATGGGCCCCGCAGTCTGCTATCTGCTAAGACACTGTTCCAGTGTGTGGTTGGGCCCCGCAGGGCTGCACAAGAAGCGTCAGCCTCCGGCTCGTGTCTGTACGAACTTGACCTGTGAAACGGCAGTGTGATAAGAAGCAGCGGCTGACATGCTTCGGAGGAGAGCACACGCTTGCCTGAGAAAACAGAAGCCAGTCAAACGATGCCAAGTGATTCCCAGAACTTCTGCCCAGCGCAGGGAGGATAACGCAGCTGATGAAGCAATTAAATAAATTCAAGTCAAATTTCATGTGATTACATGATTGACAGCTGGACAGGCTCCTCTATTTTCAGCACTCGGCTCTGCTGCCGTTTGGAACAGTTTCATCATGGAAGCTCCAGGAAATCGGAGCGGGTCTTGTGACTGCAGATTAGCATCATAAACGTGTGTCAGCCTTGTGCTTGCAGGGAGGGTGAGAGAAATCTGATCGGGGGGTGGGGGCGCTACCCAAATGCCATGCTCTGACCATGCACACTCCGAGCTCCGGGTGCGAGCAAGCGAGCGATCGAGCGAGCACCACGCCCGGCTGCGTACCTATCGCTGCGGCTCTTTGAGTCCTGATGCCTGCTGGGAGGGAAGGCCAGGTAGAACGCGGTGGAAGGGTTCCTGCACAAATCCAGTCAAAAACGGGACAGAGAGAGAGAGAGAGAGAGAGAGACGTGAGTGAGGGGACAAAACAGGGGACATAACCCACTGTGAGTGAAAGAAAGAGAGCAGAGAGAGAGAAAGAAACACAAAATGGAGTGATAGAGAAAGAGAATGAAAGAGAAAAAGAGAGAAGAGGGGGAAGAGAGAGAGGAGGGAAGAGAAGAGCTATTGAGGTTGAGAGCAGAGAGGAGACGGAGTGACAGAAGCGGGCGAGTGAGAGAGAGAGATGGGGAGGGTGAGAAGAAAGAGGGACAGAGAGAGAGATGAGGGAGGTAGGAGAGAAAGCAAAAGAAGAAGGTAAAGTTTTCAAAAAAGTAAACCTCCAATAAACAAGTGCGACTGTGCTGAAATAATGAAGAGGCAGACACCTTCGGGCGAGATCCGCAATTTCACAAACACCAGCTTAAGTCTGCAGTCTTCAGTCGCTGATTCATAGATACCCAATATAGAAAAGCGTAAAGCACAATAACTTTGCTTCTTTAAACAGCTGTCATAGGCTCTTTAATATTTAAACACTGAAATTAACCCAGTCAATACCGTCCCACAAACACTCACAGACGCACACACCGACAAGCCTGCACACACAGTTGACAAAAGCGCTTTCTGAAAACTGCATCAAATTGGCCAACATTGAACAGCTTTTACGGAAATGCTAGTCATATTAACCAGGTTATGTACGGCTTTCACAGGAAACAGGTGGATCATAAAAAAATGTATTAAATAAAAAAAATGATGTGGTTTAAATTCTTCACCTCAAAGCTAATTTCTCTCACTTCCGAGAGGACCAGTGACCTTGTGACCAAATAAAACAGGAAACACTGACTGAGGGTGTCTAACACTTTTCACACGCAGCAAAGCAAGAGAGAGAGAGAGGAGGAGAGAAAGAGCGAGAGTGACGAAGAGAGAGAGAGAGAGACAGCGAGCAGCAGAGGCGAGCGCTAATGCCTTGACTAGCTAAACCAGGGGGGATCCCATGGATACACATTACTGCCGTTTAGCAGAGCGACTTTTATACAGAGTGACTTTGTCTCCTACCTGGAAACTGAAACAGTTCCCTAACCATTATACCCAGGAGACAGATGGACAGGGTGAGACAGTGGGGACAGATTGGTTCAGTTGATCTGCGATGGCATTCGTTTCACCGCTCATAACAGGTTTGACCCCACCCCTCCCCCTGTACTGTAAACCAGGGGGCTCAAACTCCAGTCCTGGAGGGCAGCAGTTTCTGCCAGGTTTTTATGATTTCCTTTCAATCAGCTGCCAATTTAGGCTTCACAATTTATTTACACTTCATTAAGCTTCATTCCATTGTTTCACAAAACTCTTACTTTGCAAAATCCTGTACATTATTCCACTGAAACCAACCACCTCGCCTTCTTTTTAACCCAGTCATTGGCCATTAACAACTTTATTGGAATTGCATGAAAAAAACTCGATATACTGTAGAGCAGGATATATGGGATATTAGCCTAGCCTGCAGGAGATACAGGCTTATTAGCCTAGCCTGCATGATATACGGGGTATTAGCCTAGCCTGCAGGAGATACAGGCTTATTAGCCTAGCCTGCATTATATACGGGGTATTAGCCTAGCCTGCAGGAGAGACAGGCTTATTAGCCTAGCCTGCAGGATATACAGGGTATCAGCCTAGCCTATATCCAGACAGGCTGCTAAGGGCGTCACCACCATAGCACGCTGTAGTGTCTCATTCCTCACTTAAAACAGGCAAGTCAAACTTTGCATTAAGGTCCCCCCCCAGCATTCTGATAGAGCCAGGAATCTGGGCGCCTGAAGTTTCTACAAATCAAAAGGGCAGCGCTCAACAATTCCAACAGTCAATTCCATCTTGCCGTGCTTGACTGGCTCCGGGAATACTGCGACTATTAAAGCTCTGCTAACTCAGGACGGCAGTTCAAGGACCAGCATGCTCCTGTTAACCTGTTTCTCCGTAACACCCAAACAGGAACCTACGATCACGGAACGGGGGCGGAGTGCAGAAAAGCGATTTCGGTCTTCACACCAACACCTGTCCACTGTGCTTCACGTGCGCACACTACCAAGTGTACGATATCAGAGTCACGAAGTTCTCAGAACTGCTGCAGCCACCAGCTTGACTGTGAAGTCAAGAATTTGTAAACAATGCTATACGAAAACAATGATAGACCGAGCATTTCCAATCCCTCTGGGAGGTGGTGAGGCTTCAGTCACCAGATGATGGACAGCAGCAGAACATTGGACATGATGACACAGGCTGCTTCAAGGCGTGTGTGTGTGTGTGTGTGTGTGTGTGTGTGTGTGTGTGTGCGTGTGTCACCTGTCCTGCTCCGACACCTGTCACCTGTCCTGGCACCAAAGTCAGCGTGGGAAAACCGGGGGCAAACCACAAAACAAGTAGCGTAGCACTAGGGAGTATACATGCATGTGCACACCCACACCCACACCCACACCCACACCCACACCCACACCCACACCTACACCCACACCCACACCCACACCCACACACACACACACACAAAACATTTGTATTCCAAACCCTTGCACTGGAGACCTTTCATGTTGTGCCAACAAAAATGAACTCTTTAAATCCATTAACAGCTGCCTTCAGGAAGCCTAGAGGCCTGACAGAACAATGCAGGCTTTTTACCTGGGGGGGGCAGCGATGACAGAAAGGAAGAAATACAGGTTGTGTACATACAGAGAAAATGGCAGATAATACAGACATACAGTGTATTTGGAAAATGGCCCATTCAGAAATTAACGAACCAGTCGGATATATTACGTTCACATTGGCGAGCGAATAAAGCTACCCTGGACACGTGGAACCCGAACGGCTGAGAATCCGTAAGGTATTATATAGTATTAAGAAAAGACGCGCTCTACTCACCTAAGACTTATAATAGTTTACGGGTGCTGTCGCCCAGGGTTCATATAATAAGAAAAGAAAACGGCCAGCACTCTCCAATGTAAATTTGATATATTTAATGGCAGCAGTCACGAACCAGTTTTTACCATTACCAATACCATTACCAATACCTACACCTACACCTTTCAAATCACAATTAATACAGCGTGGAGCAAAAAGTTAACTTCATTAAAGAACTGAAGGGACACTTGATTGGCCAATGTGTTGGTTGTATTTTTGTTCAGCTTAAGTATGTTGCTGGTGTTGGTCGTTTGCCGAGTGTTTGTCTACGTGTCTTGTTACGCATGTTCAGTGTGGCATATTCAGGTATGTATGGTGAGGGGAATTGGGCCTGTAACTCAAAAGGTTGCAGGTTTGATTCTCAGGTGGGGACACTATCGTTGTTCCCTTGAGCAATTCTACTTCGCCTGAATTGCTTCAGTAAAATATCCAGCAGTATTAAGTAGCTGATTGCATGCAAAAGCGTACTCTGCAGTGTGAGATGTGTGGTGCAGCCTGTAAGCCATGCACCAGCCCCCCACCCCGTACAGACAGGGGTTCTATCCCCCACCCCGTCCCTATCTGTCATCTTCTCTTCTTTCCCCATCCGAATAAAGCAAAAAAAGACAAAAGAAGGGCAGGCTGTCCACTCTCCTAAAAATAAATAAATAAAAAGTCTGATCTCTGGATAAGAGTGTCTGCTAAATGCCTAAATGTAATGACAGTTTTGACCATTTCTGCCTCATTACACCGTTTCCAGGCAGCAACAGATGCACAACCGGCAAACAAATCGCACACAAAAGCTGTTGGGAGATTTCAGCTCCAGAATTCAGTATGTAAACAGCCTGCCTTCCCACAGGCTGGTGAAGACGATGACAGCCTGGTTCTCTCAGTAAGTTTCTGCAGAGATGATTTATGTTGCTTGCCAGTCCACAAACCTGCATGTTAAAGCTGGTAGAATACATTTTTATGTGCAATAAATTATATGAATTACGGACGTTTTAAAACACAGTCGCGGACGAGCGCTTCCATCAGTCACAGTTGGGAAAACATGCTACACTGCCCCCTGCTGTATTGGAGTGTTACCACAGCCTGTAAATAATTTACCGTTTGCGCTTTTCCTAAGGTGGTAAGCGCTTTTCGCTTTCCCCATCTCCAGTCCTGAGGACCATAATTCAGTCTCCATTTCTTAAGTGTGCTCTTGACAGTGTGGAAGGGACTCACCACTCAGAGTACGCTAATGAGAGAGCGCACAATTACACGTGAACTTCTCCTCAGGCAAAAACAGAGCAATGTGGGTGAAAGGGGAAGAACATGCAAATAAGCACGTCCAAGCAATTTCCCCTTTTAATAAGGTCAGAGGCGCGCGATAAAGAGGGAAACGGTGCGTTTCGTGGGTTTCATTTTTCATGTAAAAGAGCACAGCCGCTAACCTGAGACTTACAGATTTAGAACACATCAGTATTAATTATGGGGTTGCAGGTTTGATGCCATATCTTTTTCTTTCATCAACCAGCAGGGCTCACTGGTGCAAGGAGACGGAGACTGTGGGGCCCATCCATGCACTAGAATAGCACCTTAACAGGAAGAGCCACCCAGCAACCGCAATACATACAGTGTGTCTAGCCGTATCGCACCAGGCCTGCACCATTGTTTTAGGAGTCACAGGAAAGAAGGGTTATTATGTGGGACTGCGGTTGAAGTGATAAAAATACACATACTGTTGAGGGCCACCCCTCCACCCTCCACTTCAAAGTAAGCAATTATGTATGCCTATTCATTTGGGGGAGGGTGTGTACATCACAGAACAGCACCCCCCCGCCCACCCCAAGCGAAGGCGGTATTCAGAACGACGGAGGGCGCCTCTCTCTCTCTGAGCGACTCCAAACGAGAAAGGAGAACAGGAAGGGGAGGAGTCATTAGGTTTGTGCCCTGAAGCTCCGCATCACTTCCCTACCCTCACTTTAAAAAGATTTTTTAAAACCTATGGAGACTGCACACGACCGACGATGGTGAAGGAAGTCCCCTGGTCCACTGTGCGGGAGGGTGGTTGAAAATCAGAAGGGTTTCATATGCCATGTGCTTTGGGGAGAGTGAGTCAGATTAGGGCTGGGCAGTTAACCGAGAATTTATCGATATTGACGTTTAGAAGCTCGGTAAATGTCGGTAAATTCGATAAAAGCTTTCCCCAATGCGTGCGTGCATAAACTGTCCCCTTAAAAAAAATAATAATACTACGTCACGTTCAGTAACGTGCCTCCGCCTCCTCGCAACCAACGTTTAGTCTGCAATTCACTCAAAATGAAGCCGGCCGTATGCACGAAAATATGAGCGCTAGCACCGACCCAAATAATGAAGCCGAGCATTCATTCTTAGCGTGTATGAACGGTCCATTTTATTGTCTGTAACTATGGCAAGATGACACTTGTAAACATGGTTTGGGTAATTAGCAGCCTGTTTTATTGCCTGGGGCCCCAGAACAAACAACGACAACAACAAAAAAAACTGGCAGGTATCATTTGGCTCCTGGCCCAACGTCTGAACAGCCCCGGTCAAAGCATTTCAAATGAAGTATCTGCCCCAGGCTCGACGTAACGCCGGACGCCAACATATCAATTCAGTTCAGCTCAGCGCACAAGGTTCATGTTTACTCTTAAAACAGTGAAACTGTGGCACCAGGATGTGTCGTGTGTGCCGGGGCGATGTGGCCAGGCCACGCTCTGCATTGCAGCCTGGGGGGAAAAGCTCATACAGAGCGGTATGCAGAAAGCATGCCTGAATGCATGCGCTGCCACCCAATACTTCCACCCCACGGTACCACCACCCTGAACGCGATGGCACTCTGATGTGAGATGAGTCGGCCCAAATTACGGGGAGGTGATTCGCTGCCAAACCAAAGGCCGGTCGCGACTTCCTGAGCGAGTCACGATCGTGTGCAAGACCGGGTTCAGTTGGAAGGCGGCGATGCATGCTGACTGAAAATTGATCCAATCAGGTTGCGGGATTGTTCATAGAAAACAATCTTAAAGACTAACTTGTCTGCAATTCCTGGGGAGCCTCAGGGTCTCTGCTGGTTTCTGTTTCCATCATAAAATCACCATCAAATTCAGACTCAAGAAACCAGATGAGACGAGATGAACAGTGTAATCAACCACTTTAAACTGATCAACAAAAACCAGCAGAGCCTTCATCGCGACATTATTTCAGCACATAAACAGCAAAATTTACATCCCATCTCTTACACCTACAACCACCTGCAATAAGGCAGCAATGACCGCTCCAATTGTCACATTGCCATAAGCACCGGTTCGGGCGAGTTTGTGGTTTCCATTTTCATAGACTCCTTCCCACCCTCTCTGGGATAGAAGGGAGACAGTTGGGGAGTGCGGAACACATCACTGGGCTGCGACGGAATTCAACTCACTTTTTACCTGGAAATGAATGACCCACTGCTGTGGAAGCTAAGCACCTGGGGACGTCCATTTAAATCCCTCTGTAGCACTTCAACCAGCATTCCATCTTTTTGCGGTTCGGTTTTCCAATACAAAGGGGCCAGCCACCCCGCCGCTTGTAGGCCCCATACTTTCCAAGCCCAGGACCCACTTTATCACCAAATACATTTCCTGTGACCACTCCCTCATTGAAATGTAGCCTGACGTACGTTGAAATACAGAATTGACCTTGCATTTGAAACATGCATCATCATGACTTTACAGGCATTTTACCCAGTGTGACCTGCACAAGTTTTTTTTCATTTCTGCATAGTATCCTCCATACAGCAGCTGGATATACACTGAAGCGAGTCAGGTTAAGTACCTTAAGCTCAAGGGTACGATGGCTTGTCCTACCTGGGAATCAAACCTGCAGCCTTTCGGTTACAAGCGAGTTTCTTACCCACTTTAGCAAGTGCAGCATTACAGGTTCGCAATGTGAAAGTCAACGGGAAGTGTGTTACAGTCAATTTCTCAGACGTCATCTCAATACCCACCAGTGGGTTCCACCCCACAATTTGGGAACCGCGCCGAAAGCCTATTAGCACGGGCGTGCGCTAGGGATATTTGACTACGAATGCTCTGAACAAATATTCACAGAAATTGCACTGCATTTGTCCCTGCAAGCACTGGAAGAAGCCCCTCCCCTTTCCCATGAAAACGCCGCCTCCCCAGGGGAGAGATCTCAATTGGAATCTCAAATGCTCCGTGACAGAGAAAAATTACCTTAATCGCTCATGTGCATTACACGCCCGCTTAGATCAATCAGGCATTTGTTCACAGGGCAAATTCTTTAATGTACATTCAAATGCCACGCCTTAATTTAGTTCATACTAGAGAGATTTCACAATTAAAATCCAGAGGAATGTGACGGCTCATGTTCGTATCGTTTCAACCGTATCCGTTTGTAAACAGTATTACTCCCCAGGATTCAGAACTGTAACTTGTCACAGAACGATTCATCAAACAACCAATGAGGTGCAACTGAGGCGGTTTTGCTGCTATTAACGGCGTGAGGCTGAGTCACTGTCCATCATCTGCTGCTGACTGAACACCCACCTGCTCAAATTGAACCTTTGGGTCATCAAACCCCCCCACCCCAAAACGTACTTATGCTACATTTAGCACGATAGCCACAAAATAAATCCATCATGTCACTTTTAGCAGTAGGCCCTCAAACCCTCTCTTGAGCCTGCTGTAGCTCTTCAGCGTTACATTTGTTTAGCATCATGTTGCAAGTTTACCTAACGACACCCACCGTCGGTTCCGGCCTCCCTAACTTCATATCGTTACTGTTCTGTGCATAAACACTCTGTGCACGCCGTGCAAGTCAGTTTGAGTTGGGAGGGTCTGTCAGATGACTGGATGTAAATGCAATCTAACAACCAAATGCAAACAAAAAAATTCTAGGAAGTAGCACAGCCCATTTATTTGGGCAGGGTGAGATGCACATTTGACAGACAACGCTTTTCTACCTCACTTCAAGGCGATGCCAAACCCACATCAAAGGCCTAATTTAAGGTTTAGTGCAAGCGGTTGGAAGAAAAGGCGATGTGTGTGAACGATATGCCCTGAGACCAGGCCTGGGAGATGTGGATCCAGCTCACAAAAGCACACAGAGTCCCTGCGGCCGGGCAGAGGAGTAACCCTGCAGAATTCCACAGTGATTAAAAGATAATTATGTATCATAACATAAATCACCTTGTATTTACATCCCAATAAATAAAATACCTTTTTTTTTTTGTATTCCCGAGGTAGAAAGCAGAGAGAGGAACAGAATGAGAATGGACCACAGCTGAGAAGGCGCCATGGCGGGTATCGAACCCACGCGGTGGGGGGCTCACAGAGGTGGCTCCACAGTCCAGCCGCCCTACGGAATGCGCCGCGCGTCTCGCCAACAGGTTATCGCTAACGCCTTAGAAGGGAAGGAGACCATCTGGAGTGAGCTAGCGGTTCACCCAAAATGCTCTCACTGGAGCAACATTCTTCAGCACAAGTTTTGAACTTTCATCACCTTGACAACCATTAACGTAGGTTGTAACACTACTGTACACATTATTTCAGATGAAAAAAAGAAAAATCCCACATTCACAGTCCTAAGTGACTTCTGCCTAACTAAAAGTATTAGTAATTGGCACTTTGAGGGATTATTTTGCAGATTTATTAAAACCTTTTTGGTTTCTGTCATTTCTGGCATGAGTCAATGAAAACGATCCCACTTAACAGGAGGCCTTTTTGCCAAAATTCAATTCAATACATTGTTAAAAAGGTCACCGCTAGAATGCGGCAAGGGGGTCTTACCAGAAACCAGCGAACAAATCAGTACTTCAATGGCACAAAATGACTCTCACACCACTTAACACAAGGGGCCACTCTATGCAACTGCACACCTGCATGTCCATTACCTGCATCTTAGGAGAGAATAAATCTTAGAAAAATGGACCCAGTTCCTATGTCCCAGCCCTTACTAAAATACAACCCAAAAAAGGTACAAACACTGAATATGTATCATTTCAGCATATTTAACAGGTGTGGTGGGGAATATGACTGCTGTGTATATCAACAGTACGTGTACAACAGGGGTCCTCAATCTTTTCCAGAAAAGGCCGGTGTGGATGTAGGCTTTTGTTCCAACCAAGCACTAACACACCTGATTCTACTAAGGTCGTTATCAAAGACTCTAGTGGGTTGATTAGTAGAATCAGGTGTGTTACTGCTTGGTTGGAACAAAAGCCTACACCCACACCGGCCCTTACTGGAAAAGATTGAGGAGCCCTGGTGTAGAACACGCAGTATGCTTTTGGTCATGTGCACCAATCACAGCCCCTCCGCCGTCCAAAGTTTCTAACCCACCCATTTTTGCCCAAGTTGGTCTCTTTGAATAGCCGTTAACGAGATCACGGCGATGCTCATGGAAACGTGGTTCGGGATCTTAGGTCACAAAGTGCGCCAGGTGGCAAAGAGCACCACGTACGAGCCCAAGGCACATCTCCAGCATGCGCAACACTTTCCACAAATACCTGTTTGCAGTAAGGAGAGACTGACAGCAGCCATTGAAAAGAAACATTCAGTAACAAAGCAGCAAGGATAGGCAGCTGCTCAGCGCACAGCTAGGCTTAGAAGTGCAGAAAGGGATTCTATAGGGCTGTGACGTAACTCACCCAAACAGCTACGCTTAGAAGTGCAGAAAGGGATTCTATAGCACTGTGACGCAACTCACCCAAACAGCTACGCTTAGAAGTGCAGAAAGGGATTCTATAGCACTGTGACGTAACTCACCCAAACAGCTAGGCTTAGAAGTGCAGAAAGGGATTCTATAGCACTGTGACGTAACTCACCCAAACAGCTACGCTTAGAAGTGCAGAAAGGGATTCTATAGCGCTGTGACGTAACTCACCCAAACAGCTACGCTTAGAAGTGCAGAAAGGGATTCTATAGCACTGTGACGTAACTCACCCAAACAGCTAGGCTTAGAAGTGCAGAAAGGGATTCTATAGCACTGTGACGTAACTCACCCAAACAGCTACGCTTAGAAGTGCAGAAAGGGATTCTATAGCACTGTGACGTAACTCACCCAAACAGCTACGCTTAGAAGTGCAGAAAGGGATTCTATAGCACTGTGACGCAACTCACCCAAACAGCTACGCTTAGAAGTGCAGAAAGGGATTCTATAGCGCTGTGACGTAACTCACCCAAACAGCTAGGCTTAGAAGTGCAGAAAGGGATTCTATAGCGCTGTGACGTAACTCACCCAAACAGCTACGCTTAGAAGTGCAGAAAGGGATTCTATAGCACTGTGACGTAACTCACCCAAACAGCTACGCTTAGAAGTGCAGAAAGGGATTCTATAGCGCTGTGACGTAACTCACCCAAACAGCTACGCTTAGAAGTGCAGAAAGGGATTCTATAGCACTGTGACGCAACTCACCCAAACAGCTACGCTTAGAAGTGCAGAAAGGGATTCTATAGCGCTGTGACGTAACTCACCCAAACAGCTACGCTTAGAAGTGCAGAAAGGGATTCTATAGCGCTGTGACGTAACTCACCCAAACAGCTACGCTTAGAAGTGCAGAAAGGGATTCTATAGCGCTGTGACGTAACTCACCCAAACAGCTACGCTTAGAAGTGCAGAAAGGGATTCTATAGGGCTGTGACGTAACTCACCCAAACAGCTACGCTTAGAAGTGCAGAAAGGGATTCTATAGCACTGTGACGCAACTCACCCAAACAGCTACGCTTAGAAGTGCAGAAAGGGATTCTATAGCGCTGTGACGTAACTCACCCAAACAGCTACGCTTAGAAGTGCAGAAAGGCAGAGAATAGTTGCGCACAAGCAGCCCCGGGCGAGTTGGAATCGTGGCCAGGAGCTCAAGGAGTCCTTCCTACTACCGGCTGACGGGGTTGTAGCGGCAAATTCTCAAGCGGTTGCTACACGGGGAATTTAATAACATAGCGTACAATTGGCTTCCAAATTTGGAGAAAACTGAAAAAATAGGCGAGTGACTTTAAGACCTGGACCTGGTGGTTTCAACATATCAGAAACAGCTGGGCATGTGATCACCAAAACTGGATGACTGAAGATTGGGGAAAAAAAGTCACCTGGTCAGACAAATCTCAATTTCTGCTGCGACTTGCAGATGGTAGTCAGAATTAGGTGTAAACAGCGTGTATCCATGGATCCATCCTGCCTTGTGTCAACGGTGCAGGCTGGTGGTCGTGGTGTAACGGTGTGGGGAATGTTTTCTTGGCAAAGATGAGGCCCCTTAATACAAATTGAGCATCATTTGAATACCACAGGATATCAAAGCATTGCTGCTGTGTGTCCCTTTATGGCCAGTCTACCCTTTTTCAAATGGATACTTCCACCAGGATAATATGCCATGACACAAAGCATGCATCATCTCAAGTTGGTTCCATGAACATGACGGTGACATCAATTTTTAGCCAAAAAATCTACAGGAACTGTGTGATGCTATCGAGCCAGCATGGGCCGATATCAGCAGATACCAGACTGTGGGGCCCATCCACACACTGAAACAGTGCCTTAACAGATACCAGACCGTGGGGCCCATCCACACACTGACAGTGCCTTAACAGGATACCAGACTGTGGAGCCAATCCACACACTGCAACAGAGCCTTAACAGATACCAGACCGTGGGGCCCATCCACACACTGAAACAGTGCCTTAACAGATACCAGACTGTGGGGCGCATCCACACACTGCAACAGAGCCTTAACAGATACCAGAATGTGGGGCCAATCCACACACGGCAACAGAGCCTTAACAGATACCAGACTGTGGGGCCCATCCACACACTGGAACAGTGCCTTAACAGATACCAGACTGTGGGGCCCATCCACACACTGCAACAGTGCCTTAACAGATACCAGACTGTGGGGTCCATCCGCACACTGAAACAGTGCCTTAACAGATACCAGACTGTGGGGCTCATCCACACACTAGAACAGCGCCCTAACAGATACCAGAACGTGGGGCATACATCCGGGGTGAGAGGTAGGGGGACATGACTCAGAGGCAGCAGGGCCTCCTGCTTCCCAGTTTCTCTTTGCTCATCGTCCTCTGGTTCAGACTGAAGAGGTGGGCGGGAGCTGGGGGGAGGGGGGCAAGGGGCCCGCTGTGTGTTCAACCCCCCGCTGAGCAGAAACACTCTTCCTCCATGTGACAGAAAGCCAGTCTCCCTCCTGCCCCAAACCACATTCTCTTCACGTCTCAATTTCCAGTTAATTAAACCCAGGGCTTCTAGTCATTAAAAGAATCTGCACGGACCCACGGCACTGTTGGGAGTTTTGGGACCCACTGTGCTGTAGGGACCCACTGGAACGGGAACCTCGATTTTGAGGTTCCAAAAACAACTTTATTTACATTGCATTCACGTAGCAGGGCCTGTTACCCAGAGAAACTTCCAGTGATGAGCTGTAAACAACATTTGAGACACGATAGCAGGTTCCCTATGACCCGCCAGTAAACGGCCACTGACTGTTCCCTGTAAAGATACGTATGCAATGCTATGCTCCGTTAATCTCAGCTGCGAAGAGACCCATTCTCACGGTGAAAAAAATGACGTCCTGAATAACGGACCTCGGGGCGGCACGGTGGTGCAGTGGTTAGCACTGTCGCCTCACAGTAAGAAGGTACCGAGTTCGAATCCCGGCCGAGGACCTTTCTGTGTGGAGTTTGCATGTTCTCCCCGTGTCCGTGTGGCTTTCCTCCGGGTACTCCGGTTTCCTCCCACAGTCCAAAGACATGTAGGTTAGGCTAATTGGAGACTCTAAATTGCCCATAGGTATGAGTGTGAGTGTGTGTCCAGCACCCCCCGCGACCCTGACCAGGAATAAGCGGGTTAGGTGATGGATGGATGGATAACGGACCTCGTTTTAGTTTCATACGCATATTTAATTTAATTTAATACCCTCGCACGTAAACGCAGACATAGGTACACAGACCATTCTGTGCAGAGATGACGAGGAACATCGGTGACCTTCGTCATGAGAGTTGAAATGTTGTTTAATGAAAACTGAACGTTTGGAAACAGGGCATGAAATTTACTTTCAACCACTGGCCAGACTGGCTTGCAGCTTAAAAAAAATCACCAGTCATTTGCAACATTTTACCAGCCACATTATCTTTTACAGTATAACACAACCTGGTTGTTTACCTGCCAAAGTGGCTGCTAGAGTAGAAAATCTTATCAGTCACAATCTAAATTTTACCAGCTCTTGACTGGTGACCGGGGTTTACTTCAGGCCCCGTTTGGAAACTGCTGTAAAACTGATTTAATGAGTAGGCCTAGTTGGAGCACATTCTCCAATTGGTGTAGCCAGCTTTGCAGCAGAACTGAAAACAGAAAGCGTACAATGACATCATCCCTCGGAACCTGAGCTCTCCCAGAGCGCAGAGAAGCTTTCCATGAAAGAAGAAAAAAAGATTCCAGAGTCACAGGATTCTCCTTCCGGCCTCATCGATTACCGAATTACAGTACAGCCCGAAAACATTTTTCTGATAATGAGCTCTCTGTCGAAAGCTGACTGACAGACCACCGCGGAGGACCTCTGGCACGGTTTCAATGTTAGGTCAATGGGATTTTTGGAAAAGAAACCTTCACTCCAGTCAAAAAAATGAAACACAATGGCAGCTTGTCTCAGAGGCTACGGAACAGTAGAAATACACAGTATGTGCCAATTCACACCTGCCTTTGTATTTGACACACATAGTAGCAAACTCCAATCAGTGATGTTGCATGTTTGATCACACACACATATAACTGGAAAACAAACAGTAACTCGTGTGCACAAAGAGAACAGACTAGTTTTTCAGGTGACTGTTAAATGCATCACCGCAGAATTTTAATGGGCCCCACGTGGGGGTCAATTGGAAGTAGCTATGCTATCCGACTCCTGCCCTTTTCAATTTCATCCTGCAATTGCACCATGTTTCCAGGGTGTGAAATTAACATCCACCAAATGCTGGTAAAATTTAGATCGCGGCTGGTAAGATTTTCTACTCCAACAGCCACTTTGGCAGGTAACCATACAGGTTGTGTTATATTGTAAAAGGTAATGTGGCTGGTAAAATGTTGCAAATAGCTGGTGATTTTTAGAATCCACAAACCACTCTGGCCAGTGGGTGAAAAAATGTATTCCATGTCCTGTGTTTCTCTTGTTTTTAGAAGATGAAAATTTAGGCCCAGTGGCAAAGACACGCCAAAAAACCTCAATTAACAGAAATGAACAAAAAAACAAAAGTGGCCCACTGATAAAACGCAAGTGATAACAATTCACTGCTCAACCATAATCATAAAACTGCAAAGCAAATGAAATGCAGCCCTGTTGAGCGACCAGAGGAATGGGACCTCCTTGCCTTGTAAGTGGAAGTCATTACATACCTAGCGCTATTTGTTTTATTTACGGCTGCCTTTGAGCGATCGCCAATCATTAACTGGGTAACGTTCGGCCCTTCAGCCGACGAGGTAGTGAACCGTCTGCAGAGACGTTTACACTTCCCGTCTCGCCCAGCCTGCAGTTTACTCACCTGAGAAAGGCGCTATCAGAATTCCTCAAACCTAGAGAGAACATGCACGCATCACTGAACAAACCCAAACTCCAGACCTGGCTGAAAAACCCACCCGACAACAGCCACGAATGGAATGCAACCCACGGACCTAAATCTCCGCCATCGCACATTTCGAAAAAGGTCTTCGGGAACAAAAAGGGTTCTTTCAGAACGGAAGCCCCTTCACGGCGTTCAGGCACACACCGAAGGTTAGGTTACCCCAATTACCCAAGTGCACGGGCCTAATCTAACATGTTCAGTTTCGCCATGGAAACAGTACGCGATAAGGGAGTCTCTTGTTATCTTTAGTTTGGTCCTTCTCTTTAAAATGAGAACATACTTCACATACTGTTCTACACCACTACATGCAGCCTGAAAACTTCAGAGGGGAGGGGAGAGGAGGATTACATAAGAGGGGAAGGATCGCCTACATGTACGTACCGTCAACATTTATTTTTTTTCCCTCCCGAATGCTAAAAAGGAACGCAACACACTGTTGCATTCCTAGGAACTGCCCAACATGTACCTCGAGATTAATTACATTTTAGATCACTTGATTCGAACCCAAAGCGCAGCACAAACCGAGCCTCTGTCTTTCAAAGACCGCTTGCTGACCTAACAGCCAAATCGTTCGGGTTTTCGGACGCTCTTTTCCGGAGGGGGAAAAAAAAGGCATTTCGGGGAACGGGCGGAGAGGATTCTGGGACAGGCGTTCCTGTCGAGGATAAATTATCGAGAGGCGTGTCGATACACGTGTAAGCCCTGTGAACGACAAGCCTCGGACAGCTCTTTACCTGAGACAATCCTGGTGGTTAGGCCCCCGTGTTCATAAAGCACCTTAGGGTAGGCGTGCTGATCTCGCATACACTCCCCTCTTCTCTTAGGAGCTAAAAGACATAACGTCAGCATACAGGGAAACCTGATCCTAGATCAGTGATCCTAGACTGAGATGCGCTATGAATACAGGCCACAAGTTCCGTACTGGGACAAGTGCCCGCTCGCTGTTCACCTGCCGAGGGCAGGTAACTCACCTGTTACCTGCAGAAAATGGCGTATAAGGCAGCTTCAGTGACACACAGACAGAGGGCAAAAAGATAGGTAGGCCACAGCAGGCAGCTGAAAGCATATATAGAAAACGCACATTCAGCCTACTGTCAGTATCCATAAAGCGTACTGCACAAATGTGCTTATTGGAAAGCAAACACGAACAAACTATCAATAAAGTCTAGTAGTTTTGCCAAAGAATTTAAAAAAATTTATCAAAATGCCTGATAGCCGTACAGAATGTGTGTGATACCTGCAAATAAACACAAACCCTATCATTCACGATTCATTAAAAGGTTTATAAGAAAGGGAAATAAGACATGCATGCGCACAGATATAGGCTATACATAATGTACAGATCCTTTCCAAAAAATTAGAACATCATGGAAAAGTTTTTTTTCCATAATTCCATTCAAAAAGTGAAACTTTCATAGATTATAGATTCATTACACACAAAGTGAAATATTTCTAGCCTATTTTTGTTTCATTTTTCATAATTGTGGCTTACAGCTCCAGAAAACCCCCAAAACAGTATTTCAAGAAATTAGAATAGTGTGTCGAAAATCAGCATTTACTTCAGTTATTTCAGAGAATGAGGAGTGGCTTGACTCGAGGAATCCGACAGTTGTAGCCCATGTCCCGGATACGTCTGTACGTGGTGGTTTTTGAAGCACTGACTCCAGCCTCAGTCCACTCCCTCTGCATCTCCGCCAAATTTTGGAATTGTCTTTGCTTGACAATCCGCTGAAGACTACGGTCATCTCTTTTGCTTGTGCACCTTCTCCTGCCATTTTTCCCTTCCACAAAACTTTCTATTGATATGCTTGGACACTGCACTCTGTGAACAGCCAACCTCCTTAGCGATGACCTTTTGTGGCTTACCCATCTTCTGGAGGGTGTCAATGATGGTCTTCCGGCCAATTGTCAAGTCAACAGTCTTCCCCATACTGAACCAAACTGAGATAAACTTTGCAGGTGTTTTGAGTAAATTAGATGATAGTGTGACACTCAGTCTAAAACATTCATTCTCTGAAATAACTGAAGTAAATGCAGACACTATTCTAATTTCTTGAAATACTGTTTTGGGGGTTTTCTGGAGCTGTAAGCCAAAATTATGAAAAATGAAACAAATAAAGGCTAGAAATATTTCACCTGGTGTGTAATGAATCTATAATCTATGAAAGTTTCACTTTTTGAATGGAATTATGGGAAAAAAAAAAAAAAAAAAACTTTTCCATGATATTCTACTTTTTTGGAAAGGATCTGTATATACGTGTAAGTGTATATTTGTGTGTACGCATGTGTGTGTATTATATATATGGCTATGTACACAGGTATGCACACACCACCGCTAGATCAGATAGGGGTACGACCAACTCGGCGTCGGCGGTGACTTCTTAACGCACAACAAACAGGACATTTGCACAGGTTTGCTCACGTTTTCCCCCGGCCCACGGCGAGTAACCGCGCCCAGGGCAGAAATTTGCGTTCTTTCGATTATGAACTGTCAGCTTTTGGTGAAAGTTTAAACTCGGTGCACGTTAAATGTGCAGCAGAGCAAGACAATGCAGAAGAGAAGCACCACAAAAACCCTAAATCCCCTTTCCCAAATCGTCCTGGGGCTGCCAAGATAAAACAATCCAGGACCAGGCCACAAAACACACCCTTTCCACAGTAACAAGAAACAGGTGCAATCTTACCCCTTTTTGGCAAACATTTCAAGTATAACAGCGATTGGGAACCACAATGTCGTAAACGAAATAAAGCCAATGCGCCAGAGGGTAACAC
>CM056377.1:24215453-24357953 GCA_029718625.1 Synaphobranchus kaupii
CATGAAGTGACAGGTAGCGCGAGGTATCACTGAGAGGCCTACATTTACAATGTGTACGATAAATACAGACCAGGTTAATTATGAACTGAGAAGTGTACATCTAGTGAGCATGCCCTGTTCTGCTAGCCTCTCAGTGGAATGCTGATGTCTCAACACACAGGAATGGGGACAGCGACTGCTACACTGGGCCATGTTGACATCGCACAAGCACACACACATGGGCACGCACATAAGTGTGCACACACAGGGGGCACCGAGTGTTACACTGGGCCATGTCGACATCGCACAACACACCCCACACAAGCGCACACACCCGCGTACGCACGGGCAGCTTGCGCTCCACAAAAGCAATCATTCAGTTTCCTACGTGCGGTTTGTTTTGAAATGTTTGGCCACAGGAACTGAACGCCTCGACATCTTAAGACCCACCGGTGAATTCTGACAGCTTGTTCAGTCGGTGACAATAAGCCAACTCCTCCCAGCAACACTCACCCACTGCTCTCAATAAAGAATGTTTAACCTAATAGACGGTGACTTGAATGGTTGACATATGGTATGAGCGCAAAAAAATACACCTTTTCACATTTCAGCTTAATACAGAATGTTCAGTATGCTGTATTCGCTCAGCCAATCAGGGTGCAGGAAACATGACAACACTCGCCGTCAGCGGTCGTTGACTGACTTCTGGACCCGACTGGTGAGGAGCAACACGAGAACAGGGCCAGAAGTGTTGACATCACGTCAGCATACGTCAAATCACCTCTGCAGGGCACTGCGGAAAACTCTGGGGTTATAAGGCAGGTTACTGGAGCATTGCTCGCATCCCAGCCGCACCAATCAGGTCCGTCTGCCCCCAAACCCTGTTCTTTAAGTGTCCCCGCTCCCCGCAGTCATCGCCGTCATCTGCCAACCGGCTAGCAGTGCTACCACCACAGGCCCATGTGGAATTCTGCTCAAATCCAGCATCTCATGTCCGATTCACCACATGCCCTTTCCAAACTTCAGACCGTGGGGTGGGATCCTTTTTAAAAAAACATTTTTGAAATACTGCTCGGTTTCCAGGTGTCTTGTCATGCCAGAGAGCTCCACGGAGGTTTGGGAGATGATTAAGCTTTTTCAGCAACAATTAAACCGTACACCGTACATTCAACTATTTGCTTAAGAGATGCCCTTTTACAGACTTGTATGGCTTTTATTTTATACTAGGGTTGTCAAAAGTATCGATACTTCGATACTTTTCGATACCACATGCTTAAAAATGATACGATCTCAACTTTATTTTAAAAAAACGATATTAAATTACATTTTTTATTTTTATTTGTATAAAATATTTGTGGGTCTTCAGTGCCTCTGGCTTCATTACGGAATTCTCTCCAGCAACGAACCCACCACGTGACTGACAGAGTGAGTGAGTGACAGTGGCAGAGGCACAAGCACTACAGGTACAATGATGATCAGAAGGAGAGCGAGAGACAAAACACGCCAGTGGATGTCACTCAGAACAGCCGGCGACCCGTCACTGTTATTCAAGAAGCTAGCTAGAGCTAGAGTTAGCCATGGCAAGTCCAGCTCCAGAACTAACGTAAGTGGAAAAAGAAAATAGTAGGATTGCTGTTTGGCAATATTTTGCCTATGAGGCGGATGCAGAAGGAAAGGCGAAAGATTTGCAAAGGCCGATTTGCAAAAGGTGCTTCAAAACAGTGCCAACAAGAGGAGGGAACACTTAAAATTTGGCAAAGCATCTGAAGGACCGGCACCCTGATCTAGAGGTAATGTTGAGTTAATATCATTTAATAAGTGTAGTTATTGTCATGAATGACATTGCGATGTGATGCTGATGAGCTCAGAAAGTTTCCCCCGAGCGAGCTAACGTTAGCAGCTATAACGTTAAATAGCCTAGCTTTTTTTTTTTTTTTCTCTGAGCAAGCTAGCATCTAACTAGCTGGCTTGCTATGTTGTGTGTTGCTTAACGACACCAACTACATTAGCCTAAGTAAGATAACAGGGTTGCACTGACAGCTGAGCTGACGACATAACGTTACACATTTATCCAAAATGAGTTTCAGCCAACGTTAGCTAACATAAAATAGCTGGCTGATCTTGCGCATTGATTACTGCCAGTGATGTTGGACCTGACAGAAAGTTTTATTAATTTTAATTGCATAAAAATACATGGAATTTAAGTTATAATTATACCATCAAATCAAATTATGGATTTTCTCTCATATAGCACCAGAGAGAAGCTGCAAAGGACACCCAGACCCTTGCAATTGGAATGTTCTTGTTTTATTTTATTTATCCTTTGTTTACAGGGGAAACCCACTGAGACTGTAGTGTGTTCACAAGGGAAGCAACATTAGAGAAAAAAAAGAAATAATACTAAAAGCAATAATAACTACATAAATAATGTGTAGGCCTACAAGGTAGGGAAAACATTTAAGAATAGTAATAATAATGTTAATCTTGTTCTGTGTTCAGTGATTTTTTTCTGTACCAGCACTGTGTGCAGGTTGTTATTAATAATTTTTTTTAAATGTATCCTATTTTGTGTGCCTAGGACTTTTTTTTTTTCTTTGTGTGCCGTGGTATCGAAAGAGGCATCGAGTATCATTTTTTTATACTAGTATCGTATCGAAGTAAAAAATTCTGGTATCGTGACAACCCTATTTTATACATATATATATATTTTATTTTTTTATTTTATTTCATAAAGCTGGACATTTTACTGGAGAAATTCGGTTGTTGGTACCTTGCTCAATGGTACTACAGCAATGGCCCACCTAGGAATCAAACCTGCAACCACCAAGTCACAAACCCAGCTCCCTAACCTGCCTGCTTTACCGCCTCGGTTTTATGACTGCGCACTCTGAAAAAACGGGGTGCAGAAACTGCTGCAGCGGAGTGAAGACGGGGTACTAATTAGGCCAGAAACTTTAGTGGGAGAGGAGACGCGCATCAGTGAGAAACGCACTGCACACACAACCCGTGTTAACACACACTAAGACAGGGAGAAACTGCTTAAGGAAAAAAAGCCTCAGCTGACGGCCTCAAGAACTCCTTAAATTACTCAAGTTTTTTTTTGTTTTTTTTGTTGTTGTTACAGAGGAGGCCTTTGAGAATGTTTTAATGAACTGCGTTGCACTCCAGCTTTTTGAAATCCTGATGAAAACCTGCACACACGCCATTTCCCTTCAGCGCACAGCGCTCACATGGTCTCAATCCCCCTCATTCCAACTTCCCCTTTTAACGATTACCAGGAGGCACGGTTCTGTACAAAGCCAAGGCACTTTTAAGGACAAGATCTCACAGTAACCTTGTCTAGGGAAGCGACTTCTTGTTAGTGTGGAAGAGCACAAAATGCTTCTATCCCCCAAAGCAGGGACGCGGGGACAGGGCCACGGAAATCCTCCGTCCGCGGGCGAACGGTGTTCCGCCACTCAAAGCCAGACACACCCCTTTTTCAGACCGGCACCTATCCTGGCCGCGAGAGCGCAGCGGTGCGCCAGCACCCGCCACTTTAATACAAAATAAGCGTCGAATCCACCTGCTTTCAGGAAGGACGCACTTTAAATAGGCACTTTTACATACTGCAAATTCAAAACAGACTCATTGAAATTCCCTCCGGCGGTACAAGCAAGCGGCTAAGAGAGAAGTTTGGGATTATCCTGCTGCTGCTGGTTCTACCTGCCAATGTTGCTTAAATGATTCCTTACCTGTCCTCATCCCCGTCTAGGGGGATTGGAATTCCGAATAAGCTGTTGACAGAGGGTGCAGGCAAGTGCAGGCTTTCCGGGATCAGGGGCTTGGCGACGTCTTTCCCAGAGACGCCGGATGGCTGAGGTAGGGCGTCGGACTTCCTGCGGTTCTCCTCTGCCTGGGCGACACCGGGGGCCTGTCCGAACCCCAGTCCCGAAACGGCACCGCCACCCCCGCGGGTGCCCTGAAACAGCTGTCCCACCGCGGCAGGCACCTGGTTCAGTAAAGTCAAAGGAGCGCCGGAGGGGCCCGGCGCGGCAGTAGGCACATTCTGGACACCAGGGGGCGTAGCCGCTGCTGCCGCGTGGGCGCCGATGGCGACCGGGACGATCCCGGCCAATCCCGAGGGCAGCTGCTGCTGGACGCTGCCGGCCGGGAGAGGGGCGGAAACGGGGGGCCCCCGCCCACCGCCATGGGCTGCTGCAGGAGACCCTGTGCCGGAGCTGGCGGTTGGCCGGCTGGCAACGACGCGGCGACCGTTTCCCCGGGCTGCACAAGGAGCCCCAACACTTGGGCACCCACGGTGGCAGGGGTCATGACGGGCGAGGGGCCCTGGCTCACAGGGGGCCCCATCGGGAGAGAAGCCACCGGAAGGGTCTGGGCGGCAGTGGTGGCGGACAGGAGCTGCGGCTGCTGCAGCGGATGGCGGTAATCCGCCTGGCTGACTGGACTCACAGAGGGCAGGTGGTGAGCGGCGGGGTAGGCAAACTGCTGGCTCTGTGTGGCGGGGGGACATGCTGGGAGATTTCTGCAAGGGCACGCCATTGTGGCCCGGCGGGAGGAGGTTCTGGGGAGGCTGCTGGACGCTAACCTGGACCTGCGGCTGCGCGGGAACCGCCATGGGTTTGCCGCCAGCGTAGCCAGGAGGCTGGAAGGCCCCGTTGGAGGGCTGGTGCCCGATGCCGTAGCCCTGCTGCTGTGGATCGACCGGGTGCAGGTGAGCAGGGGCCAAACAGGAAGCGTCAGCTGCGGAGTCAGGCCCCGGGGGTGGCGAGCGCAGAGGGGGGCCACTACCAAGCTTCCGGTCGCACCCAGTCCGCTGTCCCTGTCCAGGTTCTGATCAAAGGCGCCGGTAGGCTTAACGTTATCCACAGTCCTTGAGATCACGGAGCTGCCCTCCGAATCTTTATCGTAGAACTCCATGCAAGTCCACCGCCCTCTCCTGAACGGCTCTCCTGTACCATGATCAAGTTTGATGACCCTGAAGCGAGAACTGCAGCTTGCGGTAGTAGTCGTCGTCGAGCTGGCGGTCACAGTGGGGGCGGCGGGGGGCGGTTGTGACGTGCCTATCGTCACATTAGCAGCCCCGCCAGCGCTGACCGGGGCCGACTGCTGTGAGACTGTGGCGGGGGGCGGACCCGCCGGCGCACTTGCAGCCAAAACGTGCGGACTGACATGAGCGACGCCGGAGACCGCTGTGCTTCTGAAAGCAAACCCCCCGTTCGGAGGACCTGATACTGCCGGTAGCTGCCCGTCTTGAGGTATATGCAATGCCATAACGCCGTGGGCCTCCGACTCCCCTCCTACGTTGTTCAGGGTTTCGTCAGACGAGCTCCTTTCGCACACCTCCGGTTCCAAATCCGCTCTGGACACATCAAATATTTCCGACGACACGTCTTCAGTCCTCGATTCGTCCGGATCGTCCAAACTCTCGGTGTCGTCAGTGATGCTGCTGGCCGCTACCTGAGCCTGTGTCACACTGGTTATCTGAAAACAACTCTTCTTTTTCGCCGGCATTTTAGACATTTTGAATATCTACGTCTATAACGCCGCTTTTTCGATATAGAATTTTAAAATATATAAAGTCACCCGAATAGTGAAATACAATATATGGTAACAATATCACAGTTTACAACAACTGTTAGCGAGACGATTATACGTCATCTTACTTCTCCTCTCCTGTTGCATTTTATGTCTTTGCCAAAAACATACAATCCCAATCTTCTGAACTCCGACGAGATGCTATTCCAGTGTAGCTAGCTAGCTATGTGTCTGTCAATCAGTCGCTCCGCGTCTCTTCCCGCAGTCTTTAAGAGCCGGCCTGCTTTGTAAGATGTTGTCCCGGCTCTGGAGTTGCTAGCAGGCCGCTGTCGCAGATACGTCAGTCTGAGGCGGACTCGCTGTCCACCGCTCTCTTTTTAAAGCACTTTTTCAACCTGGGAACCAGCGAGCGCGACATCATGTAAACACGCCCATCTTCGCCTCCGAGTGCTCGGTCCAAATCGATAAAGCCCCTCCGACACTCGTAAAGTCTCAAAGCAAGCGTAGCCTTGCCGGACTCTGCCTCTTCTACTCCCTCCGGGCTCCAGGGAACTGAAATTCACAAAGTGCCTCCCCTCCTCTCCACTCGACAAGATGGCTATGTGAAAAGCGCATTGCACTCTGGGAGGGTTGCGCAGTGGCGTACGCAAGCGGTGGAGAATTCGGAACTACAAGCTCGCGCAGATAGAACTGCGTAGCATTTTTTTCAAAGGAGTTGGGTGTGACGCCACCACCCGTCGGCACTTTATTTTACTAAAGACGATATTTGAACACGTATTTGCTAGGAAAATTGACCTGTTGATATACATTTTTAAATGCCATTTTATTGTAGCCTATATTTCACCAAAGCTAAAAGTAAATACATAAATAAGACAAATTCTACTAGTTGCAAATAGATTTTAAAAATGTATCTAGAAAATATTTATTAAAATATCTTCTATAAATCTCCCTGTTTAACCGAAGGCAGACGGTTCCACTGCTGCAGCCCTTTTTGCTCATGAATGCATAGCTTTTTTCGACAAAACGAAACAAGCTCTCTATTTCCATTTCCAGTCAGAAGCACCGTTTTGTTTAATTCCCATACATCAAAACCCTTTCAACCTGCTCCTTGATCTCTATTATCTAGAACGAGAAACTTAAAAAAAAAAAATAATAATAATAATTTAAAAGACAGACCCAATTATAGTTAAATTTAGGCCAAATATACACTTTCTTTTGTTCATTAAGCAGTTGACCAGTCTTAAGAAACATATCTGATCATATTTAACCAATTTCTTCAAGTTTTCCTTTAATAATGATTGTTATGAATTATGGTAATCTCACAGAAAAATATGGAATTAATGGCAATTTCTATTTTTCTAGAAACTATTTGTAGGTTTGTGGTCACATAAGCAAATGACCCCTGCTACTTTTCAGCTTTGCTATGTTTCTATCCTACTTTGGAGATACAATGGAAATAGCACATAGTCAAGCCGGAAAGTCTGCACACCCCTTTCACCTTCTCCACGTTTTATTACGTTACAGACTTATACTACAATAGATTGAGTTCATTTTTTTGCCTCAAACATCTACACACAATATTCAATAATGACGAAGTGAAAACAGGTTTAGAAAATATGCAATTTTATTTTACTGACAAAAATAGGTTATTTAGTATGGAAGCATATCCGCGCCAAAATTCAAATGAAAATGCAAATCGGCGATTGCATTTCGTTAACATACGATGCGCGCAAAAACCATGACATAATTCAAATGAAAATGCAAAAGGTGCACATTGCGTTTTCATTTGCAAGTTAATGTACGCACTTTATCTGACAATTTGAAAATGTTAATGCAAATCCATTTCACATTAAATTTTTCTCGCCCTCTACGACACAACCCTGCCATAATTTTAATGAAAATGAAAAACCACATTTGCATTTGCAGTTTCTTGTTGCAGTCGCATGATCCATGACAAAAAGGAAATGATAATTCAATTCGCCATTTAACATATCGTTTTCATGCTTTTGCGGAACAAGAGTGACATAATTCAAATGCAATGGCATTGTATCCGTTTGCATTATCATTTCCGTGTGGTCACGAAAAAACCCTGCCAAAAATCCGAACTGAAAATGCAATGCAAATGAAAACTGTCAAAGCTGCCCATCAAGGCGGGGCCTCGAAGAAAAGGGCGTTACATGGGACTGTTCGGTTCAAACCAATGAACATATGATTTGTCTGTGATTTCGGTTGTCAGGCAGTTACCAGGCTAGATAGCGACATTTCCTAGTCCTCTGTGTTTGGGGATTATAGGCGAAATGATCGGAATTAAAAAGGAAACGAGGTAACCTAAAAATTACGACTAGCCATGGTCAGCCCAATGTTAACTAAGTTAATTTCACAATTTAGCCTGCTTTCGTTAATCTGGTGTGGAAACTAGCCGATAGCCTAATGTTACGGGTTTCCGTGGCCAAAACCAGCCGGCTATTCATGGCAGGCTATGCCTGAAAAATGTGCTACCCTTTTCACCGTGGGCATTTCCATCACGATTTCTATTAATTATTGTTTTCTTTTAGATAGCCTTACCCTTAGGCTATGTGCAGAGCAAAGGTAACGTAGTCCACAGAAAGCCTGAGACAGCGATCTGTACGTGACACAGCTTGAGCTTGCTACAGCCTAGCTAGCTACCAAAAACTGTGGATTTTGTATGGTGTAACGTATAGAATCTAGGCTAATTAAATACAAATATAAAATTGTGTAATTAGGCCTATTCCGCATAGGCTATGTTGTGTAGTATGGACTGTCATTCATGTCTTTATCCAGCAGATGGCAATAAAAGACTTGTAAAAACTGAATGACAGCTTCTTTTTTTATTTGGTGAAAAAACCACGTTCGTATATAGTTCTGTGGTGAAAACACTGGGGAAACGACCCCGGCGGGCACAACCAAAGATTTTAGATATATGACGCAACCGATTTTGATCTCCCTACTCACAAAGCCGGGCATCAACCTTGGGAATTTTACCTGTAGCCTCGGCTATTGTAATAATCTATATTTAGCCTAGTCATGAAGCAACATAGCCTACAGATGATTAAATATTTGTTTTTAATTATATTTTAATTGCATTATAACGTTACACCATAGGCTATCCTACAACACAATTCACCGTCTTTGGTAGGCTAGCCTACTAGGTAGGCTATTCGCACAGTCTCTGGAGCTTTCCAGATCTCAATGCTTTAAGATGAGGCGGTTAGCCTCTATGACACCGATTTTCCTGTTGTAGCCTAGTTTACACAAAACATTTTAATTTGTTCAATTTAAATAGGCTCTTGATTATTGAGAGAACGTAAAACGTTGTCTTTTTAGAGGGTGTGCGAATACAGTGAGTTCTGACAGTAGCCTAGCCTATCCACACAGCTGTAAAAAATAAAATAATCCGTCAGTATTGGCACAGTGCCATTATGCTCAGTCTTTTAAGAACATCGGCTACAGAATCATTTTCATTTAAATAGGTCTACCACTCAGACACGATTGGAGACATAAGCACTTATTTTATTGATAGCCTGCTTATTTTATTTTAGTGACATGGAATATAGGCTAAGCAATAGCCCAATGTTGGTTTATCACACAGCCCTGACTAAGGCAACCCGGTGAACGGAAATCTATTGCCCTTAGGCTACGTAAATCCTCCCTGCTATTAAGGTTAAGTTAGTAGGAACAACGGGCTGGCTAGGATCATCGTAACGTTTAGGCTACCTCGTTTATAGTTTATAGCATTTAGCCTATAATCCCCAAACACAGAGAACAAGGAAATGTCGCTATCTAGCCTGGTAACTGCCTGACGACCGAAATCCATAGACTGTATAAAAATAGCCGAAATCACAGCCAACCATTATGTTCAGTGGTTTGAACAGTCCCCTGTAACGCCCCTTTCTTCGAGGCCCCGCCTTGATGGGCAGCTTTGACAGTTTTCATTTGCATTGCAGTTTGCATTGCATTTTCAGTTCGGATTTTTGGCAGGGTTTTTGCGTGACCACACGGAAATGATAATGCAAACGGATACAATGCCATTGCATTTGAATTATGTCACTCTTGTGCCGCAAAAGCATGAAAACGATATGTTAAATGGCGAATTGAATTATCATTTCCTTTTTGTCATGGATCATGCGATTGCAACAAGAAACTGCTAATGCAAATGTGGTTTTTCATTTTCATTAAAATTATGGCAGGGTTGTGTCGTAGAGGGCGAGAAAAATTAAATGTGAAATGGATTTGCATTAACATTTTCAAATTGTCAGATAAAGTGCGTACATTAACTTGCAAATGAAAACGCAATGTGCACCTTTTGCATTTTCATTTGAATTATGTCATGGTTTTTGCGCGCATCGTATGTTAACGACATGCAATCGCCGATTTGCATTTTCATTAGAATTTTGGCGCGGATATGCTTCCATAATTTAGGGGTTACATATCTGTACACACCCTTAGCCTAATAAAAAAAAAGCCTTAGGTTGCTGCACCTTTGGCAGCGATTACAGCTTCAAGGCGTCTTGGGAAAGAAGCTACGAGCTTGGCACACTTGTTTCTGGACATTTTTGCCCATTCCTCTTGGCATATCCTTGCAAGCTCCGTCAGGTTGGATGGGGAGCGTCGGTACACAGCCATTTTCAGCTCTTTCCACAGATGTTCAATTGGATTCAGGTCTGGGCTCTGGCTGGGCCACTCAAGGACATGCACAGACTTTCTCCGAAGCGACTCCTTTGTTCTCTTGGCTGTGTGCTTCGGGTCGTTGTCATGTTGGAAGGTAAACCTTCGCCCCAGTCTGAGGTCCAGAGCACTCTGGAGCAGGTTTTGTTCAAGGATCTCGGTGTACTTAGCTGCATTCATTCATTATTCACCTATCAGGACTAGTCGCCCCGTTCCCGCTGCTGAAAAACATCCCCACATCATGATGCTGCCACCGCCATGCTTCACTGTAGGGATGGTATTAGCCAGGTGATGAGCGGTGCCTGGTTTCCTCCAGACGTGACGCTTGGTATTCAGGCCAAAAAGTTCAAGTTTCAGTTTTGGTTTCATCAGACCAGAGAATCTTGATTCTCATGGTTTGAGAGTCCTCTAGGTGCCTTTTGGCAAACTCCAACCGGGCTGTGATGTGCCTTTTACTAAGGAGGGGCTTCCGTCTGGCCACTCTACCATAAAGGCCTGATTGGTGGAGTGCTGCCTGGATGGTTGATCTTCTGAAAGGTTCTCCCATTTTCACAAGGATACGCTGGAGCTCTGTCAGAGTGACCCTCGGGTTCCTGCTCACCTCCCTGGCCAAGGCCCGTCTTCCCCAATTGCTCAGTTTGGCCGGGCGGCCAGGTCTAGGAAGATTCTTGGTGGTTCCAGACTTCTTCCATTTACGAATGATGGTGGCCACTGTGCTCTTTGGGACCTGTAAAGCTGCAGAGATTTTTCCGTACCCTTCTCCAGATCTATGCCTTGACACAATCCTGTTTCTTAGGTCTGCAGATAATTCCTTTGACCCCATGGCTTGGAGTTTGCTCTGACATGCACTGACAACCGTGGGACCTTATATAGGCAGGTGTTGGCAATCCCCAATCATGTCCAATCAATTGAATTTATCACAGGTGGACTCCAATTAAGTTGTAGAAACATCTCAAGCAGTATCAGTGGAAACAAAATGCACCTCAGCTCACGTTTGGGTGTCATATCAACACACTTGTGTACATATGATATTTTACATTTTGATTTTTAATAAATTAGCACAAATGTCTAAAAACCTGTTTTCACTTTGTCATTATGGGCTATTTTGTGTAGAATTTTGAGACAAAAAATGAACTCAATCTATTGTAGAATATGTCTGTAACGTAATAAAATGTGGAGAAGGTGAAAGGGGTGTGCAGACTTTCCGGCTTGACTGTATATACCATGGAGATATACAAGTAATCATTGATACACACATTTTTCACCTCACAACTTAGTTCATCTGTCTCTTCTTTCACTTCAAAGGGCTCAACTATCAGCCATCTTAAACAAAACATCCATGATTGGTTCTATTTATTAACCTTTTGCTTTTAAAATATTACATTATGTCATGTATGAAATGACTAATTCTGTTGTGCCACAGGATGTGTGCGCTGCATACGGAATTCAAGTACTGTTGCAGTCACACGGACATAAGTAAGTAAGCGTTTTATGAGTAACAGATATTAGTGATTAGAAATATTGCAAACATCCCTGCTTTTCCTCCAAAGCAGTCTTTTTGTGGTTTGCCATTTTACTTTGCTCATTCTTTCTGGGTCAGAGATTTAAACAGACAGTTGTTTTCATTCATGTAAATCATCGAGTGAGATCTGAGAAAGCGCTGTGATGTGGGCAGCCGACAGTGTGTGCATGTGTCACTAAACGTATGTGTGTGTGTGTGTGTTTCATCTTGGTAATTTGCATAAAGTCACATGGTATTTGTATCAAAACTGTATTTGTCATATGCCTTGGGCATTAAGGATGGCATGGGAGAGAGGATGTGTGGTGTATTACCTTCACACTGTGAATCATAAAATTATTCATATTTCAATAATAAATTATGTACTGTATGTAACTTTGTCTTGGCCACATACCATAAACAAATAGCACTACAACCCTAAGACCTGTAATTCAATTAACATTTATCCTTAACTTTTAGGTTAGTTTTAGTGATTGCTGAACGCACTAAAACTGTAGTTCTAAAGAAAAAAGAAATTCCTGCTTTAGTTAGTCAAAGTTAAGGTAGGACAAATGGCAATTGAAGTCTGCGTAAACTTATCTGTTTATCTATGGCATAAATGAATGCACGGAAATGAATCACTCAATGCATGGCGAATATTATTTTATAATCAAGATGTGGAATGTAGATATGTATCACATGACATAACTATACAGATCTCTCTTTCTCAAGGCTCACAGCCTCCACCTCGAGAGTAAAGACAAGACAGAGTGGAGAAACAGTCGAAAGCAGGCATCTTGGAATTTTGAGCTAGGCTTAGAAACATAATAACGAAGGCAAATAAATAGTTCAGATAGCAACTGGATAGTATGTTCAAAGTACTAGTTACCTAGTTTACTGTAATTAGGGCATGTTTCTCCAGAAATATGGTTTCAGTCCATACAGACACATGACAAGTGTTAAAATGTAACCATTCAAGATGGAGCCAGCGTGTTCTTTTCATATTACTATGTCAACAGACCTAGAGCTGGTGTGACTGCTGTGTGTGTGAGTATGTGCATTTGTGTGTGTGTGTGTGTGTGTGTGTGTGTGGGTAGGTGGGTGGTGGGTGTGCATGCTTTTGTGTGAGTGTGTTTGCATATTGTTAACAAAGAATACAGAATCTGCTTGCTTTCCAACCTGTTTATTGCCATATAGCTATAGTTAATTTTCTTTAACTACACCGATTCCACACAATGAGATTTCTGCATAAGTATAACTTTAAACATTCCCTCTTACAAAAACACACCATTGACTGATGAATAACTAAGCAAGTGATAAATTACTGCTTATTTTTACCGAAGCCTTCCAGTGGGAGTGGCTTGTCACATGACCCGTAACCAACAATTACCAGTGGAGGGCCTCGGGTCTTTCCAGGAATGCAGAATAGAGGGCACTGCCATTTCCCCAGAGGCAAACGTTAACAATGAGCTTGCTAACACTCAACATTAAACCCTGAAATGAAAAGGGACTTGGCTGTAAAAGTTGATCTGGAGGTTATGGGAGCTTGTTTACACAGACAATTAAGCATGTAACAGCAAGCTTCTGCACATAAAATAAAGACGGGGTTAATATGTTCCGCGCACACGGAGATAAATCTAACGCTTATTTGAGGTCATGAGTCTCAGGTTTGCAATAATACCAAGGTAATTGAAATTTATAGTTCATGAAATTGATACAATAATTATGATGTATACCAGTGGCATCGTGTTTAGAAAGTTACACTGAACTAAAACATCAATATGCTCTTATTTAATTGATTGAAGAGAACATTAACCTTTTCATCAAAAGTACTCGTGGTTTAATTAACAAACAACTTGTGCCATCATGCAATCTAGTCTTATGATGTCTGAGTTTACACGTAGAAGACGGGTGACAAATTAAAGGAAAACCAAGATAAGTTGTCTCAGTAAGGTGTTGGGCCACCACAAGCCACCAGAACAGCTTCAATGTGCCTTAGCATAGATTCTACCTCTAGTCTAGCATGGAGTATAGTCTCTGGAACTCTACTGGAGGGATGGAACACCATTCTTACAAAAGGTATTCCCCTCATTTGGTGTTTAGATGATGGTGGTGGAGAGCGCTGTCTAACACGTCGGTCCAAAATCCCCCATAGGCGTTCAATTGGGTTGAGATCAGGTGACTGCAAAGGCCATAGCATATGATTCACATGATTTTCATACTCAGCAAACCATTCAGTGACCCCTCATGCCCTATGGATTGGGGCATTGTCATCCTGGAAGAGACCACTCCCATCAGGATAGAAATATTATATAATAAAAAAAAAGAAATATAATAACAGTTTAATTGTGATTAATACTACTGCTACAGTACTCAATGTTATTTAATTTATGTTACATATGAGACACTTACTGCAGATTTGGGCAGGATAAGATATGTTTCAAGATTACTTGAAGTAACAATACAAAAAAAACTTTGCAAGACAAATGTTTAAAAGTTCAAATGTTACTGGCTCCACCATGTCCATTACTGACATATGGTATTGCATCACATCAATAAAGTCGCTGTCCAAGAAGCACAGAATCATGATGCCATTGTCAGATGCTGAAAATACGAAAGAACTGCAAAACATTTCCACCACAGGTCTGATCATTTAAACTAAAAAATCTCATAATGTAATACAATCAAGAGCTATGTATAACTTTTCAATGTGCATAACTCCAAATAACGAAATCATTTGTTCAGCAGAAACTGATTCATAGGCTTCTCCTTCAATGCTGAAGCGGAACTGTAAAAGACTAGTCTGACTTTGTCTGCAGCATATTATAACATAATATACTGCTGGCTTTTAGAACCTTATCCTGCCCAAATCTGTAGCAAGTGTCTCATATGTAACAGAAATTAAATAACGTTGAGTACTGTAACAGTAATATTAATCACAATCGCACCATCACAACCCCGCTGTTGTGTCCCAGTTACATAAGGTCAATGTTTTGCAATCAATGTGCACACACAATGTAGGCCTATAGCTCCACTAGGGTGTGCTGTAGAGCACAGAGAAAGGAAGTCAATTTGTTTACGCCGGAGATAACCTTTTTCTCAGAAAATATTTTTGTGTTTTCTGTGCTATTCATTTAATGATGATTTTGTGGAGCTTTCTAGCTCTATTACATTAATTAGCTCCTCATCAGATTTAGGTACATTTATTAATTAAAAAGAAACGTAATCTCACAGAGAAATTATAAAGGTCAATTTAGAATTCAGTATATTGTCACATTGTATCTTTTGTCATTCAGTTGAAATGGAAGAAAGGTTCTTCATTATTCGCCCTCTCATACAGAGGTGAATGTATTAATCTGGGCATAAGACTGGGCAACTCCTGTAACGTGAAGTCCGCATGCGCTAAGAAACGCGTGAAAAAGCTACCTCACGCTGATCCTATGATCTTGTGAAAATGTGAAATGGGGAGCCGAAACATGCTTGTTTATTTGTGACTACTGCTTTTGTTATTAGAAAATAAATCAAGACTTAGCGACAATCGGGGGCGTGCGGATTCTTTTTTTTGTACCAGAAAATAAGATATCAAGAGTGTTTTGATGTTGTTGGGTCACAGACATCAGGAAGTCATGGCATGCAAAGGATATGTGACCAAATATTAAAAATTTAAAAATTTAAAGGCACAGTCAACTTAGTGTATGTAAACTTCTGACCCACTGGAATTGTGATATAGTGAATTAAAAGTGAAATAATCTGTCTGTAAACAATTGTTGGAAAAATTACTTGTGTCATGCACAAAGTAGATGTCCTAACTCACTTGCCAACACTATAGTTTGTTAACAATAAATCTGTGGAGTGGTTAAAAATGAGTTTTAATGACTTCAACCTAAGTGTATGTAAACTTCCAACTTCAACTGTATTATCTATTTATACAGCTGGATATATACTGAAGCGATTCAGGTTAAGTACCTTGCTCAAGGGTACAACGGCAGTGTCCTACCTGGGAATTGAACCTGCAAGGCCAGTTCCTTAACCATTATACTACACTGCCACCCATACTTCTTGGTAGCACTTCATCATTCAACAGGAAAGTGCCAAAAGTGCCTGCCCACTGTTCCTGCCAGCACAGTCAACCCTCATCCAAAAACCGCTAAGGAATTTGTTTGTGAAGAGCTGGAATTAACTCTGACAAAGATCGTTTGATTTGCAAAGGCTTGTTCCGGAAGGCCACCCAGACTGCTTGATTGGAACTATATTGGATACATTAAACATCAAACGTGGCTAACAAAACCATGTGATTATAAATGAGCTTCTGTTGTCAGAAAAAAGAATCATAATAATGACATCATAGTTCTTGACAAGCATTTTTTCAACATTTTTGAAGTTGCTTCACACCAGGTGTCTAAGGCTGAAGATTTTGTGGAAAGTGGAAAGAAATATTCTGGGTAAAATTTTTTGCAGTTTTGTAGTTACAACTGAAGTGTGTTTTATATCTCATACATGATACAATGTAATCAAAGTACAACAAATCATTTTATACAACCACTAAATTGCTGACATTAATATTATAATGTATTATGTAAATAATTCTTCCAATGATGATGTCATGATATAAAGAGGAAATAAATCAAGGAAGTAAAACATACAAAAAAAGTATATTTTAAAAATATCTTAACCCCAAACAAAATAATAATATACATGCAAATATGTTTACAATATGGAGCATCATTTATATTTCAACCAGTGAGTTTGAACCCAGAATAGCAAAAATGTTGTTGAACATCATGCTCTTTGGACACCTGAAAAACAACACTGATGATGTCACACAGTGTGAATGTCTTTTGCAGTGCAGTGTTTGCAGTGTTGCCATGGCAGCACTGCACTGGCTGTCCCGTTTTCCAGCGGGTTCTCTGATGCTGGAACTGGAGAAGAAATCCAGTGAAGCCAGCCCCAGTCATGTGACTCACTGTACACACGGATTAATGTCAGCCTATTTTCTTTAATATATCCCCATACTTTTCTCCAAGCAGAATCGCCGGAGGTCCGGCCGGTGTTTGGTCAATGTGAGGTCAAAGGTCAAATGTGTAATGAAACCGCCATGGTGTTGCAGGCAGCATGACTCAGGCCGGCTCCACCAGAGCAGAGATGCAGAAGATACTCCATCTCTGTCCCAGCTGACTGCGCTCTCATGTACTCAATGAGCTCAATTCATGGAATTTAATTTAGGGTGACCACTGGGTGAGTTATTATCCAATTTCATACATTCGTATGCATCATGCACAAAGCATCCTTATATAATACTATTAGGTGGAATTAAGAGTGCGAAATGATCTGGAAATTCCCAGAAATACTGTAGCTCATTATACATTGTTCAGCCGGTAATCTGGATCTGTGCATTTTTATAATTAGTTACAGTTAGACATATGGTGGAATATTTTATTTGTATGGAATGGTTTTGATAACTTTTTTTTGGCACAGACAGTTAGAATTAAAGATCCATAAATGTTAAAGGTCCATATATACAAATGTTATCCTTCATCAAAATCTCAAGGCCATGCTGGTCTAATTCAACGGCATTAGCAAACAGAAGAATCCTTCGACCAATGTTTTACAAACTGGAAGTATAGGCACAAGCAAGTTCAAAACAACAGAAAAATTGCGTGTAGACTACATATCACCTCAAAACCTTTGCTCGTTGCCGTGGTGAGAGAATACCACATTAGCAACCAACCAAAGATGGCCAAGGACAATTCTGGAAAGAAAAAAAGCAAGCAATTCTCGAAATTTGCAGCAAAAATACTGCAGATTGATTGATTGCTTGACAGGCACACTTTAGTAAACCTGCTCTCTTGAAAAAGTTGCTCTCTTGAAAAAAGAGAAAAAAAAACAGCTATTTGTGAGGAATAGAATTTTGCATAAAAACTAAAAGACAAATATCGGCACTCAATTAGGGAATGGTAGAACCTGCTTACCTTATCCCAATCCCACAAACCATGTGATTACAGAAATTGTTGGCAAATTGCATTGGCCCTTCAGGATTATGTGGACCTCCATATCAGGACATCTTTCTGGATGTCACTTGACACAAATTCCATGATATTGATAATACTGTCCACCCATTATTATTTTTTTTTTCTTCGTTCCCATTGAATCTGATGCAAATAAACTTTTCCCTAGAAGTTTTCTGTTCACAAATTATTATGGCGGCATGAAAATATGTCTGATGCTAATTATGCTATTTGTATGTGAGGAAACATCAAATAAAAATGGCTCACAAATATACTAAATAAAATAACTGGTAAACTATATATATATAATATAATATAGATCAATGGAAATGTTTCCACAATTAATAATATAATTTAATACAGATATAAACACGCATGTAATATAATACATATATATTTCCACACACATCAGTGTGCGGAACCTTAGTTTAACTGCTACCATTAAGTAAAACTGTGGCCAGATTAAGGTGACAATCCTGGGCTGTGTACCTAAAAGGGTGAGAACTGATGTTGATGCTCTGTTGACAGAAGCAGGGCAATCCAGTTTAAATAATGCACTGCACCGACGGTGGTGCAGTGGATAGCACTGTCACCTGACTCACCTCACAGCAAGAAGGGGCCCAGCTGGATGTTTGCATGTTCTTCCTGTGTCCGTGTGGGTTTCCTCCGGGTACTCCGGTTCCTCCCACAATCCTAAAACATGCAGGTTAGGTTTAGGAAAAAATCTTTATTTCCCAAGTTACCCCTTGGGAAAGAAAAGTTTGCACTGGCCATTCAGTGTACTGCAGCCCTTAAGTAGGAAAAATTTGGTCCCTCTTGTGTTGAAGTTTTACCAGCGTTTGTTTAATCCTCCTGGGAATATGGTGTTGAGTTTTCTAATCCAATGTCTTTCTGTCCTACGTCTGTCCTCCTGTGTCCAGTTAATGTTTGAATGCAGGTTAGGCTACTTGAGGGGTGTTAATAGGGCATTGCTGTATAAGAGCATGCATGCTCGGTCAGCCTAGAGCCTACCATGTTTAAATAAAGGTTAATAAATAAATAAAATAAATAATAAATTCTTGATCAGCATGCAGTTCCCAGACCAATGAGCAGGATGTTTGTACTGTATAACAATACATTTTACATTGACATTCACAGCAGCCAATTCAAACACTACACCTGACCACATGCACCACTGTGGAGTGTAACCTTACTAGCCTACATGCAGTTTATTTTTGACCATTGTCAGAAACACTTTATTTCCAGGACTGAGCATGTCAGACTACACTTTTAGACGGGCTGGAAATGTTTTTCGATCACCTGGTGGGTTGTGCGCCACCGCTCCACCCAGTGAGTAAACGCCTTAATCAGGCCGCTGTCAGCGCGAGCCACAGCTCCGCCACAGTTCAGCGAAACGGCGCCACAGCGGCCCGCCAGCCTCAGGACAGTTCACCAGCTATTTTGCATTCTTTGAACAGCCGACCCTCATCTTCTCCGAAACTGTCCGCTAGCGGACCGCCGGAGTGCCGATTCCCGCAAGGCTGGTGGGCGGAAAGCTGGGCCGACAGCAGGCCGCTTAGCGGGCCGCTGCATGTTTGAGGGCTGGGGGCCAAAAAACAAAAGCTTTAAAAAGACATAAGAGTGAGGGGGTATGCTACGAAGCAGGATTATTAAATTAGCTGGACAACTGCACACTGAGTAAAACCCGGAACACCTCTTTTTACTTCAGTCCATGTTCCAGATTTGGGAGGGTTCCGGGTTTTACTCAGTAGTTATCCAGCTCCCCCCCCCCCCCCCTCACCCAGAGAGTGAGACACCTTACAGAATCTGTTTGCAAACGCCAAATTGTCTTATCAATTAGTTCTGTTTGTTTATATTCCTTTCACCTTGACTCGTAACTGTTGTGTATAATTGGAATGAAATCAGGCTCTTTTATCCAAAGTAAAAGGAATGTTCTGTGCACCCCCCCCTATAAACAAGACCTGACATGGAGCACCACCCCCTTTTCAAGGACTACCTGAACGACAAAGAATTTGACTGCTTTTGTCTCGCGGTTATTCGCGGTTAGGACTGACGTTACATAACAAAACGCAAAAACAGGTGAGAGACACACATGAGCAGTTTACAAAAAGAACAAAAAAAAACATTGACTGATGATCAAAGGCATAGATGTTCTGTTCTGGCCTGGAGCAAAGCTCAGATATATTTGATTAATTGAAAAAGAAGAAAAATATGGGTGTAGGCCTACAGCTGCAATTTCCATTCACAAACACACCACCGCAAAAAGGCCTCAGAGCCAGATATAGGCCCAATTCCCTTCTTGTAATGTTGGGGAGACATGTTTCATCGCATGCATGGGAAATCCTCATGGACTTAATTTTTTAATTGGGTGGGGGGTTGTGGGGTAATCAGCTAAGATTAAGGCTGATTTGCTTGCTGTGACACACAGAGTGGGTCCGGCCTGGGTTATATGGGGAGATATGTGCATGCTATAACCCATTATGAAGGCGAACAAGCACGTCACAGTTTGTTTCTGATTAATCTATCAACTAGTAAGTGAATTTTATTTATAAAGTGCATTTAAAATCAACAACTGTTGACCAAAGTGTTATACAAAATATGAAATGTATATACGTATACATACAAACACATACAAGACAAAAACATCTAATCTAAAAGAACATTTAAAAATATTTTAAGGAAATATTAAACATTTATAAATGCTAGGGCAAAAAGGTGCATTGGTTCTTAAAATATACTGTTATGTTGGCTTGTATTTTTATTGTAATAGTCCTTATCTGGCCTATTTTTTCTTATCTCGGCTGTGCTCAATACTTCTTGCCGTTTTTCAGAATATTCAAGTAAGCAGGCAGTGCAGTATTGAGCAATGACGTTCATGGTTCCAACATCCGGATGAATAATGAGTTGTATTTACAGCTTATGTCCACTGGGTGTCTTCATTGAGCAATAACATTAGTTCCTTGAACTGAAGGACTGTAACTTCGGCTCCCTTTTCCCCTCAATACCCTCAAAGAGGAATCCTTATGATTTCTCGTGGCTAACTGTCTATTGATCATGCACTAAACCATATTTATGAAGGCAGTCAGAGTTTTTCATTATTTTGAGGACGTTTTTACGCACAGTGGAAAAATTCAACTGTTTGTCATTGAAGCCGTGTTTAACCAACTCAACCTTTGCACTTAAGGCATGATTATTATGTACAGACATAAAGGCATGTGAACAAGGGTAACACCCAACATCCTGTCTTGCCCCCACCCTTCCAAGATAAATGATGCGTGTGCCTTGTAGTCCTGCCTCTGGCTTGAGTCCTACTGGAACATAGATACAGATGCACTAGACTGCGCACATTCAAACTACATGCAATCTACTCCGCATGTAAATGTCCCCCTTTGACAAATTGTCTCTAACAGATGTAGACACAGAGAAATTGCCACTCTAGAATCCCATCCTAGATTGAAACGAGTTTCAAATTGATTTAGAAGGAGCCTTTTTTTTCCTATTCAATGTAGTGTATATGACCCAACATGCTTACAAACATTTGAGTGCTGCTATTAGTGGCATGGTCAATCTTCTAATGCTACATCTATGCTCAGAGAGCCAGTGAGATCTGTATCAGCAGGAAGCAGATGTAACTGGTTGAGGCCCCCTCTGTTTCACCCATCCAAAGTGCATTAACTCAGTCATCACTGCCACCATCCATCTCCGCTTTAGCATGGGGCAACTCCTGTCCTGATAATGGCTCTACTCCATCAATATCATGTAATGGTTTTAAAGTTTGACCAAGTCACTGCATGGGCCGCAGTGTATTTTAATGTAAGAGAACTGGGCCTGTAGCGCAGAGGTTGATTATCAGGTCAGGCCATTGTACCCTTGAGCAAGATACTTAACCTGAATTGCTTCACTAAAATATCCAGCTGAATAAATGGATAATATGTGGGGAAAAAACCGTAAGCTATGTCAGTCGCCCTGGATACGAACAGCTGCTAAATGCCTAAATGTACATGTAAGATGAAAATTACTTAGTCCACACACAGTTCTGAAAATTCATAATCCCATAATTGGACTGGGTCCCTCCCTATACCTAATTAAAGTGTTGAACAGCAGCGGCCCTCTTTAAGGGATCCTGTCATCAAAATAAAGGTACAGTGGAGGTACATTTTTCTGCTTTAAGGGACACATTTCCCAAATGTACCCTGAAAGTACAATAGTGTTCCATTTTGTATTAAGTATATTTTCAAGCAAAAAAGGTACAAATTAATATGCATTGCTGGTGAGGGGTACAATTTTATGTACCTATAGCAGAGTACCACCCCAGTGACAAGTGTTTCCACCTTTTTAGGTACCTATCGCACTTTTCTTCTGAGCTTCTGAGAATGTGCTTCCTAAGTTACTTAGGATCTCCCAACCTTAAGAAGCACGTTCAGTCTGCCTCTGGGGTGCTTGCTGGTGCTGCAATAAGGGTTTACTGTGATAAATCTGTAATGTGTTATATAACAGAAAATATCTACTAGCCCCCACGGGTGCCTATATCAAGGCAAATCAGCCAATTGAGGAAATGTTTTAAAATTTGAAAAAAGTTTTAAAAAATACCCATAATGCTCTATAAATATTTTTCAATTGATTAATTGAATTGAAATTAATTGATGGAATTGAGGGATTGGACAGAGGAACTGGACAGATTCCTCTCACAAACCATAGGAAACCCTTCAATCACTCAGGGATGGCACCTCTAAAGAGCTCACAGAACGCGTTGTGCCTTTTGGGAGAGTTAGCTTGTCTATACCTTAAGAAGGATCCCATTCTAACCAATATGGGATGGAGAAAGACAGAGTGTAAAATTAACACCAGCCACCAGCCAAATGCTGGTAAAATTTGTATTGTGGTGGTAAGATTTTTACTCTAGCAGCCACTTTGGCAGGTAACCAACCAGGTTGCATTATATTGTAACAGTTAAAAAATTCAAAATGGCTGGTGAGTTTTATAATCCACAAGCCACTCTGGCCAGTGGGTGAAAAAGTTAATTTAATACCCTGGAGAAAGAGATCCCCATTTAATTCCACCCACATTAGATCTGAAACATCCTCCCAAAAGGACAGTGAAACCATGGGATCACCATTAGTCATATCACACACTAAGTCCCATAAGCCGACGTAGGTCAGGCACGAGGGGCTCGTACAAGAGGGCATATTCAATCTAAACGCCACGGCGCTTGCACTTAACATTGAGTAACGAATTTAAGCACGTATTGCACTTTTTTTTCTCCAATTCTTGCACATGATCACATGTTCACTGAAAAGAATGAAAACTATTGTGTTAAAAAAAATTGGATTTAAATAAAATACGTCACTTGCTTAAATCCATGGCACTAAACACAGGCACACAATCTACCACAGTGCTGATGGCTAAAATCACTCTGACGTTCATGACCATGGTGATCTTCCGTGTTGATATTAAGATCATGGTAATTAAAAACATTCCTACCTCTGGAGTGGCTCCTGGAAAACGACAGAGCAAGTATGCTGTGGTGTGACAGAGGAAGAGGCCCATCTGGTTGTTTACAGTAGATATCTGCATATCGGCACCGGTTCAGTGTGAGGGCTGGAGACAGATTCCCTTGTGCTGGGGTGCAGCTGTCATCTGGGGTTGTTTATGGCCACAGATGGGCGGAAGTTTCCAGCGACAGGCAGCCTCGCGCGCGCCGTCTCTCCCGCCGAGGATGAAGGTTGCCTTTCTTCCGAGGCACACGGTCCCATTGTAGTAGCGCGCATTCCCCGGGCGCGGGGGTATTGCCACCGCTGTCTCTGCGTGTGAGGCCGATGTGTTTACAGTTGTGCATTTTCCCAACAGAAATGCCCCCCCCCCCCCCCCCCACACAGTAGGAGAGATGTGTGGTAGCGTCAAACACGATGGAAATGACAGATTAAAAGTCCGCTTGTTCATACAAATGCTTAATGGCTCGGGTTTCTGGGGCATGCATTCGTTCAGTGCTCAAGGAGAATTTGTTTTGGTTTACAGGTGTGTGGTAGGTTATGAGGCTGCTTAATTCATCTGACTGAGACCTATTGGCCTGTCCAGTCTAAGAAAAGAACAGTGAAAATTGGCCGATATTAAATAAAACAATATTTTTAGTACTTCTGGAAGCTATTTTTGTTTATGTTTTGCGAGTGGTAAATCTGTCTGAGCTGCATCCATTTTAGTATGCGACAAAAACTTGTTCATGCAGGGGCTGCTGTTTTTTTGGGGGGGCCCCGCCCAACTTTTTAAAGTTTAACTGAAGGTGAGTAACAAAGGCCATGACCAAATGCGAGCCCTGTTCCCTGCCCCCTGTCCACTCAGACCGCTGTCTACTATGTGCCCTGTCCCCTCACTTTGCAAGCAGTGTGTGAAAGAAATCCAGCAAAACTCTTTCCATAGTGAGGAGGTAATATTTTTTATATATATATTTTTATTTATTTATTGAGAATATCAATCAATTTTGACTTCCGGTTTACCCAAAATTGTCGGATGAGTGCACAGTTCTGTGGATGAGTGTACTCCTGAATCCCCCTCAACAAAACCCTGGAAATAAGGGTTTCATCCTGGGATTTTAAGTGCCCTCATTTGTGAGAAAAAGTTGCCAACTCAAAAATTTTGTTGACGAAGTTGACTCAAATATGCGCCCTCAAAGGGGTGAAGGGATCATATTCGGTCACGGCCATACTCTTTTCAATTCCTGGATCTCATGTTTAATGCAGAGCCCTTAAAACCCAGGTGCGCAACAGTTGGCCATGGAGTGTAACGCCTCATGGGGGCCATTATTTTCTCTGCATGAATTGGAGGGAAGTGGGAACTGAAGGAACTGGCATTGTCTTCCCTTTAAAAAGGGACAGCATCACACATTGGGCTGGCTGCAGTTCAGTCCGGTTGTTTGTTGAGAACCCGATGGATGCATACCAGCAGACACTGCTGACAATCACACAGATCGTGCTGACAAGCACACACTCACAGTTGCACATCACAACCAACATAGCTCTTTCAGTTATTGTAGTATAATGGTTAAGGAACTTGCCTCGTAACCTAAAGGATGCAGGTTTGATTCCCGGTTAAGACCCTGTCATTCTACCCTTGAGCGAGGTACTTAACATGTACAGGGAGCACCATAATTCATTGGACAGTGACACATTTTTTGTTGTTTTGGTTCTGTACTCTAGCACTTTGAGTTTTAAAGGATACAATAACAATGAGGTTGAAGTGCAGACTGTCAGCTTTAATTTGAAGGTATTTTCATCCATATTGGATGAACCGTTTAGAAATTATAGAACCTTTTGTACATAGTCCCCCATTTTAAGGTACTACAAGTATTTGTTGAATTGGCTTCACAGATGTGTTTCGTTAGGCAGGTGTATTCATTTGTGTCATTAGTGAATGCAGAAGTGAGCTGTTAATGTCTAGTCTTGATTCTAGACTTTGCAATTGCCTTTGGAGATTGTTGTTGGGGTGTGACAACATGAGGAAGACAGTAGTGTCAATGCAAATTAAGCTGGCCGTCATAAGGCTCAGAAATGAAAATCAATCAATCAGGAACATTAAAAAAACCCTGGGCATGCCAACAGTTTGGTTCATCATTAACAAGAAAAAAACAACTCAATTATGTCAAACGACCCGATACACCTGGATGCAGGTGTAGATGTGTCAAAGTCTACCATACGTAGAAGACTACACCAGCAGGATTACAGAGGGTACACTACAAGATGCAAACCACTGATAAGCCTGAAGAACAGAAAGGTGAGATTACAGTTTGCTAAGAAGCATCTAAAAGAGCCCCAAGAGTTCTGGAACAAAGTGGCCGAGTCAATCACCGGATCTGAATCCAATTGAACATGCATTTTACATGCAGAAGAGGAGACTGAAGGCAAAAAGTTCCCAAACCAAGCAGGAACTGAAGATGGCTGCAGTACAGGCTTGGCAGAGCATCACCAGGGAAGATACCCAGCGTCTGATGATGTATGTGCATCGCAGACTTCAAGCAGTCATTGCATGCAAAAGATACATTATGTTAAACTGTCCAATATTTTTTGATGCCCAGAAATGGGTGGTGGGGACTGTGTACAAAAGGTTCTATAATTTCTAAAAGGTTCATCCGATATGGATGAAAATACCGTCAAATTAAAGCTGACAGTCTGTACTTCAACATTGTCATTGTATCCTTTCAAACTCAAAGTGCTAGAGTACAGAACTAAAATAACAAAAAATGTGTCACTGTCCAATGAATTATGGTGCTCACTGTATATCCAGCTGTATAAATGGATAATGTGTAAAAAAAAGAAAAAAAAGTTGAATGTCACTCTATATAAGAGCATCTGCTAAATGCCAGTACTGTAAAAAAACGTAATGAGTGGAAAACGCAACACTTGTTTGAGTAAACATACAGTAGGTACAGAGCTATCGTAGGTACAGAGACGGCTGGTGTGTATGTTGGTTTGTTCCAAACCAGTTACTGCTAAACAGCTGGAAACCCAAGTTCTGGTTCACTCCTGTACTGGCAATAGATTTTTACCAAAGGTAGATATGTGAGCTGTAGTTCATGACATATAAAAAAAATGTCAGATTAAGTACAAGGTTGAGCTAATGAGCCACACAAGAACTGTATACTGTACACTAGATTTAAGGTGCAGTTGGAGACAAAGTTAATCCATTCCCAGATCTTATCAGTTGCCTCATAACAGCAGTGTTGCATTCGTAGAATTTCCAGCCTCTGCTCTCTTTAGGAAGAAAGACAAAAGGGGCCGTCGGTTAATGAGTTACAAACAGAGTGAGCGCTGTAAACGAGGGCTGAGGCCTTCAGGAACACAGTGTGAAAATCAACACTCCAACTCAATGGGCACTGATGGCTCTGTTCAAGATATCTGCCTCAGTTTAAGTGAACTTCCTGTTTGTACTAAACCCCCACTCCCCTCCTCGCCCCGCCCCCTCAACCCTTTGAACTAGTGGCTGAACCAGACCCACATGCCTTCCAGGTCCAATCTCCTGCTCCCAAACCACCAAACTGGCAAGAACTGCAAATAAAAACTGGCTAGCCCTGCCCTTCCTCTCCCTCCCTCCCTCTCTGTGTCTCTATCTCCCTCCCTCTCTCTCTCCCTCTTCTTCTCTATCTCTCTCCCTCTTCGATTCAGCAGCAAAAAGTCAGACGGGCCTCTCCACTCCTCCGTCTGGCCTGCGGCTGCCCTTCGAGTTAAGCAGATGCCTCTCAGCGGTCGTGAGAGAAGAGGCTGTTAAGCTGCACGCAAGCTACAGGCTCTGCCCATCCAAGGCTATCAGCTCAGTAAAGAGACTGAACTGAAGGAGAGCTCTACTCGTTGGAAACCATATCCGCATGTAATTTTGAAATAAAAGCATTGAGGTGTATTCTGAAAAGACTAGTTTTTAGACGTTTTCAGAAAACTGCCAGTGAATCTGTCCTGCCTGTTGGTTTTGATATGCAATTGCTTGATGCAGGCAACTCGCGAGCAACTCTGTCTGTTCTCCACTACTGTATTTTTCACTCTGAATAAGTCTGCTAAGTGATTAAGTAAGTAATTTTATGCATGGAAAGATTGCTATATCCTCACATTGTTCTGAGGTTAAGTACCGGTGCCTGGCTAATCAACTGTCATTAGTCGCCACCAAAAGCGAACTGGATACATTCAACTTTCCACCTGTTACACCACTTGATTCCAGTATCGTTAAAGTTATAGTTTTTCCTATTTTGCTACGTAATAAGCCACATACCCTGGGGGAGTCTTAGGATACGGAACCTTACCATTGTAATTACGCCACCTTCGAAAGATATACAGCCTATGTATTTATCCTTAGCTGTAAAATGTAGCCAAATATGGAAAATATGGACTTGTCTTGTTTCACTTATTTTTAGTTCAAACAAAGTGTCTTTGCACAAATGGCATACACAAAGACAGAAGGAATACATTCCCACAGTTCATACACATCTTATGCCATTCATCACATATGACATTTATGACTTTGTGTGTAATTCAAATGACCCAGAGGATATTGGGCTCCCATTTATAGTTGAACACACCAATTTGTTCAATTAAGGTCTCAGTTCATAAAGCTCAAGGCTTTTTTTCAGTCCAAATCAATATGTCAGTTCTTAATCGCAGAATACTTCACCCCAAAAGATAAGTAAGCATGCCTGTTTTGGCTAAAATTGACACTTAATTCAGTTATTTTGTAGTCTACTACACCCATAAAATATTTTCACGTTGATCTCATTTGATGTAAGGCTGCATACTTCATACGCCATGGTATGAGTCATCCTCGCCGAGAGGGTGAGCTGCTAGGAGACTGAATAGCAAATTAACCACCACTACACGCACGACGGGCGGCGTACACGCACCATATTTATGGCGTGATGTGGTGTCCGCCGCCCATCTACTTTTTGCCTCCTCGAGTTGGAGCGTGAGACTATGAGGGCATACACTACCTGAGGTGTCTTCACCCCCTTGTGGTCCTTCAGTTGGACTGATTCGGACCCTTGGCTTGGTGTTGTGCACACTTCAGCGGCAGCCACTTAGGCCCCACAACTCATGGGAGCCTGTGGCTAGACGCTCCGGCATCACCCTGATAGGCTGTCCACTGCAGAGTTGGACAGTCTGGATTTTCAGTCAGGCCAGCATCTGATCTGATCCCCCCCTTCATTTCTCTCAATCGTGGCCCCTAGTTCTTCAAGCAGAGGTTTTCCACTTCCTCCTGAATTCATGATTGAGTTACAATCATTTTGGCAGCCTCCTGGAACTTTTGCACCTCCCAGGGCCCAGCTAGCCAATCTGCTGCACGCTATGGGGTGGCTGGTTTTACTCATGGACCTACGGTTGTGATGCTCGCAGGGGTTGCTTGGACTGCCGATGGGATTCACAGCATCTCAATAACTGCTGCCGGGCTACTGTTGGTCACCTGTGCAAAGCCTACCAGGTCTTGTTAGCTTGGCTAACCGACACCAACGCGCTACTGTTGGTATATTGGAGGGATTGCTGCAGGATGTGTCCTCCGCTGGCCCCAGTGAGATGCTGCGAGTGGTGACACCATGATGCTTGGTGTCCATAGTTTTGGTCATTCACACACATCAGTCTGGCAGACTAGGGGCCACATGTATAAAACTCTGAGTAAAAGAATGCGTAAAAGAATGCGTAAAAGAATGCTCAGGGTGAAAAAAAAGTTTTGCATTTTCTACCTCTGCCTTTCAGTCACGGTCACTAACACATGGACCCCAAACATTGCGTATGTATGGTGTCTATCGTGTGCAGAGGTTTAGGCCACCAGCGGATGCTGCACAGGAGCAGTTTTGCAGGATGGCGGAGCTGACACACTCTGTGAGGCCCCAAGGCCTGGTCACAGCGTACCTCCATCTTCTGACCCCACCCACTGTGGTGTACGCCAGGCCTTTTTGGGGCTTTCATCCAACTCCTCAGGCCCTCAGCATTCCCTTAGGGAGTAGGGCTGATCCCGGAGGCCCCCCAGCTAGCCAGCATTCGGTAGCCAGTCCTGTCACTGATGGTTGGCTACCTCTGGCACTGCACTTCTCCCCTCTCCATCCCGCCCTACAGCGCCTATGTACCCAGTGACCTTAGTTGCAATTGTCAGGGTACAGGCTCCAGTTCAACTATTATGAACTAAGATGCCTGCTTTTCTGCATGCTCTGCCTTTCCTGTCTCCTATTGGGGAGGGACTGGTTCACCTCGGTGGACCTACAGGAGGCATACTCCCACATCCCCATAATCGGGATCACTGGAAGTACCACCATTTCCTGCTAGGCTGGGAGAACTCAATCCTCCATTTATGACAAATCTGTGCCCTATAAAGGCGCAAGCTAGAAGGGACACAGAATCTGTGCAGCCGGGGCTTGACCCGAAATACGGCAAGAGCCACTTCACCTCCAGAGAGAGGGTTTTTTTTATACCAGCAGCCGCCCAGGCTATGCCATTTTGGCCGCTGCACATGAGCCCATTACAGCGGTAATTAGCGGCACACAGGTTGTGACCAACGGACTGTGAATCCTTCCCTTTGGGCAAGTGTGTTTGAGAGTGAACATCACCACAGACACCTCAGAGATTGGCTGGGCAGCTATCAGGGAGGGTCAGTCCCTGCAAGGGTTGTGAAGCCCCTCATGAGCAGGAATGCGCATCAACCTTCTTGAAATGAAGGCAGTGCTTCCTGCATTGACCCATTTCCTCCCAGTGGTCTGAGGCAGACACATCCTCGTTCGCTGTTGTTTCCTACAATAGCCAACAGAGTGGCGTTCAGTCTCCACCCCTACATACCAAGGCATTCTAACTCCTGCTCTGGGCCCATGCCTGAGGCGTGTCCCTGAGGGCAATCCACATGCCAGGCACTGCCAATGTGGCAGCATATCTGCTGTCCAGAGGGGACATTTTCTTCATCAGCAGAGAATGCTCATTATCCCCCATGGTACTCTGTAGTGGGCCCAGCTTTGCTTTATGATTTCTGGCAAGGAACAGGGGCTTTGCACAAGTCCTGTTTTCTGCCCCCAAACTGGCCCCATCAGACCTGGATGGGAGGCTTGAGGGAGTTGCGAGTGGGGCGCCTCCCAACCAGAATGGATATGCTGTTGCAGGGCCAGGGCCTACTGTGGCATCCAACCTTTGGATTTACAGCCTGCACAATTTAGCCTTTGGACGAGGTCACTGTGGCGCATAGATCCAGGGTGCTAGAGGCATTCAGGCATTGAAAGCCGCTTCTACAAGTGCGCTGTATGCTAGGAAGTGGAGCAGGTTCAGCTGCTGGTGCAACACTAAGGGTTCTGACCCGGTCTTGTGTGGCATTCCAGTCATGTTCGGACGATTCACATGGCCTACAGCACAGGGGTGGTGGCTCACTCCACTCGGGGTGTAGCTGCCTCACAGGCTTCATTTCATGGTGCTCCGCTTTCTGGCGATTGTGCCGTGGCTGGCAGGGCTCTGTCCCTCACGTCACCTGGGGTTATCGCCTGGACGTGTCATCCAAATCGATTGTTACCACTTTACGGTGCTTTTATCACCAGTGGTATTTGCACTTTAGATTAGCTTCTTCCACAGAACAAGCATCTAATAAAGTGAATATATTTGTACCGCATGGTTGTATCATGTGGTGTTACACCACTACATCCCCTGCATGACTTTATTTGGTATACTGTGACCCATACCGTGGCATGTTGACCGATATAAAATAGAACGAATAGGTTGCGTATGTAACCACGGTTCTATGAATACGGTCAACACGCCCCATGGCATGGTCATGCAGTGATTTCTATGCCCCTCAGTTGGCAAAAGAGGAAGAGCGCCGTACATGCACCATATTTATGGCGTGACGTGGTGTCCGCTATGTAGTGGTGGTTAATTTGCCCTCTCAACGAGGAAGACCCATACCACAACATATTGACCGTATTCATAGAACCGAGGTTACATACGTAACCTATTCGTTTTAGTGTATGTTTTTGATTGGCCCACCCAGGCAGTTATTGTGTGTGATGAGATTGTCAGAAACTTCTGTGAAGTATCTAAATATCCTTGATCACACAGGAAAACTGCCTCAGCCAATAAAAAAAAAAGCCAGAGAATGAACCATACCTTTAACTACGAGTTATGTTACAGTACGAGAATGCCTGTTGACACCGTATTTATCTTAGCTGCACCCCTTAAAGAATGTTCAGAAGATTCAATAAATTGGAAATGTTTCACTTCCAGGGGTAGGAAGGTATTTGATGCAATGTTGAGAATACAGAGCTGGTGACGGCACAGTATTTATCAGGCTTTTTCTGCATGACTGTCACACTGTGGGCATGTACCAGCAAAGTCTCATGGGTCACCAGAGTGGTTCATATTGAATCTGTCTAGCCCTGATTACTCACTGCTCACTGTGCTGGTGTCAACTGATAAGTCACTTCCTCTACAGTGCTGACAGGCATTGCATGATGTGGCTGTAAGAATTACTCACAGGCACAAACATCCGTGTTACTTCAGTTTTACTGTTCTGACTAAACTAAACCAGAGGCGTTGCCCAGGAGTCAGCAACCATGTACTTAGCCCTGATTCAAATAGATTTGGCCAATGAACTGACCAAGTTGATACCATTTATAGAATGAGAATAGCATCTAGTAAAGTACAGAGACAGTCCAAAAAGGGAGCAATAAAAGCATTTTTTTAAACGGACAGACAATTCACGCAAGTTTCCTTGCTTTTTGTTTTTTAAGAAACGGAGAAGACAATCACATGACAGGTTTTTATTTTTTAACAGGAAGTGCCAAGAGGAAGTTGTGTGTATTTTCAGCACAGCCGTTGGAAGTATTTTCTTGTGAGGAATGTGCCAGGAGATGTGTTTCAAGAGGAGAAGAAACTCGAGTCCTGCGGTGCACATACAGTAGCCTACTGCCACGCAAGGACCGATCCCTGCTGCAAGCAATAAACTCCTTGACCAATAAGAAAGCAGTGAGCGGCGCATTGGTTCTTTAGTATTGGGCAAAGATAACATAGCAGTCTGAACAATGCTGTCTGAAGAAGACTTGTCTCTGTTACGACCCCGGAATAGGACTGAACCCAAATGCAACGACAAGGATGAATCTACGATAGAAATTGGCGAAACCAAGAAATTGTTGAAGGTGCTTATGTGTGGCTGGCTGGGGCCATTCTGTCACCGCCTTGATTTTCGCCGGATCCGCCCGGATTCTGCCCTCTTCAATGATAAAGCCGAGAAAGTGTACAGTAGAGGTATGGAATGCACACTTCTCGGCTTTCACATATAGCTGGTTCTCCAAAAGCCTTTGGAGGACCTCACGGACATGACGAATGTGCTCCTGTGGAGTCTTGGAAAAAATTAGAATGTCATCGATGTAGACAAAAACGGACCTACCCAAAAGGTCTCGTAAGACATCGTTGACCATACTCTGAAACACGGCTTGGGCGTTAGTTAACCCGAACGGTACCACCAAGTACTCGTAGTGGCCGAGAGGGGTATTGAACGCCGTCTTCCACTCGTCCCCCTCGCGGATCCGGACCAGGTGGTATGCGTTGCGGAGGTCGAGCTTAGTAAAAATGACAGACTGGTGTAAAGGTTCAAAAGCGGAATTAATAAGGGGAAGTGGGCATTTGCTTCGTATAGTAACCTCATTGAGCCCCCGGTAATCGATACAGGGTCGGAGCGACCCGTCCTTTGCCACAAAGAAGAACCCTGCTCCCACCGGAGATGAAGAAGGTCGGATTATACCTGAGGCCAATGAGTCGTGAATGTAGGTTTCCATAGCTGCTTTCTCCGGACCCGACAGGCTGAAGAGGCGGCCGGAGGGTAGTTTGGCTCCAGCCAGCAGATCGATACAGCAGTCGTAGGGTCTGTGAGGAGGTAAGGAAATAGCATGTGACTTGCTAAAAACCTGTGACAGATCGTGATAATGATTCGGAACACCGGTTAGATCAGGTATGGATAGGTTAGGAGTGGCTCGCTTAGCCCCCGGGGGGGAGCAGAGCTGACCGTAGGCAGTTAGCTAGGCAATGACTGCTCCAGTCCTGAACTTGACCGGAACGCCAGTTGATGTGGGGATTGTGGAGGCGTAGCCAGGTTTGTCCTAGAACCAGAGGAGACTGTTTGGAATGGATGAGGTAGAACCCAGACTCCTACCGTCCAAGGCGAGTGCGGTGATGGGCGAAGAGTGATTCAACAGGAATTCCGGACTCCTTCACAAAGGTGGCATCGATGAAGCTGGCATCAGCTCCGGAGTCAACAAGGGCGAATGAGGAGGCGGTTTGGCTCCTCCAGAGGAGGGTTGCTTTCAATTCGGCTCGGTTCTGGGCTGAATGGACAGTGGAGATAGGGCTCGCCAGTGCGCCCAGTCTTACTGGCGAGCCAGGCCTTTTTGGGCGAATAGGACAATGTGGTGGTCGGGATTGCCACAGTACATGCATGAGTTGGTGCGGATTCTTTGCTGACGCTCTTCTTTGCCCAACTGCATGGGTTCCTCGTCAGTGATGAAACAGGAACTTTAACGGAAGAAGCAAGGTGACTGCCGTGGAGTGTGGAGAAAGGACCGCGTGAAGGGTTCTTCTTCCTCTTCCGGGCCCGGAGGCGGTTGTCGATCGAGATGGCAAGGCAGATGAGACTGTTTAATGAGCTGGATTCATCGTGGGTTGCCAACTGGTCTTTTAACTCTTCATTAAGAGCTTGTAAAAAGGCCCCTTGAAGGGCGGTGTCGTTCCATCCCGCTTCGGCCGCTAGGGTGCGGAATTGGACCGCCATCTCAGCCACACTGCGACTGCCCTGACGCATCTGAAGGAGTCGCTGGGTAGTGTCTCGCCCACAGACTGGATGGTCAAAGACGCAGCGCATCCCTGAGGTAAAGGTGGGGAAGTGGAAGCAGGCTGGTGACTGGCTCTCCCACAGCGTCGTGGCCCACTCCCGAGCACTCCCTCCAAAACTGCTCATGACGAACGCAATCTTACAGGTGTCTGTGGTGAAGGATGTGGGTGGATGCGGAAGACGATGTCGCACTGCAGGAGGAATTCACAACACTTCCCCAGATCCCCTCGGTAGAGCTCGGGGTGTTGAACACGGGGCTCTCTGCCAGAAGAGGGCGCTGGCGCCTCGGGCTGTGGCTCAGGTATGGGCGGAGCCGGGACCGCTTGGATTCTAGGAAGGGGCTGGTGGAGTGACATTTGACTCACTTGATCCATAAGGCCCTTCAGAGTCTCCAATACGTCATCCAAGCGGCAGCCCTGTTGATCGCTGACAGGCGTGACGGATCTGCTCCAGGTTGGCTGGGTCCATGTTTCGGGCTAGTTCGTTCAGTTACGACCCCGGAATAGGACTGAACCCAAATGCAACGACAAGGAGACAGGAATACAAAAATGGATATTTATTTAAGCTCAGGGCAGTCCTGAGCATAGGGAGAAAAAGGCAATGACAGTAGAAGTTCCCAGCCGGAAACTGGACACAACCGGGACCTTAGAATTGCTCCAAGCCGGAGCTGGACTTGACAGGTTACACCGGTATTGTTCCAAGCCGGAACTGGACTTGACGGGTCACACTGGAATCGTTCCAAGCCGGAACTGGACTGGACAGACAGGACGGACTAGACGGACAGGACAGAGAGTGGGAGCGCTAGGCATCCAATAAATTAAGCTTCGAACTTGTCTCCTGAAGCGAGGGAGAAACCGTTAAGACAGACAGTCCAGTAATGAATGTGCGGGAGCAGAGGGAGCAGGGAAAGTCAGGGGTGATAATGGCAACAGGTAACCGGGTGATTTGGAGCAGGGGATGAGCGGGAGCAGAAGCGGCAGAGCAGGACAGTGCAGCGGAAGCCCGGGCAGGACGCCGGCGCGGCAACAGGGCAGCGGCAGTAGCAGCACGACAACGGTAGGGCGGCAGCAGCGACAGCAGAGGCAGGAGCGTCAGCACATCAGCAACGTCGCAGCACAGGGCGTGAGCGGAGACCACCGCAGGGTGTGATAGCAGAAGCCCAAGCTGCTTGCACAAACGTCATGTGGAAGACTGGGAGACCGCAACACAGGCAGGGATCAGCAGACAACTGCAGACTGGCAGACAAGGTGGTTAGCGAGACAGAATAGTGAACAGCAGGTAATGCCGTTCAGACTGGACAGACTGAGGATTTAAACAGTTCAGCAGAGTGAGTTAACACCAGGACAGAAACAAACTGCAAGACTAGACAGAGAACCAGACAGGACCAGAAGTTTCAGACTACAAACGTTAACGAACTGGCCAAGGACAGAGAACACCGGGTGACTAAATACAACATTTAATTGGTATCAATTATGTGCCGCGTGCGAATGTATGCAAGAGTGATTAGCAGATTGAAGAGTGTGGAATGCATGCGACAACGGGGAAATGGGATAGGCAGAGACAGGAGTGGTGAAACAGAGTAATACAAATGGGAGAAACACGCCCAGCCTGCAGCACGGGGGAAAACACGGACAATGGAGAGACAAACACGAAACAGGGGGAGAGGGAAAACACGGAGAAACAACAGGATGGGAGTGGAACGTAACAGTCTCAGTTTTGTTATACACATGGAGTATATCATACAGTGCCCTCCACTGTTATTGGCACCCCTGGTAAAGATGAGTAAAAAGGATTATAAAAAATTCACCTTTTGGTGAATTAGCTTAATCTCACACTGGAAAAATCCAACCTTTAATTGAAGTAAATTTATTGTGAGAAAAAAAAATCCCTCAAGAAATAATTATTTTTTAACAAAACCATGTGTGCCACAATTATTGGCACCCCTGCATTTATATATAGAATAAAGTAATAATTTTTGATATTTGGTCGCATATCCTTTGCATGCCATGACTCCCTGATGTCTGTGACCCAACAACATCAAGATCAACATCAAGATGAGATTAAGCTAATTCACCAAACGGTGAATTTTTTATAGATAGATAGGGTGCCAATAATGCTGGAGGGCACTGTATATAATGAATCATGATCTACCATGTTTAATGAAAAATAAACTAAGCTACATTCTCTCCTCTGACAATATGTAGACAATATGTATATATTTGCGTATATTATGTGAATACTTTGAAGAAAGCTCACTTGAAACATTGAGGATGTGCATTTTATTTTTGGTATAACTTAAAAATTAGACCTTTTCAATTTGCTCATAAATCAATATATTTAGCAGTGCAGGTGTAATCATGAGTTGAGATCCAAAGGTCCAAAATCACTCTCCCAGCTGTACATTTATAAAAGGCTATATATAATCTAGCTATATATAATTTTCTATTTGTGTTATTGAATCATCCAGTCAGATTGCAGGTAACTAATCTCTCAAGACCCTCTTGATATAGAGAGATAAGGGACTAACTTTCATTATCCTGGCAGTGATCATTTCACAATAGTACAGGCAGAGCAGTTGCAGTTGCCCTTGTTATGCGAGTGTGCTTGATTAAAATGTGTTGACATAATGGAAGGCTAACCATCATGTCAATGCCACTGTTATCCTACAAGAGGGCTCTGGTCACATTCCACATTCGAACATGTCAGAATGTAAATAGAATCAAAACTGCCTCCAACTGAATATTTCCCCGGTAAGTATCCTAAAACAGCTGTGCTTGCACACTTCAGATATGCCTACTGTGCTTTTAACCCTTTAAGGTGTGCGATCATAAAATCAAAAGATCAAAAAAATATTTTAAAGGCATTCCAAAAAACATAATAAAATATAATGAAATCCAACTAACTTTCTAAAGCAGGGGTGTCCAATCTTATCCGAAAAACACCAATTTTCATTTTAGCCCAGCACTTAAGACACCTGATTCAAGGTCTTCATTGCAGACCATGATTAGTTAATTCGTTGAATCAGGTGTCATAGTGCTGGGCTAATACAAAAAATCTGCTCCCACACTGGCTCTTTTTGGATAAGATTGGATGCCCCTGTTCTAAAGCATTTGTAAAATACTATGGATTTGTGTTCAGCTGGATGTGCCAGAACACCAGAGTGTTGACAGCCAAAATGACTGTTGCTGCATGTAATTTATGATTACTTTCTTTATAAATCAGGATACAGCAGGGTGCTAGACAGTGCAAAGTAAATAATACAAACACTGCACAAAAAACAGAACAATTATATGCAAATTCCTAAATATGTCAAAGAGAAACAGAGCAGAAAATAAAATATTAAACACAAATGACAAACCAGCATACTAGCCCATGACCCACTCACTTATTGAGGTGAATATATTTCCTATGACCCACTCCTTATTAAAATGTTTCAAATATGAAATGTGAATATTTATAACATACATAGCCCTGTGTATGCAACTAGCACTTTTAATTTGTCTGGACTGAATGTCTTTGGAAAGCAAATAACTAATAAAATATTTTTTTATTCCCCATACACATTTCATAACCCCCCTCAACCTCTTTCACTGTCCACCAGGAGATCCCTGCCCACCAGTGAATCACTGTCCTAAGTGTAACCAAAGTGTTAGCACATAAAACAGTACAGCAAGCATCTCCCCTTCTCACCATATGAGAGAATTGGAAATGCTTTGTCTACATGTGTCATGTAAATTTTTGTTGCTTAAGCAGTGGCAATTTTACACTGTTTTTGTGCAAGCTCTTTATATTTACAACAGACCTATTTTGCAGGCTTGGGCTCCTCTGACTCCTGGGGGGTATACTACAAAGCAGGATTACTGAGTTAGCTGGATAACTGCACTGAGTAAAACCCGGAACAGCTCTTTTTACTTCAGTCCATGTTCCATATTTGGGAGGGCTCCAGGTTTTATTTAGTGCAGTTATCTGGCTAACTCCATAGAGTACTCAAGTGACTACGTCACACTGGTTTCGGAAGTAAATTCCCCATTCATTTAGAGCATAGACATTAACTAAAACTTACTTTTAAACCATTTCTAGTGATTATGTCTTACCATCAATTTCCTGGATTGTTCAATATAACACCCGTTCGCAAAATATGTTGTTTTTCTGGACCAGCTTCGAGTATATTTTATGTTTTAGTATTTTTTGTGAATATACCAGCGCTGGCAATGTTTAAAAACTCGATGTCCCATAGTTCCCTCCGGATGAGCAACCTTAGTGTATCGTCGTCTCCAAAACATTGTCATATAACGTTAGCCAGCAGTAGCACCATATTGTTCTGTGAGTAGCACACAGCTCCATTTTTAAACACTTTTTTTTAACGTTAGCTAGCTAGCTTGAAGGACTAAAAGCTAGAATTGCTTTATGTGGTTAACCGTAGCGTAGTTTCTGACCTTGTCGGGCAGGCTTCTCAATTTAGCAAGCTAACGTTAGCTCGTCTTCAGCGGCAGGTGACTGCCATTCTGCCAAAATTGTCCAGATGAGATGATATCTTATTGGTTGAGAACCACCCGTGCGTTGCAGTACTGGATATGTAGTCCGTTAAAGTGGACTACAAGACAAACTACAATCATTAATCCATTACTTTCAAAAATAAAAATTGGAACATGCGCTATATGGTCTATATCCTTATACCATAATCCTGCTTCATAGTATACCCCGGTAAAACCTGGAACCCTCCAAAATCTGGAACATGGACTGAAGTAAAAAGCGCTGGTCCAGCTAACTCAGAAATCCTGCTTTGTGATACAGGCCCCCGGGATCCAAATGTAGTGAGCTGATTGTGTGTGATTACAGAGAGTGTGCCTTAGCCTTTGCCTTTCTAAGGCAATGTAAGACTCATGTGATTCTCTTAATATGACAGCAAGTTGGAATGTTGCATGGACTCCTGCCAAGGATGCAGACTCCTGGTCACATGCGGAACTCCCCTGCCTCTCGCATCGCACCTCATTGGTCCTCTTATATGGGGGAAAGAAAATGTAAAGGATGTTACCAGCAGCTCAAAGGTTGGGATCAGGTGACTGGCCAGGAGGATGGCCTAGGGTAGGGTACTGTGATGCTGCTTGACTGTGTGTGTTGTCTTGTCTTGTTTTTGTTTAAATGAACTTACTCCTCTTGTCTTGAAGCTCATTTTCAGCATAGCTGTAAGAAAGAAATAAGGGTAAAGGTCACCCTGATTGTGATTCCTTTGTAAATTCCAATAGGCAGATCATACAAAGTCCAAAGCAATCAAGGCAGAGATACAAGGGGTATTGTACAGACAAGACCACAAAGATAAACTATCAACACAGTGCTTAAAACAATATTTCAGATTAAAATCAAAACGGAAATAAATCTCAAAGGCATAATTAATTTTGCTCTGTGCAAGTCCCATGAACTTTGGGCGCTAAAGTAATGTTGGAAATCTAATATAATGAATAATTAAGTGAGCTTTTCGCTGCTTATATTTTCTAATGTCAGAAAGAGCATTCAGTGTAACAAGTTATTTGGGCGGGAGGAAGCATTTAATTTGTAAAGATTCATGTCTGCTCAATGAAACCTGACCAAAATTAAGTGTAATGATGACTTCTTGCTTTATCTTTAACAACGTGACTGTACACCATATGTACAGTGTATGATAAAACCCCAAAAAACTACAGCGTACAGCAGATCTGTCATGAAAACAAGTTATTCATGGTCCCACATTACAGTCATGCGAATAAAACACCAAAAGTTTGCGAATCATTATTATGAAAGACAAATACAATCACTATCATTTTCTGAACAATTACACGATAAAGGAATTACAGGTCAGCCAGCAACTAAGAAAGCTATTCAGCCTGCAGAGTTATGAGAAAAAACAGCAAGCTGTCTATTAACTTCATCCATGCCATATAGTTACAAGGCAGACAAAAAAGCAAGATTTTAATGCTCGATTTGAAATTCAAAAAAAGTTCAGCATCATATTGAACATAATACTGCCAGGACACACAATATCATTACATGCTACATATAATACGAATCACAATATATCCATTAGTTCATTTATATATTTGACAAGCGTACCTCTAACTCGCTAGCCAATTAGCTATACATTATCCAGGCTACTCTCTCAATTTGTACCGTTTTATCTCTCCGCCTCTCTAGACCATTTCATTGAATATCCGGCACACTACGGCGGCGCGGAGTGATTCGGTAGGGACTACACCCAGGCGCTGGCCGAATGCAGTGGCTTCTTTTGCTACTCAAACTCAGATTATAGCGGGGACGTGACAGTGCACGGAGCCGGTGGTTTCTGTTGGAGACTATACCCTGAAAACACACATAATTCGGCCGCAACCAGTATTACTCAAGGAAACGCGTTTCCGATTTTTTTTTTAGAAAAAGTTGTACATTTTAACCTGAGACGCAAGCATGTCCTGGCAAGGCTACGTGGATAACCTGATGGCCGATGGCAGCTGCCAGGACTCCGCCATTGTTGGGTACACGGACGCCAAATATGTCTGGGCAGCACAATCCGGCGGCACTTTTAACAATATAACGGTGAGGATGTTTTTAAGTGAAAATACCCGCTTTATTGTGTAGTTACCTGAAGCGAGGCGTTTGAATCAGATGGCAGTTAATTTGAAAAGGGAGAGGCCTTGTCGAATGGGGGGTGTCCAGTCAGAATATTTTTAGGCTAACGTTAGCCAATACACATGGTGTCCAACGAGTGTTCATTCTGTGTTCTTTGTGATTGGATTTCCATTAATTCTGAACGAGTAGGGTAACATTGAAGTCTTTCACCGCAAACTGAAAGGCGTTGGTGTGACGTTAACGTTAACTAATTCCTCTATTTTATAATTCTGAGGGGAACACCTGTCATGATTTAACCAATCTCGCGCTGGGTAACGGAACGTTACGTTGTTACTACTAGCAAAGGTTGTGTGCCAGCTAGCTAATGTAACATTAGTTGGTCCGTTTTTTACGCGTCTAACTAACGTTATACACTCCACCTAACGAACAAAGTTAACTACGGAAATTTGAATTTTCCAAAAAGTATGGCCGTTTGTGTGTTCATATCCCATTGTTAAGCCGGTAAATTGGCTAACAAGTAGCTGATGTCTAGCCGGCAATGCGGGAAAGGGTGACGCTGTGAGGAAGGATAAAATCAGGCCGTCCTCAAATTCGCAGCTCCCTACGCAACGTTACTGGCGCAGGCGCACGATGGTTCAAAATAATGGCCGTAAAGCGCGCGAGGCGGACTTAAGTGACTTGGAGAATAAATGCCTCGCGCAGCCGCCCCCCTTCGCGCTTCCCCAAGATGGCGCCTCCCCTCGGCGGTTCTTCATCCTGCTCGTTCGTCGCTCTTTCGTGCGGCTAGCTAGCCAGTTGGCTAACAAGTTTTCAGCTAGTGACCAGCCAAATGTTAACGTTAGCTAGCACGGATGTTTCTTTTGAATGTGTGGGGTTTCGATTGCTTTGGAGATCTCTGGCCCTGTGTCAGTGCCCCCATCGTGTTATAACGTTAGCTGGCGCTTCTGGTAGCTAACTGGGAAAATCATAGAAAATCCTCCATTTTGTTATCTAGGTAGCAGAATAACCAGCGAGCGATTTTATGTTTGTCGTTAGCAAGCAAGCTGTCTTAACCTCTCCATACACGAAGTTACGGTAGCGCTAGTGCTGCTTAGCTAGCACTTATCGACACTCACTGGTTTGGTTGTTGTCTAGCACTAGCTGTGTGGTCGCAGTAAAGTTGCATTCATTGATTTGCATCGCATTGATTGAAAATTTAAAATCAGCGTATCACCTTAGCCTAGTTACCACGAGTTGGTTATAACGGCTTAATTTGGACAGTAAAACCGCACCATGACGCACGCCAAGTTAAGTTAGATTTCCGCTCACTTTAACAAGTCCCCTTTGCAGCAAGCTAACGTTGGCTAGCTGCAGTAATAAAGTTAGCCTCCTTTGACATTTCGTTATTCTACATATTGGTTTTTTTTATGACTAGCTAGCTGTTGGCTAGTTTTCTGTCCACTTGGCCAGCTATGAAAGTAACTTAACGCTTAGCTAGCTGGCTTGTAGCAATTACTGAAATTACTTTGATATCCGGTCAACTAACATTAGAGTTCAGTTGTGGTTTTGAGGGAATGACGTTACGGTTACTTGCCATTTCGATGAACGTATATCGATAACCTCTCAAGCCAGTACACCGGTAGCTATAGCTAACGTTAAACCATTTATATTTTTGAAGGATCCAGACCAATGCATCGTCTAGCATGCTATTTTCCGAACTTCCCTTTTCGTACCATGTTGCACTGTCAGGTAAATTAGCAAAATTTCTAAGACTGCGCAATTTTTAATTAGCGACTATAACGTTAACTGAATCTAATCAGTATTGCGGTGCAAGGCAGTGACTATATCTTTTGAAAATCTAAAGGGAATTTGTTGTGTAAGGTGGCTGTTCTTTCAAAATCGCCCAATTGACTAGATGGCGTTTATGAAAATACCCAGCCAGTATGCAGGAACCCCAACCCAGGTCCAAAGGCATCCAGGGCACCCCCATAATAAGTTAGCGATATATTTATTTAGAAAGATTTTCCCAAATCCATAGTAATTGCATATAAAATCGGACCTCTTGTTGAAAACCCAGGCTTTAGACACTTTCTCTCCATAGCATTTTCTTACTCCGTTGAAATCTCTCCTGTTGCATTTTTTTTAAGCTTCCTAATTGCTGTTTTTGATTTTAGCCCCAAGAAATTGACAGCATAATAGGAAAGGACCGAGAGGGTTTCTTCACCGGTGGTCTCACCTTAGGCAATAAGAAGTGCTCTGTGATCAGGGACAGCCTTCTAGTTGATGGTGACTGGACGATGGATATTCGGACAAAGAGTCAAGGAGGAGAGCCAACATACAACATTTCCGTAGGCAGAGCCGGCAAAGGTAACATGCGTTCTTATTGTGCACCCACAAAGGAGAATGTTTTGTTTAATGATAAAACTTTCTAGTCGTGGATTAATTTTGTCATAAATGCATTGTGCGCATGTGTATCTACATCCACCTTTCCTCAATATATGCAATACCGAATAGATCAATCACTGGCATGGTCACAGCTGGTAATTTGTAAACCTTTTTAAAGAAATACAATGCACCACACTTCAATGATTGAAATGCACAAAAATCATCTTTTTTTCTCCTGTTTTTAAAGGTGAAATTTCCTTCACAGACTGCCTACAGTTATTTGAAGTTTGCTTGTGTTAATGTTCTCAGTAAACAGGAATCACATGGGAATAGTTTGACTTTGGGAATTGAGGTATATAGGTAGGATGGTACATGTGAAGTATATTAAAGGATTTATCTAGTGGCCAGATAATTAGATTGTGGAAGAGTGCTGGTTTGAATTTTAGTCCAGAGATCCAATGCAATAAAAACATTTTGGAACAGTGGGATATTAAGTTACACCTATACTTTTTACTTAGTGTTTATATTCAGCAAATTTTCAAATGTGAATGGACTCTTAGGTGTAGAGTTGTGCTAGCCTCTCCTTTGCCTGTATGGCTCCTGTTATCTACTTCTGCAGTAATGCGCTACAAGAGCAGCCTTTGAACACGTGGGGTGCAGTTTATTTCTGCTGTAGGGTATTTCGTAGGACACTGGGCCTTTGTGGGAGGGGTGAGTTTATTTCCTCAAGGGGGAGGGTGCAGCCTTATTCTTGCATGCCTGTCCTTCAGTTACATTTAACACACCTTCTTTTTAACTAAAGTTGACCTCTGAAATTAAACTCCCTCCTCTCCCCTCCCCTCCCCTGTCACTCAACATTCCCTGATCAGTTTCAGCTGTACATATGTATTGAGGAAAGGGGTACAAATGAGCATGCTGAACTGGGATGGTTGTTTTGTGACTTGGTACCTTAGCCTGGACTGCAGAGTAAAGCATTCATTTTCTTGTTGCATTTCATTCAGACACAACTTGTAAACGCAACCTCTGAATTTGCTGAATGTGAGATTCAGGGACAGAGTAAATTATGGGCAGTGGTCGCATCCCAGTTAAAGTTCTTTCATAACCACTCTTGGATCCTGGGAACATACTAAAGACTAGCCCATCTTTAATATGCTCGTCTGCTAGTAACCCATTTGGACCAGGGCTACATTTGCTTAGTTGCTGATTTTTTGGGAAGAAGTCGGGCGGAAATATTTGATACAACCATTCATTTTAATTATGAAAAAAATGTGATGGTAAATCCATATCTGAAGCCCTGATGATGCAATCAGTTGCCATTTTCACACAAATCAAGGACAATGGGTCAACTTCTCTGTGGACCTTTACCCACTGCCTTGGGCACATTTGAGAAAAGCTGCGGCAGTCTTAGGACATATGGCAGAAGCTGCCTTCTCAGAATCTATATCTGCTTAGGCTCAGAAAGAATGCAGTAAAATCCTCTGCCATCTAAATTTCTGTTGGGGCAGAGGAGTGCTGCTTCTGTGCGTCTTGTCCCTGTGTTCTTGTGAAATTCCTGTAGTGTAGTCGTACTTTTCCAGTGGGGGTGTTGCATGAAAATGAATGCTCATGCAGATTTTGAGTGGTGTGGTAATGGGTTTTTTCTCAACTAACTTGTCTTGTCAGCCTTTTTTTTTTTTTTTTCTTTATTTATTTCTTTATTTTTTATTTTTTTTTTGCTGTCAACTTTGAATGCTTTCCTCCTTACTTACTCACCTGTAATCCCTCTAAACTTCCCTCTCTATCTCTTTTCTTTTCAGTCTTGGTTCTTGTAATGGGCAAAGAAGGTGTCCACGGAGGAGGATTGAATAAGAAGGCATATTCAATGGCAAAATACTTAAGGGATTCAGGGTTCTAGTTTAGTCCGACTTGTTAAGTAGGGAAGTCGAGGGAGGAAAAAAAGAGAAGAAAAAAAATTATAAAAAGGGAAAAAAATTTAATTGCTTTTAAGATTCCCCCCTTTCAGTCACATTAATGTATTGAAAGCATTAGGCCTACTAGCAACTAAGGCTAATGGCGGGGGATTAAGAAGCTGTCAACTGTGTATCCCTCTGTTAGTAGGGAAAGACTTTCTTTTTTTTCCCTTTTTGTTTCCGTTTCCAAGTTTGTTGATTTGTGTTTCTGTGTTTCTTGTTGTGCTCCAGCGTTGGTTTTAGTCATGGGGAAGGAAGGTGTCCATGGAGGGCAGCTCAACAAGAAAGCTTTTGTCATGGCTGAGTACCTGAGGAAGTCTGGATATTAAGCAGCCTCACCCTCATCCGCCTAGCAGCTCCATTCTTACCACCCTGTTGCGTTGACAGTACTACCTGATGTAGTTGGTAGATGCTTCTTTTTTTTCTTTTTCTCCTCCTCCCTTTTATGTGCCCCCCCCCCCCCCCCCCCCAAACACCTTTTTTTTGTTATGTTTTGTCCCTGTCTTCATTTTTCTTTTTTGTATCCATTTACACTGTGTACTCAAACCTGTTCTGGCACTACAATTGCACCATAGTTAACAGTAAACATATTATCGTGGTATTGCAAAAAAAAAGAAAGATTTGGGGAGGGGAAAAAAGACTGAAACATTGGGCTGGTTTGTAAATCTGATACGGCGTAGTGTACATGCAGAAATTGTCGGGGAAATTAAAAGTGAAGGAAAATCTAAAGAAGAACCGATATTTTACACTAAGGTGCCTGGTGGTACAATCTGACCAATACCGTTTTGAGCACTTTGAGCAGTTACCAAGCTCATATTGTCTTCCTTTTCTAGAACATGTCTGGGAGGGAAAACTGCATGCATATCCGTTAGACTGAAGTGTCCCTAAACCGCACCCCTTTCCCTGTCCCCCACACACCCTCACATGCGACCTTTGAACTCCGGCCAAAATTTCAATACCTTTGCATTATTTCTCTTGCTTTTCCATTGATTGTAGTTCATACTTCATTGTAGTTCTAGCTCTTCATCATTCAAAGAGGCCTGTATTCCTGTTAATAACCATAACACTCCCTCCCCATCTGCCTGCCAACCCCATTTTCCCTTTCCATTTTTTTAATTTTTAATTTTTTTTGTTGCAGTACCCTGCATTGAATGTGTTTTGCGATTGTACTTTGGATGTAGTCTTACGTTTGATGGGTGTGGTGTTGGATTATTTAGAGTTTAATGGCGAATTGGCATTGTTGAGTTGCAGGTAGGATTTTTCTCCCATGACCTCTTCATGACATCCCTGACTCGATTATCTCCATGGACATTCCATCGTTACAATAGCTCACGCACTTAACTGTTTGCCAGCTCCTGTAATATATTTACTTTTTTATTTTCCAAAAAAGGCTGCCATTTTGGACAGTAGATATCCCAACACTACCATCTGGCATGTGTCCAGTTTGATTTCATAGGACCAATTTTTAGTTGCAGCTGGGGGACTTGCAGAATTGCTCTATATCATTGTAAAGGAGGCCTGTCCATTCCATTGGTTTGCTCACTGCAGAACACGTTTATGACCCCGTCGGTTGACACGGCTAAAGATTTGCTGCTGCGATCAGTGCTGACCGATGGAATGGCCGTCTCCTCATTTCTCAATTGTTAGAATAAAAATCACAAATGAATTACTGCATTTGACCCTGTAAGCCCATGCTGTGCAGATAAACTGTGGAATAAATTGCCTTGTGCTCGAGTCATCACTGACGATGTGGTTTCAAACTGTCTGTCAAAGCATGGTACTAAATGTTATGTCCAGTAAAAAAAAAATAAAATAAATAAAAACCCCTAAAAGTATAGCTAACTGTAATCACACTTAATTATGGGAGATGGTATTGGTTGGAATAAGAACTTGGTTGTCTTGTGGAAACCTTATACAGAACCCATGTATTCCTGTGCCATAATCTTGAGAGTTGATCTGTTGCTATTGTGAAATGGATAACCATTGCCCAGAAAGGAGTCATTTGACTGGCACTTCCATTGGGATATTTTGGCATCAGCTAAAAATGTTCCAGCCTTGTGGAATATGTACAGATTAAAGCAAATTTTGTTGCCGATTTATGTTAATTTCTTTCCCTACCCATTTGTTTTTCTTCCTTATACCTGGGATACAAGTCAAACTCCTGATTTAATATACAAATAATAATTTTAAAATGCCATACATTGATAAACCACCTTGTTTACAGACAGATCAAATAAATTTATTCCAACCAGAATTGTAGGTGTTTTCTTGCTTTCCTAACAGCTGAGTGATCATCCCCAGATAAAGGGGGACTGAAACGGAGCTCCCAATTGATGCTTACGAATTTGTAGGACCAGAGAGTGACTTTAAACCATTGAGCAAAGTGTGTCAGTTGAGTTGCGTACTTCTGTATGAATGGATATTATGTGACATGAAATGCTTTGGTCACTGTTGCCCTAAATTAATGCAATGGTTCTAGTACTGATATTGTGTGAAGTATAATCAGCCAGTTTAGAATTCTTTCATTCTAACATAGATAAAGGGTATGTAAAGGGGTAGTGGGTAGGCAGAGAACATTTGATAAATAGAAGACATTTTTATGGTATGGTGGTGTCTTTGTACAGTATGGCAAAGCTATTGGCTATATCAAACAGCTGAAAGAATCCATATTTTTTAGTTTTGTAAAGAATATAAAAAATACTTGTAACAAATTTCATATTTATTGAATTCCCCGTTCAGTCTGGAAAGTGCAGAGTATTGGCGCTCACGATTTTGTGTACATTGTTTCCATATATGCTAGTTTAGGAGTTGACGAAAAAACAATGCAGCGCAGCATGTTTGTACGGTTCAATTGCTTATCAAAGCATGACATGATTGTACATGATAAAATTAGTTTTGGTTATACTAGAATTGTAGTACTGAGTGGCTCTATTGATCATACTGGGAATTGTGACCAGTAGGTTGTCACCTTATTTTCACAGTACATAGTCACATTTTCTAACGAGCGTTTATCAAAAAGAAAAGGGTAGATGGTGATCTAGCGGCTTAGCCACTGCTGTTTTCTATCTGCTCAGCCCTCCAGTGGTGTGTTCGGAGCTCCTGACTGACTCATGTGACAGAGCTTTTCAGACTAGTGCTTGGGAAGGGGGGCGGGGTTGGGGGACACCCTCAGTGCGTCCCAATATTCTTCACTCCCCACTACCACTCCTCTCCTATTTCAAGTACAAGATTTTGCCTGTCGAGTGTCGAGACATTAATATACAACCATTAATACGTAATTAAGATATAATCAGCAACATTAGATTCAAATGCAAGTTCGTTTCCTTTGCCCGGTGGATAGGAGGTGGTAATGGAGGAAAGGAGGGTGAATTTTTTTGAGTATTGGGACGCATCCCTCCGTGCCCCGGAAATTAATCTTTGTGTTTTAATCTAATGTTGGGGTGCGTCCCAATAATCTTCACTCCCCACCTCCCTTTCTCCACTCCCCCACTACCACTCCTCTCCTACTCGGAAGTATGCTAAACTGCCTGAATGTTTCGAGTACAAGTATTTACATGTACAGTACAATGTACCTGACGAGATGATGTGTAACCATTAATACGTAATTAAGATGTAATCAGCGACATTAGATTAAAACGCAAAGATCCGTTTCCGGGGCATGGAGTGGTGGTAGTGGAGGAAGGGAGGGTGCATTTTTCGACTATTGGGACGCACCCTTGCTGATCTTAATTATGTATTAATGGTTACATATTAATGTGTTGATGCCCTGCGTGTGCCCTGTCCCCTCAGAAATCCCGCAAAACTAGTGTGTAATATTTATTTTTATTGAGAATATCAATCAGTTAACATATGACGATTGTTACAAAGTGTAGACTATGAATGAAGATCGAATTAACAAAAATAAAGAGTAGTTTGTAATATGAACCTATCTTGTACATAGATATGCGTATACGCTCTGTCTTTTACGTTTTTACGTCGGTTTTACTTGTGCACATTAGATTCGGGGGGACATTATATCCAATGGCAAGATGCTAATTGTTAGCATTGCTCCAATTCAGGATTTACTACAATTTAGCTACAACGGTGAAACCAGGACAGCATCATTACAGCCCTACATACCATTTCAGGGGCAAGTAAAACAATATCAAATTCTTCAAAATGGGTGAACTATCCCTTTAAGTATCAGAAGGGGACCTGAAACAGTAAAATGCAGTGATTTGTTTAAAATGCTGCAGAAAAGAAGCATAATTGGTTGGGGGGAAAGGGACTGTTCAAAGGGTATATGAGGCCACATCAAGCATTTGCTGAGTCATGGGCTTAAGTTGATACTTAATTAGAATATAGTTAAGGTTGGGCACACTGCACTTACTGCAAGTGTCAAGATTCAAACCTCCATGTTTTGACATGTATCCTGGTGGTAAAACAATTTATAAAGTGTAGCTTTTTATACCTAAGATAAAAAAGGAATTTGCCTTAAAGGACCAGCTGAAGTTGCCTTAATTTGTTCCCTGAGGATTGAAGGGATCCTGAAAAGAATATACTTTCGAGTGCAGCCCAATATTTCTATCCAGTGGTTACAGAGTTTGGGTTCTCCAGCCAAATAAAAATGAACAAGGCCAGACTGTTATTAACACTAGGATTGATATTGAAGAGAAGAGAACTTGAACCCAAGTTTGTAAGGACATACTTTCACTCTTGTCACACTGAAATCCAGGTGTGCAAAAAGGGAAGTGGGCACTTTTCTCTGGCTCTTGTGGCTTTTGAGTGATGATAATCTTATTTACGTTCACGCTTGTCCCGCCTTTTTCTCCCCAATGTCGGAGCTCATTGCTGTAGCCTCCACTATGGATTGAGCAGAGCCGACGAGCATGTGCTCTCCTCTAAAGCATGATGTCAGCCGCTACTTATCACACCGCTGTCTGCAAACTCCTAATTTTATAATCATAATGACGCAAGGTTTACATCAGGGCTGGCCAATCCTGTTCCTGGTGATCTAACGTCCTGTATGTTTTCACTCCAATCCTAACTAAGCACACCTCATTCAACAGCTAGTCTGTATCCAAATCAGGACCCTATCTACTCCATCTTGTGTAATGTGTGCTAGCTGACTATGTACTGTTTACTATATACTGTTTGGTATGCAAAAAATATCCTCCATACTATTTTATGGGACCAAAATGTTTACTTCCTGAAAAGTATGCTCCTGAATATACTCATTGAAACTCCGGAAATATATAAAATCTAGGGATTTTAAGTACATTGCATTTAGAGAAAATGTCACTTATTTAACAACTTTCTCATCCAGTGTACTCAACAAGCATACTAGGCATAATAGTATGGAAGGGCGCTGATTCTTAAGGTCTGTGTCCGAATCAGAGTTCTATCTACTGTGCTCCTGCGTACAGTGCACTGGCAGAAGTGGGCTGTTTAATGTGCACTGTTTAGCACGAGACGTGCTGTTCGCGAAAAATATCCACCATACTATTTTCCAACCGTACTGTGCAAGTGTTGTAAGACGTCCCACCCTTGTGCGGCCATGTCACGTGTTGTTTTTGTTGCATTTGAAGGAAAACTTCAGCGAAGCTGTGCCTCATTTTTTTAAATGAAGCTTCACTTTATTTGCTTCAAAATGCTGGTGTACTTCTTGAAAAGTGTGCTCCCAGCGAAACTACGGAAGTGTATCATACGGGGGTTTAAAGTACACTATCTAGAGAAAATTTTGCCCACTTAAATTTTTCGTCCTGTCTACTCAACAAGCCTACCTAATAGTATGGAAGGGTGCTGATTCTAACAGAGACAGAGATAGCTTGTTGAGCTAATAATTAATAGAATCGGCTGCCAAATTAGGGTTGAAATGAAAACAGGATGGTAGATCTCCAGGAACAGGATTGGGCAGCCCTGCTTTACACCATATGGTTCTCCATATGTGCAGACTGCAAACTTATTGATGACTTCACCTTATTTAGACAAGCTGCTATCTGAAATTGGAAATGCATCTCATTTTTATTTCTGACCAATTGCTGTGGGCTAGTTACAACCCGACAGGCCTGGATATGCAGGATATGCATTTCTGTCCATTTTTGCTACAGATGGGAGATGGAAATTAAATGAGAGATCTGTGTAGTTATCACTGTAAAATGTTTTGTGCTACCTTCCATATCTGGCAGAGTCAGAAACCAACAAAACCTGGACCTGACAAAACCTTTCTTTAAGGAGATTTTGAAGCTCTGCTCATTTACAGTGGATATACAAGATCAGATTGGGTTTGTGAACCTGAGCAGATTGGTTATTGAGGCCCATCGTTCAAAGCGCTTTCCAGAAAGGCTGTGTTTAAATAAAATAAACCTGTAGAGTCTGATTACAGAAGGGGTGGCAGTTCCATTCCCGTGGTGTTTTGTGTAATTCAGGTTTTTGTTTCCATCAATTTCCTTGGTTCAATATGCTCATTGGCTCAAAACTCCAACGTTGCTTCACTCGTAGTAACACAGTTCATATAGGACAGGGGTGCGCAACTCCAGTCCTGGAGGGCTAGTCTGCGTCCTGGTTTTTGTTCCAGCCAATTACCTTAGTTTCAGTTTTCTGGCAGCTCTATAAACTACGCTGGTTCACTCCTGTACTTCAGCCCAGTAACGTTTTTAGGGCACACGTCCAGTCTGCGGCTGTAGCTGGTGCTTATTCAAATGTCAGATCATGATATGATTGAGCCAATGAAATAAAGTTGGCACAAAATCCTGAAACAGATCAGCCCTGGTGCACCCCTGATATAGGGACACAAAATATAGTTATCAGCTATCATTCATGGAGCTTGTCTATAAATGTACTAAAATGTGGGAATTAATAGGTTAACTAAAGAACAGACGTTGGCATGAAATTCGGAACCAGAAAGGGCCCTCCTTGCCCACCCATACAAAAGTGAGCTTTTGAACGGAACTATGCTTGCTCTGCAGCTGCATGGCTTCCTTTGACTTTGTACAAATTCTCTCCAGAATGGCGCTGGTAGGTTTGTCCAAGCATACGCAGAACACAAACTGATCATATTTCATTTTGGGTTATATATAGCGCATGTGAAAAACCCTATTCCCGGGGAGAGAAGACGACGCTCAGATCTGTGCCCTTGCTGACGTCTGAAAACGTACAATGCCTCAAACAGTAATTTGCAGCAATTAAGACCTCGTTGACCCAATTTAAGTAATTACAGGTTTGGACCGGATGCCTATTTAGTTCTCAGTAATCGCAGGGAGTAGAGTTGGTTTAAGAGTGGCTACAGCACGTTAAACTACCTCTGCTGACAGCGTGCTAATATTCATTATGAAGAGACATTTCTATTGATAAGAAATATTGCAAACTATATTTATATGGCTGAGCACCCTAGGCTAATATCGCATCTAGGCTAATATCTAAATGAGCCTGTTAGAAGGAAGTGTTTAGCTAATGATTAATCGAGCAAAGAATGTGAGCATTGTTGCCCGCCTTACGATTGAAGCCGCTTATCTTTAACCGTGACCGCTGTGCTGGGTAAATTGATTCATGGGCTGATGTGATTGCATTATTACTGTAACAGGTGGGGTCTTGGCCTGTGCAGACGATGATGATGTTTGCATTAGTAACCAAGCAACCATTACTCAACCCGGACAGAACTGTGGAGTACAGCGTGTTCTGCTCAAGAGGAGAGTAACTTAAAAAGGGAAACTTTTCTGCACATGAATGTTACTGCATTAATGTCCAGTTCTGAAGCACACGATCATACTTTGTTCACCTTTGTGCCATGCATTATAATGGATGAGCTCTTTTTACTGCAACTTTACTTTACCATGTGCTTATACAGTAATCCAATAATGTTACTGCACTTTGGTTTAAAAAAAACATCTCCTCCTAACATAGTTTATGTTGGTTGGCAAATATTAATTGAAGATGTGTATATATCCAAATTGAATAAACCTAAATTAAAGAAGATATTTTTTACACCGGTAGTTCTGTTATTTAAAAAAAAGATGATTGTTTTTCATTACTGAAGGTAGTGACTAGATTTAGGTGTAATTATGTGATAGTTCAGCTTTTACTCCTTAATATCTATATATTAAAAAATTGTGCAATATCACAAAATCATCCATTGTTAAAAAAAATTAAAAAATTAAAAAAAGAATATCCAAGGCGTTTAAAATAAAATTGTGTTTTAATGATGCAAATAAATGTGTGAAAATCAAAAGTTACACACTGAGCACTTAAAGATGCATAATGTAATCTGGACAGTGTTTTACACATTTTTGGGTGTCTGTCACAGGAACCTCCACTCCAGTCCCACCCCAATGACAACTGTAAGTGGCTACAACAATTACATTCGTTTAAAACAATCTGAATAATTAATGACGAAAATAAATGTAGATTTGATTATGCAAATGAAATGTAGTATAATTTTAATAAAGACAAATGAGTATACCAGTGCATACCTGCATACATTCATACATCAAAATAAAGGCAACAAAACAGTCATAGATAAGTTATAAAAAAACTTTTCCAACTGCTGTACTTAGTGATCATTAAGTGTCAGTTGGCTTTCTCATTTTGAAGTCATGTGATGGGAAGTTGTGATTCTCTTATGGTCAGTTTGTCATTGAGAGGGTTAGCGAGCTACTAGTAAAATCAAAAACAGGCTCTGTATCACAACATAACCCCCCTGCTTAGATTACAAATAAAGAATGTGAGGACGCCAATGTAATATTGTGAAAACAAAGTGTGAATCTGCCTTCACATGGATGCATCTCCAAGGCCAAATTGGCTGCATTTGATCTCAACATAAATAATATTTCCCTACAAAAGTAAAACAAGAAAAAAAAGATAAATCGTTCCCATACAATTTCAGGACACAGGGATTGGCACAATCTCAGCAATAACCATATTTTACACTTATGTATCTACACTTGCTTTAAAAATGTCAGGCAACAATTTCTAAAGTTTACAAAATGCTGCATAATCTTTTAATGCATTTGCAGCAGGTATATATATTTATACGCACACTTTTCAGGAGGCCTCAAGATTCTCTACCTTCTGAAACAGGCTTACAGATATGCAAGCTGCAAATAAAGTATTTGTTGTTTAGAAGATATTTATATTGTGATCTATACATCATATGTACAAATTGCACATAATTTAACGTGAACGTGCTACTAAAGTGGCTTTTTTTCCAGAGCAAAAATAGAGTGTTACTAACCCCTTGAACCATAAATAGAGTTATTACATAAGCAGCTATCATGTTCGTCTGAAATCACCGTCTTTGGAAACACAGAGAATATGTCCCTTTGTTCTCCCTTTCAGTCACCTGGTTGCCAAAATGCACAATATTTGGGGCTTTGTGTACTAAACAGGGAAACAAAAATGTAACAATCATAAAAATGATAAGAATTTGTTGGGTGACGGTGCTTCTGATTGGTGCACGCCGTATCTGTTGGGTGACGGCGCGTTCTGACAAGGGCGTGTTGTCATCAGGCATCGGGCGATTGGCTCTCGGGACGGGACCGCTGCAGCTGCACCACCACCGTCTCCACGGCGACGCCGTCCCCGCCCGCCTCCTCCCCGCTGTCGTCGCTGCTGTCCAGCTCGTCGTCCTCGTACTCGGAGGATTCTGCGTCCTGCTCGCGGCGGGTCAGGGAGCCGCTGGTGGTGCCGAAGGAGTGGGCGCTGGTGGAGGCCAGGGAGCGCAGGAGCGGCGTGCTCTCCGACGCCTCCTCGTTCTCCTCGCGGCTGCTCTCCGCCTCGTCCGAATCCGAGCTGGAGTCGCCCTGCGACGTCACCACCTTCTGCTTGCACACCGGGCACGTCTTCTTCGTCTTGGTCAGCCAGGGGTCCACGCACTTACAGTGGTAGGCTTGGGCCAGGCAAGAGCAGGAGAACTTAAGCATGCATCACGAGGAGAGACCATTCAGTCTGTCCAGACTCCTCACTGACCTACAGGCTAGGGCAGGGATCTCAACTTCCAGTCCTGGAGGGCCACATTATCTGTGAGCCCTCCAGGGCTCAGCCAATAGTAAACTTATTACCCAGGAACCTTTGTTTGACATCCACACTTTTGACGCTACAAATGAGCTGAGGACCAGAGGTGGGATGCATATTTCTCTTAATTAAATGGGCATTTGCCCAAGAATGAAAAGGGACACAAAGAAGCCCATCTCAGAACTGGAGTTAAACCTGCAGACACTACGGCCCTCCAGCACTGGAGGTTTAGATCCCTGGTGGACAGGCAAAACGTACGCTGAGTTTTACGCACCGTGTGAGCAGGGCAGCACCCGCAGTTTGTCTCCCTCTTCGTACTCATCCAGGCAAATGGCGCACACATCGTAGATGTCCCCTGCAGCACAAGAGTGGCAGCTGAGTGACACAGTCACACTCTCAGAACACTCATCGCCTCCAACACCATGCACAAACTCCGGTCCTACTGGACTTGGGTTGTGTATTCCGGTTTTTGTTCCAGCCAAATACAGCTGTGCATGTGCTGGCACACTCCGCAGTGAAAATGCTTTCATCAACTACACAGTCTGCAGTCTGCGGCACATGACTTTATCAAAAGTGTTAGCTCAAATAAATATTTAGGCTCACAGAATAATCACATGATTAAGAGTAGGGGTTGGTGTGAAATCCTGGAACGGATTTCTTGTGCACCGCTGATCCAATTCTTATGGGGCAGCTATTGCTAATGGACTTTCCATTACTCAAGCAAACTATTGTCAAGCCTCACCAATTTCAGTCGCACAACAGGACAAATTTAACTGGACACTGAATTATTTATACATTAAATGTATTGAGAATTGTACTTAAAGCACGTTAGAATAAGTAGACAGAAGAAAACAACAAAAATACCAACGTTTACAGAACATCTCGCTGGACTGTCTGGCGACAACACGAACAATTTTCCAGCGCCACAAATTTCTGTCGAGTCAAACTCAACAGCAAGCCCACATTTGCGTGGAGTAAATGGTAATTGGGACGTTGGAAACGTTTCCTGTCTTTTTGTGCTCAGAAAAGGTTTCACAAAGCCTGCTTACGATGCCGAGGGGGAGCTGCCAAGTGGAGCAAGTCACACTTCCCATCTCAGCTTTCCATATTTTGGGAGGCCCCGACCGGTTCGGGAGAAGCGCTCGGAGTCGGCGGGAAAGTGGCAGAATGGAGAATGCCCTCCTTAAAAATTCCACAGCATTCTTCCTGCCCACATTCTTTAGTTTAGAAACAACCCCCCCCCATGTCAGCCAGTGTTTATGCAAGTTATAAATGAACATGTTTTCCCTCCGTGTCTGTAAGGACGCCAGTCCTCTGTGTGACCGTATAAGGACAAAGCACAACTTCAGCCCTCCCATCACCCCCACCCCCCCACCTAGCATTACCGGCCAATTCTTCCCTCAAACGTGAGGCTGCCCTGGTGCGAGGGCGTGGCTCTCTGACAAGACAGGACCATTTCAGTAAGCATCTTTCCAGCGGATTGGCAGGAAATAAGTATTTATATTACTGACGATTTAGACACATTCAGAGCACTCCAGCAGCATTCCAGTGATCGCGCAACAAACAAATAAGGCTTTCTCCAAAAAAAAAAAAAAATTTTTTTTATTTTTAAACACAGTAATACTGCACTTTGCTGAAAATCAACATATTTTCATTGTTGGAATGGAAAGCTGGTGCCGCTCCATGTCATCTTAAAAAACAATACACACTTTCAACATACAGACTAACCAAAAATAATACACACCATCAACATACAGACTAACCAAAAACAATACACACCATAAACATACAGACTAACAAAAAACAATACACACCATCAACATACAGACTAAGCAAAAACAATACACACTATCAACATACAGACTAACCAAAAACAATACACACCATCAACATACAGACTAAGCAAAAACAATAGACACTATCAACATACAGAATAACCAAAAACAATACACACCATCAACATACAGACTATCAACATAGACTAACCAAAAACAATACACACCATCAACATACAGACTAACCAAAAATGATACACACCATCAACATACAGACTAACTGAACAAAATACACTGCTCTGAGTCATACAAAACAACTGGAAGTCAGGAAGTTAAAATGAAGGACTGAGTAATTTTAGAACATTTTGTAGTTTATACCAGAAATGATAAAGTCATGTAACAGTCACCTGCACAAAAACAGCTTGGCAATGCAAAAACTAACCTCTGGAAGGTTCAGAAAACTCAAGTCTTGCTACTATTCTTTATTTAGGAAGTCAATGTCAGGAGACTGCAAAGTCACACTGAAGAAAGCAATGCTTAGTTGGTTTCCTGGAACTTCCTGCCGCACAAGTAATTCACATCATTACGGCCCTTCTGGCAAACCATGTTCAACTGTAAAAAGTTCAAAGATCCAAGGGCTTTTCTTCACATGACTGTTGTGCAGAACTGCAGATTTTTTTAAAACATACTGACTACACTTGCTTCATTCAATAACATCCTTGCAGCGCAGAACAGCATAAGAACAGCCCCTTCCTTCTGGCCTCCTACTTACAAAGCCATCGGCAAAATAAACTAGGGATGGACAGGGAATGACATGTGATCCACAAATAAATTTTTTTTTTTTTAAACTTGAACGTTAAACCTAATCAATCACAGTCCAACACAAAAGGATTATGAGGAACTTGCTTTGCCAACAGGAAACCCTGGGTACTTTCCCTTAGAAAGCTATCGGAATGATAACACAGGCAGCTGATTGACTTGGTTCTGTTTACCCATACGAATATGAATGCGCACAATTTATTTGTTCTTATTTTTTAGAGACAGCACATCTTCAAAACACTGGTAATTTAGATTAACTTTGGCCAGTCTGCTCAGAGTTCACTGATGAAAGACTACTGTTTTACATTGGTTTCCCTGTGATGTCATTTTATTTTTTCAATTGGGGCCACAGGAAGGCTTCATCTGATAATTAGCACCTAACCAGCAGGAAATCCGGTGAAAATCAACACACTTCCCCTAACACAAGGACAGACTTCAGTGGAAGCATAGAGACTTCCCATAACAGCAGAGCAGGTTTCAGCTGAAACGAGCACACATTTTAGCTGCCTCTATATCACATGGTCTGGCACACCGTGGTACACAGATCTCCGATATGGGGACGGACTTCAAACACCTATTTGAAATACTTTTAACTCTTCCAAGATTTGCCAGAGTAAATTTTAAAAAATATACAGAATATATACTCTTGCAGATAGATCACTGGCAATTATCAACTTGTAAGAAGCACGATACAAACCAAACTTTCACAGGAAAGAAGAATCTCGTTCTGAACACTGCTGAAAATAGACCCTTCTTATAACATTATCAGTGATCTGCAGGACTGTTTGCTGGGGTCTAAAGGGTGAACGTATTTCAGACACTGCATATTTGAGCCAGGCTCTGATCAGCGACCGGGACAATGTACAGTAAGGGGGGGGGGTTTCCATGCCCAGTGAGAGTCCCTGATGAGAACGCGTGTAGCCGGGCCCCTCCGACTTCCTGTCACACTCCCCAGTGGCCAGAGCTGACCATCGTTCAGCAAGGCCAACGTTAGCGAACACTCACAGAAAATACAGAACCAATGTTAGCTAACACTCGCAAAAAATACTAAACCAACGTTAGCCAAAAAACTTTTCTTGAAATACCAAAAAAGCCACGCTAATGTTCGTTAACTGGCTGAAAGGATAGTTCAGAGAACAAAAAAATTACTTCCAAATGGGGAAGGGAGGGAAAAAAAGAATGAAAATTTAAAACAAATAAATAAGTAAATGTAATATACATTTCTTACTAACTTTTAAAAACAATTTGTGGATTTATCCAAGGAAGCATTACTCTCCTTGCCATTGTCACAGAAATAGTTCCATCAGTAGGCGTAAAAGGGGACATAGTTTGCTGCTGAAGTTTGTAAATCTGCAGACACCTGATCACTCCTCACACTCTTCTGCCTTCTGTTAATTCATTAATTACCATTAATATTCAGCACAAGAATTATCCTTTCATTAGACTATACGTGTTTTGACTGCTAACATGCTTTACTGAAAAGGTACAAGGATCTACCCCAGTTTTACCTGTATCTAAAGACTTAAGGTTTTTTTTCAAACGTGCATTTGACCGAGGTCTGCGCGTCTACTGAACATCCCTTTAGGGAACTTTACAGTACACATAGCCTACATTCAGCCGCCACTTGGGACATGTAAACATGACACCCTTCAACACCCACCCACCTTTTCTCTGTCACCACGTTCCTCTTTAGGCCACATGCCTCTTTCTTACAGCAGGAAAGGCTTTAAACGGATTACCTGTTCGCTGACTCCTCCTCCTTGCGCCTTGCCCAGTTCCCAAGATAAGAATTGTTCTTAAGGTGTTAATCATTTTCTGACTCAGGGCAATTACACGCGGTCAGTTACACGCGGAAACCGACCTTTTATGCATTATACACTCTTATGCCCTTTGACCTATTGCATGCTATACGATATAATGCTAATGTTAATCGGTAGAAAAATGGCAGCCATTTAAAAACAAGCGCCATATGAATTATGACCGAAGCCTTGCTATTCAAGTTCATGAGATGCATTCATAAATTTAGATGCTCTTATCCAGAGCACCTGACGCAGCATAAATTTGTATATAGCCTACACTCCATTTATGCAGATTGATATTTGCAGAAGCAATTCAGGCTAAGTACTTCTGCTCAAGGGTATAGTGGCCCCATCTGGGAATCGAACCCACAACCCCAGTTCCCCAAACATTATAAAACACCGTCGAGGACAGAAAGCCAGGCTGCTGAACTTCAAAGCAGAGAATGTTCCCACTTATGAGCACTTAAATTAAGAATACATTAAGCGTGAGAGGACCTGTATAACTGCGCTGTAAAGCGCTTCTCTTCGGCTCCTGTCCGGCACTACGCTGCACACGCCGATTTGTTTGGGATTTCGTTGCCAGAGCCTACTATTGAATGGGCCACATGTGAACCCATGTGAACGGGCTTGATGATGCTGTAACCCAGCCAAATAGGCTCGGTATGTTTATTTTAAAATAAGATTGATTAGTGCGTGCATCAGCAGCATTATGGCCGATAATCACACGCACCAGGGGTGCATCGGGTTAAAGTCGGTTTGAAATCCTGTCGGGTTCAAATCGGGTCGGGCTTCCAAAACTCTGCAACACCGCGGTGTCCGGTCGGGCTCAGGCTGAAAAGGATGCGGGCTCATGTCGGGTCGGGCTGAAATTTCTAGGCCCATTTCAGACTCTACCCAGCAGGACCTGCCCAACAGACTGCTATGCTGCACCATCAACAGTCCATACTGCCGGTTTTCATCAGTCAATGAAACACAATGATGGCTTGGGGTGGGGGGAGGACGGGGGCAGTCCAGAGGTCTAATACCATGATTGGCTTTGTGGAAATTCATTCCATATTAGTCTGATGACCTCATACCACAGGCTTGTGGGGAAGGGAAGCAGGCATCGAATCTGATTCCACAGCCTGGTCCTGCGCTCAGACTATGTGACCAGGAGGGCAGCCCTGCCCGCCACAGAGAAGCGATGTGTTCCTCGTCTTGCACACGGTAGGGCGGGAGACTCGAGTGAACGCTTTCCACTCTGGTGCTAAATATATCCCAGGGTTTCCCCACAAATGCACCAATGATCAGCCCATAATCACGGAGCGGACGCTGAAATATGCACGGCGCTTTCTCCCGCTAAACCGTTGTGGCTCAAGTCGTTTATCACGAGGACACACACACACACAGACTTGCTGACTCAGCACAAAGTATTCCTGGACTCTTTGTTCTCAAGCTATGGATCCAAATGGCCAGAAACGCTCTCTGGCGTATCTGAAGTGCCACTTGGGGAGTTCGCTGTAAACAAGCTCAAGGCCTGAGATCCGCCTGTCTGTTCTGTGGGCCCAGAGCTCCACAGTGACCGACAGATTAAAGGAACCGGGTCATGGGAGCGAGGCCGATCCAGCCCACACAACCGATCCCACGCTCCGCTCCCCGCCTCCATCAATACCCCCTACCCCAACCTTCTTTGTGATTGACTCTTTATATGCGCTGAATTAGACAAAGAAAAAACAGTAACTGATTTTCATATTTTCCTGAGAAATACCCAAACAAAAATAAATAAAACACCCACATAAGTATTAATTACACATGCAAATTCTAATACATGAAAAAGGTTAAGATAAATATTCCTCCAGATTGTACTGCCCTCGGTCTATCTTTACTGAACACCCTGGAGGCGCAGGGCTGCTATACTTTTAAATCCAAAATGGTGACCGTCCCATTCTGGAAGACTTCTTCAGAGCCCCACAATGCTCCAATTATTCACGAAACCAGCGGAGCACAACTCCATTCCAAGAGGGGCACAGCGTATCCTGGTTTTTGTTTCAACCAGTAACACTGCTGATAGACTCCATTGGTGTTTCACTCCTATATCAGATCTCTATAGAACATTGAGGGTGCTGCAGCTGAGAACATTAAACACTTTACAGCTCAAAATAAACCAGTTGGTGCCAATGAAATGGTGTGAGGGCTGAAGTTGGACCGTTGTGGTGCACCCCTGGACGAGACCGCTGCTCTTACCTTTCCTGAATTTATGAATGGGCAGTTTCTTGAGCTGATCCTTGCGTAGACGACTTCTCCTGGCCTTGTGTCTGTCCTGCACAAACTTGGTGATCTGAAGCAGAGACAGCGACATTCAGTGCCTTCCTCGCGTTAGCGGCCGCGCTCTCAGCTCGTCCTCATTAGCGCTGTTCTTTTTCATAAGGCATTTAGCTGGGCAGCCTACTCCAGGGCCCCTCGCAACACCAGATTATTTACCATGATATCAAGTGCCGAGACAGGCTCAGGAAGTGGCCAAACCTTACTGCCGAAGACAGTAAGAATGAGACAGATTTATTACATAAAAAAATAAAGAGATAACTTCAGCTACCGCTAAGACATCAGTGTGACACTATGCCTTCGCTTTGCACAAACATATTTATGAAACAATAAAAAAAGCCAACCTTTGCTTCCAAAGACCACTTGTACTAAAGAGCTGCAGGAATGCCAAAATTTGCTCACCATGAAAACGACGATGAGGATGAGGCAGATACCCACGATTATGAGGAAGGGGATCAGGTAATACTCCAGAGGAAGACTGAAGTCTGGCATGAGGATCACATGACCTCTGGAGACAAAACAAAAAACAACAGGCCCCATTGCTTTCGTGGCATAAGTATTCGCCTCCGATGAGGCCCCCTTCCCCCCTCCCCCCACGCAAGAAGCCAGCCAGTGTCTTCCTCCGACTCATGTCTGTGTGCGACCGACTTAGTTTACTGGGGTGCGATAAGAAGCATTTATATGCATAGTACATAGTACTTTCCCAGAGGAAAGTGTGTGTGTGTGCGTGTACTGTATATGTGTGCTGTTCTGCTCTCTACCAGATTAATCAATGGCAGAGGCTGCAGCGATGAACACTAATATACATTTTATGTGTGTGTGCGCGCGTGTTGACACACACACACACACACACACACACACACAATTGAGCATTCTAAATTGGAGAGGCAAAGGGGAAAAAACATAAAAACCATTTGTCACCGTTTTTAATTAGTCCTGCTAAATATGGCAGAAAGCCTTGGGCAGTCAGCGCACTGGATCAGTTTGCTCAGAGCTGCAACAGCAGGGCTTTGTTGTATACAGGAAATGACATCACATTCCTCCAATTCCCCTCCCCCCACCATCAATACCACAGATAGTTCTGCGGTCAACACTCACCCTTTCTCATATGTGTACTCTTCCTTTAGGGAGATTGCCGTCTCTTCACCCACAAATACCGAAGGAATGTCTATTTGTTTCAAAATATCCACTGCAAGGGGAGAGAGAGAGAAAGAGGTTGACAAAAGAACAGCCGTGTATAATTATGATAAGGGAAATTCCATAGTAATGTCAACCTGAGCATGAAACAAAGTTACTTATTTCCATATTAAACCATATTTAACCATATTTATATTTTTCATACTTAACCATAGGGTGTATATTTTGGAGTACAGACTTCATTTGACCATTGTATTTACGAAATTGCACGTTATTACCATTACAGTGTAGGCTGCAGTGTCACAAAAATATGGCTTTTCAGTCAATCACATTTAATGGCTTTTGGAAATGGCTCATCTAACTTGTTTTTTCACTCACACCTATCCCCCAGTGGTTTTTTATAAAATTGAGGGGTAAATAAATCAATATGAATCGAATTTAAGCGTGTTAAATTTTAGTTTATAATTCTAGAATCTTGTAAAGATGAGGTGCTGACTGCGACCGGCAAGGTCACATCCGTAACGTTTTTGAGGAGCATTTTTAAATAGGATTGTATTAAAACTTTCGATGCAAAGTTAACTTTCACAAAGGTGATTGGTTCCGTTTTTCTCATTGTCAGTATTCTTTTTGAACGTTCGGACGTTACAGTTACGGACACTTCATATGACCTGTTCTCACAGGGATGGGTATCGTTTAGATTTTGACGATATCGATGCCAAAATGATACTTTTAAAGAGAATAACAAGACAGAAAGTTCAAGAAAGAGATCCCCTGGTGGGGTTAAAAATTTGGTACTTAACAGATAATTTTAGAAATTTTTGCCAAAAATGACCGAAAAATTGGCACCAAATACTTTTTCGATACTCGGTGCTACGGACATGATTCGGTTGGTGCTGAAAAAGTATTGAGGTTGGATACACAGCCCTACCAGCCTTACATACTATTTCGGGGGTAAGTAAAACAATATCAAACTTTTTCAAAATGGGTGGACAGAGTATTTAAAGGTTGTATCAGCGATTTTGGGTGACGTCACTTCTGAAGCGAAATCCCAAACAAACATACTTATGAATAATTATGTTATGTTTTAAAAAATAGTGTTCAAGCATCCAGAATTATAACCACGTTAATAACGTTTGTAAGAAACCAAACCGTTTGTAAATCCGTCAAGATTTCAGCGAGATAAGAGTATTAGCGTTTGTGCAGATCATTGTGATTGGTTGGAATACTGTTTATTTTGGTTTTGAGTGGTTGGTAGTACCATTTGTTTTTGTGTACGATCTCGGAGCATAGGCTGCCTACAGAGACGCGGTTTTTTGACGGCCTGCTTATGGGGCGGGCAGCTAGCGGATCGTGAGGAAAAATCAGATGAATGTGATCATTTATGTTTCCACCCAAAATCACTGATACAACCTTTAAGTATTCAGAGTCTGAATAACAGTGACCATTTTGAAATCTGATAAAATGTAATGCGATAACAAGAAATACCCAAAAAATGTATTTATTAGTCCCATTACCATTGAAATCAATGCTATTTGGCGGCCATCTTGAAAACATTCAAAACCCTTTCAGATGGTTTTCTAAATGTCAAAACTGACATTCAGGACCATTTCTTATGACAACAAATGTGTTATGATAGAATTTGATTGGGAAGACTATAGTCAAACAATGTGCATTTCAGATGCGTCAAATCCATAATGCTGGTTTTTCCTCATATAAATCAAAATGAAAATACACACATTTTCAAAATTGCTATTTTTATGTTCAGACAAGCCTCCTGTATCACATGGATATCAAATTTTCTGCATTAGTCTTTAAAATTCACAGAATTTTTAGAAAGTGTATAGTCACCCCCAAATTCTTTTGCATCAAATTCATAAAAAAGTTTTCTCACTTAACAATATACTTGAAATTACATTTTTGGCCCTTCCACTCAACCAAGTAGGGGCTATGAGAATATGCATTAGCAGGTTTTTTCATGCAAGTACAGTAATTGTTCTGAGAGATTTTGGTTGTCATTTTGTGTCTAAATGTCACATCCATAACGCTGGAATTGCCCATAAATTACATTATTTCGGGGTAAAACTAAGATTTAACAATGATAACGGAGCTATGTTTTTGGTCTTCCCTTTTTACGGAAATGCAATATAATGCAATGTATTCAAAATATGTGGCCTTTTTTGTGGAAAATACAATAAAATATATTCTTCACAGCAGTGTATTTCTTAAAAAAAACATATCCTGAAATATCTCAAAGCGGCAACAATTTGAATATTTACCCATATATTACATATTAAATATGGAAATATAGTGTTAAATGTCTTGATAATATATCTCAGTATATTTTAATTGCATTTCATTTCCATTAGGATCTGCATGAGTATATCTGACCCAGGTCTGTTCTGAAGGCACATTCATGGTGTTGGGCCGACGGATGCCAGATAACAGAGATTCTTTGGCTGGGTGATTACAGATGGCTCTCTCTCTCTGTGTGGAGAATGATGTATCATACCCACTTCCTGTCTGTCAGGGGATATCCATCATATTCTCTCTCTTTGTAGACAGAGATCTAATATACCCACTTCCTGTTTGGAGGGAGCGGTGATCGGAAAGCAGACCGGTGAATGTTAGTCATGACAACTCTGAATAATCGTGGCAAAGCAGGTGAGGCAGGCATTTGAAAAGGCATCCTTTACTTCAAAAGCAATTTGACAAGCATTACATTAAAGATGTACGGGACTGATTATACACAAGTAAAGGAATGCAGGGTGACTTCTGAACCCATACACACTGACAGAAGCCGAAGGTTTCCAAATGTTCCTGCCAAAAGTTTCAAACGTGCAGACGGGGTTTGGCCTCCCGACAATTTCAAATTTCTCATGCGGAGGTTTAGGAATCAAAGGGTTATTGTCCAAATGAGATGCATGAGAGAGCATCTTCTGTGTGTGTTTATGAGTTTGCTTGGGGGTGGAGGGTGGTGGGGGGGAACTTACAGTCATTGGATCCCATGCTGATTAAGTCTTCGGAGTCCACATTGTGGACAATCACCGCCTTGTATCCCGCCTTCTGGGCGTTAAGGACCTGGGGAAACAGAACGTCTTGTGTTCAGAGCTGCAGAGATCAGCCTCCACACACTGCCATTCTCATCAGCAGTATTGGATGAATAATACCACCGATAATACTTACTACAGACCAACCAGGTGGTCCACTCCGCCATCATAACATTGGAAGTTCTGTCCACTTACAGAGCTAGTACCACTACAGCTATACGTGCATACATAGACAACTGCGACTAAGAAAGCATATGTTAAGAACATGGAGCTGGCTATCTGGTGGCTTAATAGAATCTTTAGCTGTACTAATTATCACCAGTACCAACATTGACTGGACAACAAATTATAAACCCACCTTTATGGTTTATAGCAACAAACACATAGAAAAACAGCAAGTTGACTTGATTAGGAGGATTTTAACCCATGTTTAACTCAAAGCTTTCGTAAAAAAAAAAAACTCTTAAGTATAACCAACAAGATCCTGGTTTTATTTTTCTTTTTTCAATGATCAATCGAGCTAGCCAAGCAGAAGGCGATTTTCAAAATCAACTTCCAGCAAAGTATTGTTTGGTTGCTAAGCAACATACACATCAATTATTCTAGAATTCCTTCAACATGTCAAAAACAAAATCCATCAATAACATTTAAAGTTATTGTTTGGAATTCTGCAAACAATTAAAGATTTTCCCATGTTGTTTTATTTACACAAGTTTGATAAATCGCCTCCAGTTGTGCACTCCAGTATGTGTGCTGCTGTGAGCAGATCTGGAATTACATTACAGGCATTTAGCAGACACTCTTATCCACAGCGACTTACACAACTTCTTATTACATTTATCCATTCATACAGCTGCATATATACTGAAGCAATTCAGGTTAAGTAACTTGCTCAAGGGTACAAACGGCAGTGTCCTACCTGGGAATCGAACCTGCAACCTTTCAGTTACAAGTCCAGTTCCTTAACCATTATACTACACTGCCGCCCACACTGGAATATTCCTATAACAAACTCCAGTATGTGTTCATTTGAGTTTTTTTCTGTAAATGAATAGTATAATTCAGTGTTCTGCAGTGACGATTTTTCAGTTAGAAACTGGGAGTTTTAAATCAAGTTCCATCCCTACACTTGTGTTAAATGACCTTTGACCTTGTGCCGGACTGTCCATCCGCGTACGTATACGCACCTTTATAGAGTGCAGCAAATGAGTCCCAAAGATGATTTAAGGCGTTAGTGAAATCTTGGATACTCAAATCTTCCCCTCTAACCAGGGACTAGTTTAGGCCCGGGACACCAGGTGAGTTAAATCTCTGGCCAGCCGGTGCCATTAATTGAGTAATTAACTATTGTGTAGAAAAGAAAAGCAGCAGTACTACTGGCCTCCGGGGCCAGATTCTTGTAGCCCTGATTTAAGGTAACCACTACCATCAGCAGAACTGCATGATGGGAAGTGTAGTTTCCAGAAAAGAGGCACAGAACTCCACACAGAACGTTTGTTATAGGAATATCCCAGATCTGCTCACAGCAGCAGAGTCTAAAGCCTGCAACAATGGAGCCGCTGTACTGACTGCACACTGCAAGTGCCAAACAATTCCTCAACACAATGTCCTCAAAGACACTTGCATTCTTCTGTAATAAAACACACACACACACACACACAATGCAGCACAGCAGGCAGTGGGCTGTGAGGACACATCTTGACTTGAGCTGCGCGAGGTCACTCGGTGGCGGGCAGAGAATGCACGCTCTGGCGCTAATCTAATCTGCAGCTCCCTGCAATGCAAGGACAGTTAGCTGATATCTCCACAGAAAGAAACTTGGTGAAAGGGGGTCAAGTAAAGGGAACAAATATTTCAACAGCCCACCATTCTCCGACACTACACCGGAAACCATGCCGGTTAAATATTCTTACAGGATATCCTTAATCCTTAAGAAACCGCTTTACGGTTACATTTACAGAGGAAACGTAAACGGTGACTGTCTGTCCCATTAAGGTCTAGTGTAGCAAATGAGTTCACTTTCCTCACACAGGTTCCCTATGGCCACCCCGCAGCTAAAACATGGTTATGCTGTAGCAAAACACGCCATCTGTTGAAATAAATTATAAATGTACTTTCTCTCTCTGTCACTCTCCCTCTCTCCATCTCCAGTTCCCTCCCCCTCACTTTCCCCTCTTTCTCTCTGAACCGTTTCCATGGTGCACCACGTGCTACGAAACAAAACTGGAGGGGCCCCAGACTTCGGAGCCCCCCAGCATATCCGCCTCGTGCACCAGCGCCGTTATTTTCACACAACATCTGCGCCGAGATAATAAACACATACAAAAGCACAATATGCTAGAGGGGGTCAGGAATTCACTGGCCCGAGGAGGAGATCTGCTGTTGATCAGACCCGGGGTCAGAGACATATCTGAAATATTTCAACTCTGGATGCCGGGGTAAAATATGAAAACACTCCACGGCGCTTAAAAGTAAAAAATAAAAAACATATTTCTGGGCAAAATGAACAATCATATGATAGAAGAATTATGTTCCCCATGTTTCTTCATAAAAGGGTATATAGATTCTTACTGGAATACGTATAAAGGGTTAAAGTATCTCAGGAGGACGTCAGCAGGACCAGGACCAGGACCAGGCCCAGGCCTGGCGCGGGTGGGAATGTGGGGGTGGGACCCCCTCACTCCCCGCACCCCTGTCACGGACCCCCTCTATCCCCACAGTTCTCACACTGGTACCTCCTCTATCCCCGCAGTTCTCACACTGGTACCCCCTCTATCCCCACAGTTCTCACACTGGTACCCCCTCTATCCCCACAGTTCTCACACTGGTACCCCCTCTATCCCCACAGTTCTCACACCGGTACCCCCTCTATCCCCACAGTTCTCACACTGGTACCCCCTCTATCCCCACAGTTCTCACACTGGTACCCCCTCTATCCCCACAGTTCTCACACCGGTACCCCCCTCTATCCCCACAGTTCTCACACTGGTACCCCCTCTATCCCCACAGTTCTCACACCGGTACCCCCCTCTATCCCCACAGTTCTCACACTGGTACCCCCCTCTATCCCCGCAGTTCTCACACTGGTACCCCCTCTATCCCCACAGTTCTCACACTGGTACCCCCTCTATCCCCACAGTTCTCACACCGGTACCCCCCTCTATCCCCACAGTTCTCACACTGGTACCCCCTCTATCCCCACAGTTCTCACACCGGTACCCCCTCTATCCCCACAGTTCTCACACCGGTACCCCCTCTATCCCCGCAGTTCTCACACTGGTACCCCCTCAAGCAGAACCAGGAAACGGCAGAGGGCCGCTACCATGGGGTGACAGTGCTCTTCCTGTATACTCTTTTACCAAAATCACAGGCTGGATTACATAACCACCACACTTTACAGGAAGATACTACCATGTAGGAGGCCTTACAGTACATAATATGAAAAACTTTTTTTCCCACCAAAGTTGATTAATGTTTATTACATCACAGTAGCCAGAGCCCAAATTTATTAGGGGAGGAATTTGGATAACGGAGGATGTTTTTTCCCCAAACTGCCTTTTTTTGGGTTCGTTTTCTTTTCTATTTTAAGAGCGAAAAGGGCCTTTGCCTTTTTAACGGGCGTGCTTGGCCCGGTCGGAATTAGATGAAATTCAACCCCGGCCCGGGATTAGCGGCTGTTTGTACAGGCCGCTGATAAGAACATTCCGTGCATTCCTGAGATGGCGGAACGCACTGATCCTCCGGCGGGAAGCTGAGCGGTCCCACAGAGAGAGGGGGGGGGGGGTTCTGACAGTGCACAATCAATACCCCTGCTTTGACAGGACCTTAACCTCCCTAACGGCATGGGGTCGCTCTTTTCCCAAATCCCAGCCCAGGAGGAACAAAACATCTGCAAAAAAAAAACAGGACCAACAATACCCCCACCCCCGATGCACGGAAAAGGACTGCTCTGATAAAGAGATGTTCGGGGATGACCGTGTTCTCCTTCGCTGTGTGTGTGTGTGTGTGTGTGTGTGTGTGTGTGTGTGTGTGTGTGTGTGTGTGTGTGTGTGTGTGTGTGTGTGTGTGTGTGTGTGTATGGCCGTGTTCTCCTTCGCTCTGAGTGTGAGATCTTACTTGGCCACGGACAGGTGCTTGGTTATACCCTGCCAACCCCACCCAACTGTTCACCTGTCAACATCAACAGTGAGCCCACAACAAAAGCCAGTGTGTGTTATATACATAGAGCTGAAACAAGCTAGCATGCTATTACTGCAGTAGCCCTTTGTGTTACTGCGGATTGATGAGTGCTGTTTTGCCTCCTTAAACAGGGACTTAATATAATAGTATTCACGGTTAAATGAAGGGTCACTCAATATTACATTTAAGTAAGAGATGGAACTTTTGTATGGACTGGGTGTCTGAGGATAAAGTGTGTGTGTGCGCGCATGCGTGTGTGTGTGCAAGAGGGCCCCTATGAAATCTGCACACTTAATTATTTGATTTTGAAGTGTGTGATGACAAACCTGTTTTAAAGTGGACAGCTGGACTCAATTCTACATGGCCCCCGGTGCACGCACACACACACACACACACACACACACACACACACACACACACACTTTTTTTTCTTCACAAACTCACTCAAGATTTATTGAAAAGTAAAGTTTTAGCGATAGTGATCTTGAACTCCAAGTTGTTCATGTGTCATCTTTAACCGTTTGTCCAATATTGATTGAATCCCAGACTATGTGGTTCCTCAGCCCCAGCAGGGCGTTGTTTAGTGGAGAAAGCAGAGAGATAGGAAGTGCCAGAGTCTTTGTTCAACAACAGCAGACTCGGTACATTCCAACTACACGGCATAGCAGGGGTGTGAGGTTCTAGTCCAGGAGGGCGTCTGCTGGTGCTTTTTGAGTTTCAGCGCTTAAATTACTCATTTAAATCTCAGACAGGCTAAAGAGTTCAAACACCTTTTTTTTTTTTTTTTTTTTAACAAGGCCTAGATCGGTCACTGATTGAAGGAAACTCTGAGACACCGCGGACATCCAGGGCTGAAGTTTGACATGCCCTGTTGCATAAGCAGGCCTTTGCCCTCTCCTCAACCGGCCAGGACGGAAAGAAACTACGTCAACTCGCTGCGTAAATCTTCAACAGCGCCAGAGTGTGAGGACTACATTAGCAGAGAGGAAAGGGATCTCCCTCAGCTCAAGAGTATTATTATTTTAACACAGATCATTTGTTAAAAATAATACACGCTCCTTTCCGACCCCTCTTTTTCCAGCATTACGTAATTATTCAAACACACAAAGTTAATTTTGTTAACCAATACACGCATATAATTAAGAAGGCTGGAATTAAGGGAACGTTAAATGTTAAATGTACTCTTAAATAACACATGTACTTTTCTCCCTCTTAGTGGATTTTGCCGTAATGGTGCTCTCGCAGTTTAACGTTTAATGGCTGTTATGGGCTTTCATTGGCCAGGCTCTTCCCCTCTGTTTGAAACACACAAGGGGACAGGCTGTAATAAAGGTGCTGAGACAGTGGGTGGGGTTGGCAGGCTTCCCTCACCTCATTGGTCATCAATCACTGGGCCCGTTAAATCGCATCACTTTTTCGCCTGTCAGAAACCTTAAATCACAAGCATATGACCAGACACCACCCAGAAAACACGCAGAGATAAATCACCAATAAGCCAAGTAAGCAGAGAATGATGTCACCCGTGGAAGTGATCGCACCCTCTCACACCTAGACGCGACACGACACGCACACACACAAGCACGCGCACACACACACACACACACACACACACACACACACACACATATCCGCACGCACACTCCCTCTCTGTTATTCTTTACTGTGGGCTGTGATCATGCTCAAGATGACAGACAGCATTAGTAATTACTGTAGAGTGCACAGCCTGGCTTCCACAGCCACATGAAATTTAGTCACACCCCCCTCCAGCAATGCGCCACCTCCACAGCATGCAGAGTCATTCATTCATTAGATAAATCATCTGTGCGTTTGCAGTGAGCTCGGCACACACTCCTCCACATGGAGCAGAGCGGCGCTTTCAAAGTGCAAACTCGGATAAGAAAAGCAATTAAAACTACAGGGCAGAGGTGGGTAATGCTGCTCAACTGCAGGGTGGTGCTAGTAACGGAGGTGTGTGAGAGAGAGAGTGTGTGTGAGAGTGAGTGTGTCTGTGTATGAGCGTGTCTGTATGTGAGAGAGAGTGTGTGTGTGTGTGTGTGTGTGTGTGTGTGTGTGTGTGTGTGTGTGTGTGTGTGAGACAGGGTGTGTGTATATATGTGTGTGTCTGTATGTGAGAGAGAGAGAGAGAGTGTGAGACAGGGTGTGTGTATATATGTGTGTGCCTGTATGTGAGAGAGAGAGAGAGTGTGAGACAGGGTGTGTGTATATATGAGTGTGTCTGTATGTGAGAGAGAGAGAGAGAGAGTGTGTGTGTGTGAGACAGGGTGTGTGTATATATCAGTGTTTCCCCTACCATTATCTTGGCCGGGCGGCCCGCCCGGCCAAACTCACGTGCCGCCCGGCTTGGACAAGAGGGAAAATAAATAATTTTAATGAAAATTTTTTTTTTTTTTATATTATTCTTTTTTTTTATTTTTATATAATCTTTTTTTATTTTTTTTATGTAGCTGCAATATTTCCCTTACCGCAGAATGCGGGAATGATCAAAGTAGCATCTGGAAAAACCCTTGCCAAAACGGTTTCCCGTTAGGCCTAATTAAAATTTTCAATGGCAGCGCTGATATTATGAGGGTGTTATTATAGTTTCCGCCTCTACGCAAAATGGCGCACTTTCACCGCCCGGCCTGAAAAAAAATCTAGGGGAAACACTGTATATGTATGTGTCTGTATGTGAGAGAGAGAGAGAGAGAAAGAGTGTGAGACAGGGTGTGTGTATATATGTGTGTGTCTGTATGTGAGAGAGAGAAAGAGAGAGAGATAGTGTGTTTGAGAGAGTGTGTCTGTATGTGAGAGAGAGAGAGAGAGAGATAGTGTGTGTGAGAGTGAGTGTGTCTGTGTATGTCTGTATGTGAGAAAGAGAGAGAGAGAGATAGTGTGTGAGACAGGGTGTGTGTATATATGTGTGTATCTGTATGTGTGAGAGAGAGAGAAAGAGAGAGAGAGATAGTGTGTGTGAGAGTGAGTGTGTATGAGTGTGTCTGTATGTGAGAGATAGTGTGTGCGAGACAGGGTGTATATATATATGTGTGTGTGTCTGTATGTGAGAGAGAGAGAGAGAGAGAGATAGTGTGTGCGAGACAGGGTGTATATATATATGTGTGTGTCTGTATGTGAGAGAGAGAGAGAGATAGTGTGTGTGAGACAGGGTGTATATATATATATACACTACTCACAAAAAGTTAGGGATATTTGGCTTTCGGGTGAAATTTATGGAAAATGTAAGTTCACGCTACAGTGATATTATACGTATCATGAAAGTAGGGCATTTAAGTAGAAGCATGCAATGGTGATTTCCTCATCTCAAACAATTTATTGAAACAAAAGCCAACAACAGTGGTGGGTATACCACAACAAAAATGTCAATGTCTCAATAACTTGTCATGTGCCCTTGAGCATCAATTACAGCTTGACAACGACGTCTCATGCTGTTCACAAGTCGACTTATTGTCTGCTGAGGCATGGCATCCCACTCTTCTTGAAGGGCGGCCCTCAGGTCATTGAGGTTCTGGGGTACAGAGTTACGAGCCTCTACACGGTGAGTCAGCTGATCCCATAGGTTTTCTATGGGATTCAGGTCTGGAGAAAGTGCAGGCCACTCCATTTGAGGTACCCCAGTCTCCAGCAGCCTTTCCCTAATGATGCGACCTCGATGAGGTGGAGCATTGTCGTCCATGAAGATGAAATTAGGCCTGTGTTGTTCATGCAGGGGCACAATGACTGGATTAATGATGTTATTCAGGTAGTATGGGCTTGTCACTGTACCATTCACAAAGTGTAGGGCAGTTCTGTATTGACTAGACACACCTGCCCACACTGTAACACCGCCACCACCAAAGGGTCGTCTGGTGACAACAGTGGCTGATGCATAGCGCTCTCCTTGACGTCTCCAACATCGTTGACGGCCATCATTTCTGCTCAACGTGAATCGACTTTCATCAGAGAACAGCACTGAGGCCCACTGGTCCCTCGTCCAGCGTAAATGCTCCCTGGCCCATGCAAGACGATGACGCCTGTGCCTGGTGGTGTGGTCAGGTACCCTTGCAGGTCGTCTAGCACGCAGACCACGCTGATGTAAACGGTTTCGAATGGTCTGACGTGACACTTGGGTGCCTCTCACCTCCCTTAAATGTGCCTGGAGTTGAGTGGCATTCATCATCCGGTTCCGCAGGGCACTGTTCACAATGAAGCGGTCATCAGTGTGGGATGTGGCCAAAGGACGTCCACTTCTATGCCTTTCTGTGACTCTTCCAGTCTCTCTGTATCTCTGTTGCAACCTGCTGATGACACTCTGTGACACTCTAAGCTCAGTGGCCACTTCCCTCTGAGAACATCCTGTTTGAAGCCTCGCAATGGCGAGGTACTGTTGATCAATTGTTAGGTGTCGTCTTGGTCTCATGATGTCAAAATGTGAACAGCATGATGAAGAGGACTGTTTAAATACCAATTCTAATTAAACCAGGAAATTTATTGGTCGATTCATGGATCAAACACCTGTTGTGAATTTTGCCGTTCAGCTCCTTGTTAGAGAACAGCAAGTTGTGCAAAAAGTACTGAAACATTGAATAGTTGGACATGTGCATTCAAAAGTTTAGAGAAGGTCAAATTAATTTCACCTGTAAAGGTTATAGTGCATTTTAGGTTCATCCTGAAATTTCACCCGAAAGCCGAATATCCCAAACTTTTTGTGAGTAGTGTATATATGTGTGTGTCTGTATGTGAGAGAGAGAGAGAGAGAGAGAGAGAGAGAGAGAGAGAGAGAGATAGTGTGTGTGAGATAGGGTGTGTATAGATATGTGTGTGTCTGTATGTGAGAGAGAGAGAGAGAGAGAGAGAGAGAGAGAGATAGTGTGTGTGAGACAGGGTGTGTGTATATATGAGTGCACAAAGCAGCACAGTGGACAGGAAAGGGTTGATTCTCCGGCGTTTCCTCATGCCAATGTTGCGAGCAGCTGGGGCCCCCAATCTCAGGTTTCCTGTTCAGGCTCCACCCCCCACAGCTGGGGCCAGGGGGTCACAGTGTGGCCCCCCACACAGCTCCCCCCAGAGAGGAATACTCACACCCCCTCCCTCGTCTGCAGCCCCTCTTAGTGGGGGGTGCTACCTTTCCGAATGCTCCCTCCTCAAGATCTATTTCAGCAGAGAGCTGCACTTGATGCAGTGCCCGCTTTTACCGCACTGACAAAAATACGGCCCGTTTGCAAAAAAGCCAGCCTGTTCAAGCCGCTCGTGACACTCGGTGCTAGATTCACACCCTCTAACAGATTTCCACGGCTGCTAGTTCAGACATAATAAGTGCACACAGTTCACATGCAGTCAAATCCTAACAGTGCTGAGCCCGAGTTAGCCTGAATTAACCCGAATTAGCCTGAATTAGCCCGAGTTAGCCTGAGTTAGCCTGAATTAACCCGAATTAGCCTGAGTTAGCCCGAGTTAGCCCGAGTTAGCCTGAGTTAGCCTGAGTTAGCCTGAGTTAGCACTGTTAACCAGGAGGTCCACTGCAAAATGTATGCTTTTTTTCCCCTTTTGTTTCTTTGTTTATTTTCATTAGTATTTTTTTAATTCACCATTAACTTGTTGAAAGGCAGTTTGGGAATCCTCGTCCCGTTAAAAGGAACATTCCGGATTGCTCTTTCTGATCTGCCGGGGGTAACGGATCATACTCTACGAGGGGCAAGAGTCGCGTGAGATGGGATGATCTCTTCACCTCGGATGCAGATTTATGAAAGACTGTGTGAGAAGGCAAGGAAAGGAAGGAGAGAAGGAGGGAGGGGAGAGAGATAAGTGGGAAGAGCGAGGGGGGAGGGAGAGGAATGAGAGAGGGAAGAAAAATAAAAGAAGAGAGAGATGAGAGGAAAGGGAGAGACAGAGGGAGAGAGGGATTGGGGCAGAGGGGGAGATGGAGAAAGAGAGGGGGTGAGGGAGAGTGGGGTGGGGAAGAAAAGAAGGGAGAGAGAAGAGGAGAGAGAGAGGGGTAAGAGAGGGAGAGGAAAAGAAAAGGGAGAAAGAAGAGGGAAGAGAGGGGGAGGGAGGGAGAGAAGGAGGGGGGAAAGGGAAAGAGAGATAGTTCTGGGGAAAGAAAAAGACTCTGGGATTTTCAGTTACTTAAAAATGGTATACTTGAATAATAGCTCGTTTCTATTAGACCCTAAAATAGACATCATCTTTTTAAAAAAATGGTAGTTACTGTTCACACAGAATATTTAACATGGTATTTATCTCAGGTCTTATGTAAGAGTCCTGCTATGCGCTTCGCCATTGTTCTGCCTGGTCGGCCAACGCCGCTGTCGCCGTGGTGAAACGCGATCCCTCGACAAGCAAGCCGTTCGCTGGCCTCCAGTTCCAGCTCCCCCACATGCCGCGCGAATCGGGGGCGGGGGGGGAGGCGATCCGATTTCACTCTCGCCAAAGGAAACACCTTGTGATGCAGAAAAGCCTTATAAGGTATTTACAGTTCAGCACGGGCGGCATTCCCCCTCTGTCTGCTCGCTGTATGAGGAGGGGCCTGGTCCGCCCGAGCGCCAGTTACCACCTTCAGGAGCGTTTTCCCTTCATTTTCTCTGTCTGACTTAGTTAAACAGTAGCTTTGGGCCGAAATCTTTGACAACCTGATCCCTTAAACACATACATTCACTGTCTGCCTCTCTCTGTCTTTCTTTTCTCTTTCCCTCTCTCACAATCTCACACACGCAGACACACACACTCTCACACACACAGACATACAGACTCACACACACTCTCTCACACACACACACACACACACACACACACACACACACACACACACACACACACACACACACACACACACACACACACACACACACACACACACACACACACACACACACACACACACACACACACAACGCTTCCTCCTCGATGCAGACAGGCCCCATTTGCAATGGGTCGTAAATAAGCCAGGCCCTTTAGAACTGTAGCTTAAGTGAGCCATCCCACTCAGAATCATCTGAACCAGGCTAAATAACCCCGAACTATCTCCCCAGGGTCCCGCCTTCCCACCGACGTCCGTCCGTGCACGATGTGAGAGACGAGGACGCTAATGACTCCAGCTCCGCGCGACCGTGACGCGTTCACAGGCCGCTAGAGACCGCCGCTTTAATGACCTCACCGGCCCATCAAAGCAGGCCCAAGTTCATAAAACATTAGGGAGAACAAAAGACAGGGGCCAGAGGGTTTGTTCATTAGCGAGAGAGGGGCGGTTTTACTCCACAGCCACTTCCTGCACTTACAAACCAACTTCCTGTATTCAAAATGGCCGCTTCTTGGTTGTTTTAAAGGTTGTGTGACTTTTTCTACCTTCTTTGGAGATGTTCTTCCTTTCGCTTTTTTTCCCCTTTTAAATTATAAACAATACACTCAGATGAGCTGTTGTATTTTAATCTGATTTCGTTTCATGTCTTTCCAGATTCCACAACAGTTATCCAGTGCAGTTATCCAGCTGGCCCCTAGGTGGTATCTCTATACACGTTCATCCTCAATTCTTTTTCGGTCGTAATTAATAGACTACGATTACCTGTGCATGTCTTCTCTGAAAACGGCAAGGAAAAAAACTTGCCTATCAGACTATCTGATGAATGCTAAGCCTGAAATATCATATTTGAGCGAGAATATTCAGAACAAAATCCAGAGTACACACAGTGCCTGTGGGGGATGTACGATTCTTTCGGTCAGAAATATTCTGTGTAAAACTTGTGATCTACCATCCTGCAAAACTGAAACCGAGCATGAATGCCCTCAATCAATATTTTGGGGGGGGGGGGGGGGGGGGGGGGGGGGGGTCCTACCTTTACATCGAAGTTGCAGTCCAGGCGCTTGATGAGCACAATGAAGGTCCCGGTCAGGTTGTCCTGCGGGGGAGGGGGCGGGTCAATGGGCTCGCAGCCGTTTTCGGGCCTGGAACCAATCAGGAATCCCTGGAGGCGGAAAACAGCTGTGACTTCACCCGGCGCATCCCTAATTCACCCCCACCACCACCCACCTTTCCCCACCTACACAGGAGTATCAATCTACAGCAACAGAGACTGGAGCCAAACAAACATCTTATTTTAAATACTTTAACCCATGGGGTGGCCAACCCTGGTCCCGAGAAGCCATGGTATCTGCTAATATTTGTTTCCACTTTAAAATCACCAACCATACAAATAAACTAAACTCAGTCACTGAAAATAGACTTATTTTTCAGAGGGTTGGAGAAAGAAGGGGTGGTCTAAAAGAGCAAAGTCTGCCACCAGTACACACACACACACACACAACACACACACACACACACACACACACACACACAAATCCTTTAATATTCCAGATTTCACAACTTGGGGCGTTTGAAGAAAAAGATAAAAGTAAGACTGTCCCTGCTGAGCGGCTGCTGTGAATCCTAATCAGAACTCCTTCGTTTAAGATAAAGAAATGAGAGAATAAAAGGCACGCAGAGAGACGCTGGCCAGCCGATTGGACCCTCTGTAATCTGCGCAGGGAAAGGGCTGTCAGCGGCACAGAGCCGGAGAGACTCATTTAAACACTGCAGAGCTGAACCTGTCAGAAGAGCTGGGGCAACAGGCCAGGCAGTCAAGGGCGGGGGGGCATTAGGGGTATGTCAGTGGGTGTTAGGTCTAAGTGTGTGTGGGGGGGGGGGGGGGCATTAGGGTATGTGCTGCAGAGTTAGGGGTAAGTGGGGGCATTAGGGGTAAGTAAAGGAGGTGTTAAGGGTAAGTGGGGGGGGTCATGGGGCAAATGTGCTCCCGGCTGTCCCTCAAGCCCCCCAGGGACACGCCCTCCTCTGTTTGCCATATTAATTCTTCAGTGCTTCTTCAGAGATCACAAAGCACTCTGGGATAGCGGTACATCAATCACGTCGACAGTCCATTTTCCCATGAAGGATTACAGATCAATGCCTCACTCTGCTAAGCTAGCACAGGCTAACAGTTCATTACAACACAGTATTAGTCTGTGCAATGGATATATTAGCTTTAGCTACCGAGAAAAAAGAAGGATAACACTAATCACTGTCGTACTCTGCTAAAGCCATTGCGTACAGCGCAACATTACTCTGTGCTGTGGTATACTAGAAGTGAGGGTGGAGTGGGAGTTAGCCACTGTGCAGTTCCTACTATGTCAAAAATACAGCAAAAATACAAAATACAGCAAAAATGTACAGTACTGTGGTAATTGGGCAATCTATCATATACAGTAGCTTTAAATGCAAAACTGGTGAATGTTAGGCAGTGAAAAAAAAAGAAAGAAAAGTCTATAGACTACAGGATATCCCGCATTGTACATCTACTCTGCATTCTACAGGAAACTCAGAAGGGAAGCCACGTAACGTGGCGGCGGGCCGCTGTGTGCGCGTGGCCAGAACGGTTTGCACGTACGGTGGCGTAGAGACGAGCCAGCGTCTGGAATTCTGCCGGAGGAACACAACGCCACTCGTCCATGACTAAGGCAAATTAACTCACTGTCAGGGCACTGTGGGCCAATGTCACTGTGAGCGACCCTCTCTGCGGGAGAAAAAATGCTCTAACGGGGAACTCAGCAGGTTCCATTAAGCAACGGCTGATATCCAAATCCAAAGACATGCATTAGGCTAATTAGGGAGGCGTTGCGGTAAAAGAGCGTGCGTGCTCAGTCAACCTACCTTGTCTAAATAAAGGTTAAATAAACTGAAATAAATATTGTCATTGCCTTCTAAGGGTAGAAGTGCACCCAAGCAGCGGTGGGAAATTGTGCCGAACACCGTTACAGAACCACCAGAACCAGTCACTGCTAGAACACTGTTGTTTCCATCATTTCATCTACTGCCTGGATGTACCGCAGTAATCTTTGAGTTTGAACTCATCTTCTTCAAGACTGTGGATTTTTGCAGCACTGCGAGTACCTGGATGACTAGAGCTGCAGGTGAAAATTGCTCTGGGACTCTCCTGTAATCATACGGGCTGTGAGTCAGGGGAGTCCCAGCTGGGCAGGAGAGCAGCATATACACCCTCCCTTACTCTCCCTGTGGAGAAGAGCCCAGGAAAACGAGGCCTGCACCCAGTGTTATCACTACTCTGACAAACAGGCCCTTGCGCACACACTAATCGAGGTCAGAGCTCGAGCTGTAGCTGCCTCCTTTCTATGGGAGGGGTCGAGAGTGCGCCATCTATACCAGGATAATGTCGGCAGCTATTAGATTACCGCCTCTCTTACACCGGCAGTATAGCTTCAGCGGCATCTCTTCCCCCTGCTATGTTCCAACTTAAAGGGGAACTTCACCTAAATAAAATAACTGATCTGTCCACTAATAATACGATCAAACGCATGAGCCAATAATAATAATAATAATAATACATTTTATTATTTTCCCATGCTCAATGTGCTGTAGCATACAGAATAAAAGACATAATCACAATCATTACAATTAAAATTCATAAACTATATATTATTTTATCATATACAGCATCATGATACAATTAATCGTATAACTTAAAAAAAAATCAGCGTTTATCAACAGTAGGGCAGCCACACCCACTAAATGTATACATGACGTCAAAGGAAAATAGAGGCAAAGAGGAATGCTTCGGTTTCAGTGTGCTGTGGGTAAGATACAACCACAACTCAGAAGCATGTTTTTGTGGCGTGTTATTGAGCGGGCGGATCAATAACATCGAATAAGGGTTAGTGAGTAATTTCCATCTTTGTCAAACTCTTCTCCCCTGCTACACCTCCGTAAGGGGGACCCGATTTATCATCACATTGGCTCATATCCAACCACGTATAGGGCATTTGGCTCGTGTGGTTCGGGTCCACTGCTTGCAGGAAAAGCCGTGCCCTCGCCGATACTTGGAAATAGAATAGAGGCACTGAATATTTATCGGTGTTCCCCTTTCCCTCACGTTCATGATTAGACGCAGCAGCCGCCGATTGTGTTAATATTCCCGGAAGCTGGGAAACGACAACGGAGCAGAACATAAGAGAAAGACAATACCGGAGGCACGGGGAACTCCTCCAGAAGCATCCCTGTCACGACGATCAGACGCAAATACTTTGCTTTTCCCCGTGATATTTACACAGAATATATATTAGAATAACAACCTTAAGCATGCGATACTTTTTTTATTTTGTTTTGTTACAGAAACATTTTTGCTCATCCCAGTAACCGTAGAATCCAGAATATAGAGAGAGTCAGTAGCTACGTAGGATACATTTGCTATTTTTGGTTTAACCAAGGACAAGCTGCAATGCAGAATAACCGATTCTAGGGTTTTAAGCCTTTGTGAGAGAAATTAGGTGGTTTCTACAAGTAACTCCACAATGAAAAAAAGTGTAATGTTTTTATTAGTTTCTGTCGGGGAAACCATTCTTTCACCCTGTCACTTGTGCTAATACCGTTTCGCAGCCTACACCTTCCAAAAGAAACTACAACAGCGCCCTCTGTTGGAGTTCACTTGTATAGACGACACCAGCAAGTCTTTTCAGGGGTGGGCAACTCCAGTCCTGGGGGCCAGTATGTATGCAGGTTTTTGCTGCCACCAGTTAACCTGGCTCAATAAGATAATTAGTGACATATACCAACATCGATTTACTCGTAAATTAGACCACGATAAAACGCAACAATACATGCATACAGGGACAGGAACATTCATCAGCTTCTGTTCATATCGCGGAATGTAGCTAAAATATCAGATTATGTAAATGATTGTGCTAATTAAATAATTGGTAACTGGTGGAAGCAAAAACCTGCATACACACCGGCCCCCCAGGACTGGAGTTGCCCAACCCGTTTTACATCATAACCAGTCTCCACTCCAGACACGCAAACTGATATTTATTCATCAGCCAATTTACAAGCTGAGATCAGGGTAATATGTCAAAGAACTATTAAAAACAAAATGAACCACAACCAAAACAATATAATGTTTGAAAGGAAATTCAAGGAGTTCTCGTGACTGTGGGGGATTCATATGCTCAGTACTCAGGAGGATGTTCTATACGGTCAGGTAAAGTGGAGGGTGGCTTATGTCACGTTCTGAGAGACTAGTCTAAACCAGGGGTGGGGCCAATTCCATTTCAATTCAGTCAATTTAGGACATGAATTGAAATGAGATTCTTCAATTAAATCGGGGCCATAGTGTTCTTTAAGGATTTTCTAAGTAATTAATTGTATGAATTGTATTTAAATTAGTTTCCTGACTTTAGATTGAACTGAAATGGAATGGCAGTGGTCACAGCCTTAGGATGTCCCAAATCCGACTGCTTGTGCTTGTTGTGTCCCATCAAGGAACTCTAAATTTACATCCATCCAAGGGTCTGTTTTTATTGATGCTCGACCCTTAATTGATCACCTCACCTGGTTTCTTGGCATGGGTCTCAACTGGTTTTTAAGGTTTTTCTGGCTGATTTTAAGGTGAAAAGAAAAACCAGCAGCCCATGTAGCTGTCTTTGGACAGGGTTGCAGCCCATGCAGCTGTCTATGGACAGGGTTGCAGCCCATGCAGCTGTCTATGGACAGGGTTGCAGACCACTGATCTACAGTACGGCATGAAATTCTTTCAGCGTCAGATATATGCCCCACTTCACCTTCCCAATTGTACAACATCCTTTAAAAGATTCATTGCCTTCGGGGAGTAATATATTTTTTCCCCACCCAAGTTAAATTAACGGTATGTGCCATTCAGGTCTACAGGGCTACATCCCCCTTTTGTGTCCAATTGCCCAGGGAACTGTGTAACTCCTGACAGGAAAACAACTTATTCCATTTGGGAAAAGTGGAAGTTTATTCTGAGAGTCCACTAAAATGCGGTGAAGGAGACACTTATGTAAGATAAAACCAATACCAGGACAGAAACAAATTAAGGCATGAAAATATCACTCCAGGACATTAACATAGAGACTGCACAGTGGCAGGAGTTAAGCACATTATATTTAGCTTAATAGCTACAAAATCAATGCAAACCATAAACCACCATAACTATGTCTATCTATATCTACTGCTATGATTTTAAAATTAAAAAAATATATAGTAATTTGAGGGTTAGCAAAGTGCTAATTGAAAGGACGTCCTTTGCATGCTTAATATACTGTTGGTGGAAGTGATTGTGAATCAAAATGGCGCTTTTTAAAAGATCTCAACCACATGGTATTGTTAGCCAAATGCTACATGAAATTCTTTCACATGCTAAGACTAAAATTAGCAGGAAATGAATTTCCATTTTAACACACAGAGAGAACAGAAGCTGTATGTATCCTACACAAAGTATAAGCGGGAAGATAAAATAAAGAGGAAAATCTTGTAGCGTTTGAGGTGTAATGTTAAACTCAGATAAGTCAAAAGGCTAGGCCTAGCCCTGAGCCATGAGCCAGAAAAAGAATGCACCACGTAATCTATCCAGGCTACAAAAACATTTATTTTACAAACTCAAGCCGCTTCGGAAAAACATTCTGGAAAAATTCTGGGAAAGAGATTAGAAGTGCTCTGTATACTGCAGCTAAGAGCACTCTTTGAATCAGTAACTTTAGTCAATTGATTGTTCAGTCTTTCACTGACAGCTGTCAGTCCAACCTCCTTAAACATGTTTTACACTTTTTCACTATTCACAGTATTCACAGACAGAAAAAGCAGAGAGGGTTACAGGCAGGGAGAAAGCATAGAGGGTTACAGACAGGGGGAAAGCAGAGAGGGTTACAGACAGGGGTAAAGCAGAGAGGGTTACAGACAGGGGGAGAGCAGAAAGGGGTACAGACAGGGGGAAAGCAGAGAGAGGTACAGACAGGGGGAAAGCAGAGAGGGTTACAGACAGGGAAAAAGCAGAGGGGTACAGACGGGGAGAGCAGAGAGGGTTACAGACAGGGGGAGTGCAGAGAGAGTTACAGACAGGGGAAGAGCAGAGAGGGTTACAGACAGGGGGAGAGCAGAGAGGGTTACAGACAGGGGGAGAGCAGAGAGGGGTACAGACAGGGGGAGTGCAGAGAGGGTTACAGACAGGGGGAAAGCAGAGAGGGTTACAAACAGGGGGAAAGCAGAGAGGGTTACAAACAGGGGGAAAGCAGAGAGGGTTACAGACAGGGGGAGAGCAGAGAGGGTTACAGACAGGGGGAGAGCAGAGAGGGGTACAGACAGGGGGAGTGCAGAGAGGGTTACAGACAGGGGGAAAGCAGAGAGGGTTACAGACAGGGGGAGAGCAGAGAGGGTTACAAACAGGGGGAAAGCAGAGAGGGTTACAAACAGGGGGAAAGCAGAGAGGGTTACAGACAGGGGGAAAGCAGAGAGGGTTACAGACAGGGGGAAAGCAGAGAGGGTTACAGACAGGGGGAGAGCAGAGAGGGTTACAAACAGGGGGAAAGCAGAGAGGGTTACAGACAGGGGGAAAGCAGAGAGGGGTACAGACAGGGGGAAAGCAGACAGGGTTACAGTACAGAAAGTGGCAGAAGAATCTGTGTTTTAATGTCATTTCACAACTTTAAAGTTAAAATGAAACTTAATCAGGGCGACTCAGTGGCATAGCCTGTCAGAGCACCGTCCACATGCTCATTGTGAGCAGGACGTCGGCGGTTCGCATCCGGCCGCGTGACCTTTTTGCATGTCTTTTCCTCTCTCTCGCTCCCATTCTTCCCGTCTCTCTCGCTCCCATTCTTCCCGTCTCTCTCGCTCCCATTCTTCCTCTCTCTCTACACTGTGCTGTCCAATAAAGCTGAAAAGCCCTAAAAAAAAGAATTTCCCCATCTTAATTACACACCGGTGGGATGAATATACACTACCGGTCAAAGGTTTTAGTACACTTTAGTTGTATTTTCCTACTCACATTTTAGTGTAATTTAAGCAGTTTAACTTTTGTAAATAATCTCAAATGGCACAAGGGAAGAAGTGAATAGACAGAAGTTAAAAATAATCTTTTATTTCACAGGATAGTGACCTAACTTTTTCAGTTTATAAAAAGCAATATTTGCTAAATAAACAGGGGAACAAATTATTTCCAGCAAGAGAAGTAAAATCAAGCTAATTTGGGACAAATTTTACAGAAAGGTTTAGAAGAAGGAACCCACAAGTACAGCACGTCTGTGGGAAATTCTACAGCGGGTGATGCTGTGAACTTTCACAACCATATAACTGCCCTGGCAAGAATATGCTCAGCAGTTATAACTGCAGAAAGTGGCCATTTTAACCATTTTAATGCATCTAAGATTTAGTACTTTTTTTTTTTTTTGTAAAAATAAAAGGTGTTTATATCTTCTTCTTTTTTTTATATCTCTGATCACTTGAAAATTATGGATGTACTAAAACTTTTGACCGGTAGTGTATGCAACTTCTGAGCTTTACATTTTGGTTCCAAGAATATAACCAAATGTTAATTTGAAACGTCAAATTTGTACGTAAAAAATAAAATGGGTACAACAGGAAGGCTTTAGGACGTCATGTCATCCACTGGAATATTCATTTTACAGATTTAGGCTAGATGCAGGGCCAAAATGCACAAAGCTGCAAATATTACATAATAAAACAGGCCAAACCATAACTCTGGGGCAGGTGTACATAGCACACTTGACTTGGCTAATATTGACAAATGTTTCACATCTCAGATGGGTGTCTTCATTATTGAAGAATATCAGCTTGTATGCGTTTTTTCTTTGGAGCATTTATCTTGGGGATTGAGCAAATGAATGTTATAAACATCACATGTGGTGATGTGTTTTAAAGGTTCTATGCCAACTCGTCTTGAGTCAACTATTCCATTTGTATTGGGATTCAAGCAGAATAAATTGAACAGTGTTATATTCACACCAAAATTAAACAGTGTCCGGCACTGCAAATGCGTAATAACATGATTATTACATGAAAGGTGGTTCCTTTACTTGTTCTTTATCAAGTTCCGTTGATCTTATATTGACAAGGACACAAAAACGCCAAAGGTTTCTCCCAGTCCTGCTCTAATCTATTATCCTGTCCATTTAGAAAAGAGGTAGCTAACCTAGCAATTGAGTTCATTTTCATATACAAATTAACACAAAAGTAGATAGCTGTCCAGGTCTCTAGATGGTAGTTAGCAACAAATAACTAGTCAAAAGAACATGCAAATGTTCCAACTACTTTCTAAGTTAGCCATATATGTAACTTCAATTGTATAGCAAGCTGGCTAGCAATGTTGCTAGTTATAGCTTGCCTATACAAACTATGGAAAACAGTTTTCATTTTGGTCATAATATTATAATGTTTCTGCACTTTCCAAATACTTAAATGTGAAGATAACCTGAACCACAGCCCACTATAACAGGGCCCACTGAATTCTATCCACAGATAGGAATACGTGTGGTGTGTGTCTGTGGTTGTGGATTCCTGCCCAGGAAACCACAGTCCTGACAAACCCCAGGCAAAACAAACAGAGCAGAGGGGGAGGAGTGCTATTCCTGAAAGCAGGTGTGTGTGTGTGTGTGTGTGTGTGTGTGTGTGTGTGTGTGTGTGTGTGTGTGTGTGTGTGTTCGTATGTGTGCCTGCGTGTATGTATATGTGCACGTGTGTTTGCGTTTGCGTATGTATATGTGTGTGTGTGTGTGTGTGTGTATATATATAATATATGTGTGTGCATGTGTGCATCTTCAGGCTTAGAAGAGCACCATCTGTGTTGACCTATAGTAGCAGAACGCAGCTGTCGCCGTAGAAACGGGCCCAGTCTGCCACCGGGGAGGTCGGAAGATCAGGTCCTCACCCCCTCACACCTTTTACTGGGAGAAACACACAGTGACACAGCGCCAGACTACCGCAGGAGGCAGCACAGGCACACAGGCATCCAAAGCCCGCCATTTTGGCTCTGTATCAGAATGTTATGCATCACTTCCTTTCTCTCAGAAGTGTGAGTCAGTGCAGGGAGCCTTTTGGCAGTCAGCACCTCTGAAACAGGCCCCATGAATGAGCATGAGAGCCCTGTAAGAAGCTCACACATCTGAGCACATATCAAATCTGCGCTGCTCTATAGAACAAACAGAATACCCATCAACAGAAAAAGTGCTGCACCTTCTGATCAAGTTGGTCAAGTAATTATTTGAAATACTTTAGCGCCATTGTGTGTCTGCAGGTTTTTTTGGTTTCCTTATAAATCAGCAGCCAGCACAGACAGGGTGTGTGGACTTTTTGGCCAATCAGTGACTTAAATTAAGCACTTAAGTGCTGTAACACACCAAAAACCAGCAGTCTGACGCCACTGGTTTAACCTGGTTAGATACCAGAATAATTCCTGCAGATCACTGAAAACTGTAAAATAAACAACAGATTCACTTCTTTTTTTTCTTTTAACCTATACTCAGAAAAAAAATATTTTCATAAAATTCAGCGTTTTAGATTTTAACATGTTTTGCTGAAAATTAAGGGACAGACAGGCACGTTTTCAAATTTCGCCAGCATCTAAAGCGTCAAAGTATTTTAAATACGTATTTGACCCAGGTTTGGTCCGTTTTCCGTTTTATTGGCTTGCTTAGCCTGCACAGTGGTTAAAATCTCTTCAGGAACGTACACCCTGCTGAGAATTACCGTCTCAAAACATTTGTGGAGACTGAGGGAAAAGTCAAAAGTCATGGGCGTACAGGAAGTGACAGGAAAGCGGAGGTGGGCAACGAGGGCCTTTCTGGTTTTCATGCCAACTTCTGGCCTTGATTACTTAATTAGCCCTAACATTTATGCCACCTGACATTTTAGCTACATTTCTTGATAAGCGCATGAATGAATGACGAAGACTGTTCCTGCATTCCTATATGAAACGTTTTACTGTGATCTAATCTGTAGTGCGTTTAAACAGGTATGTTGTGTGTTCAAGCAGGTAGTCGGACACCGTGGCCATTTTCAACAAGTAGTCTTTACTGTACTGAATATCAACTGCGCATGTCACGCTTAATACAGCAACAGCTAAGGATGCCCGTAAGGGACATCCACTACATAATCTAGAGTGAATCAGTGTTGGTGGAAACAAAAACCTTCATGCACACTGGCCCCTCCAGGACCAGAACTGGCCACCCCTGCATTTCAACAGGGTTTCAATTCAGGGATAAAAAAGTCGAGGATAAAAGAAGACCTGCGACCCACGATGCACACCGCACACCGAGCTCCAGGTTTCCCGCAGAACGTTTTATAATCAAGTCAAAGAAATGATGCGAACCCGTATTGACAAAGCATCCAAACCCCTATTTATAAAGCATCTAAGGGTTGGAGGGCTGATCCGACGTCACATTTCCCCCATCCGTGTCTAAACCTGATCCGTTGTGAGTCAAGAGTAGGAGGGCTGATCTAGGATCAGTTCTGTTTATTCCCTCGTAATGGGTAATATTCAGCGCCGCTACTCTGAAATGGTTTATTGAATACGGGCCCTGATCTAGGATCAGTTTAACCTTATGGCTCATGATGGAAAAGGGCAGGACACGGAGGGGGGGAAACCTGATCCTACGTCAGCGCCCCCGCCCGGAGATGCTTTATGAATAAGGGCCTGGATCTGCTTTGAAAAGGAATTAGGGCATGAAGAACTGTGCTCTGTGCTGCACGGATCACGGCTCGTGACCGAGACTCCAGGCTCCATTGCAACACGGCCAGTTCCCCCTCGGGCCCACGATCCGGAGAGGTAGTGGGGCCGAAATCAGCCTCTCTCCCGCAGGGTATACCGCCCGCCCCAAGGCACTATGGGATAGGCTGCCCTTACGATCCCAAGCTCTCGACTCCTTCGGGCACGCAGGCAAATCGCCCCAGCCGAAGAAAGCTCCGCCCGCACCCCACAACGCCCCGCCCCGCACGCCCCAGCGGGAGCTGCCCATCAGACCGTAAAGAACATTCCGTTCGCTAAAGCGAGGGAACAGTGCGCCTGATCCTCAAAGCCCGGCTGCTGACGATCACACAGCGGCGCTCTAATGACGCTCCCGCCCTCAGCACTCAACACGGCCAAGAGATGAGATAAGGCCCGTAATGACAGAGTGTTCAGGTTCCAGCCTCGGGGGGGGGGGGGGGCAAATGCCACCCGCCAACTGCCAAAGACACGCTCCCACCCCTTTGATCACTGAAACTTACAATATATTTAGATGGATTGAAAATTGACGCTATGTGCCGGGCCTCATTCCTCGTACGTGGATAACTCAGTTCGCTGGCTAACTGTACTGAGTAAAACCCCGAATATGGAACACGTAAACTAGCAAAAACACGGGTTTTACTCAGCGTAGTTAACAAGTTAACTCTGTTAGCCAGCTACAAGGAATAGGGCCTTGGTATGCAACTGCAGCATTAGCATACCTCCCTCCCAATGATAAATAAGAGCTACGCTTGAAGAGGCCGTCCACTTTATTTTTACTCACCATCATATGTGTACAATACATTTCATTCACACACTGTTTTACAAACGTATATGGAAAATACTTGGCCTGTATGTAGGACCTTTTTTTAAAAACAGAAAACCTAGTTCCCAGGAGGGAGTAGTGGAAGAACTGGGCTATAGGTGGTGAGAGAGGGCAAAGAACAGCCAGCCAGTCAGGCAGGACGCCATTTGTTTGGTTTTCAGCAGAGCGTAAAAGACAGGAAACTTGACAGAGGTCCTTATAAACCCCACCCCCCTGCCCCCGTTATGTAATTCTGCCCCCCTCCCACCCCCCACCCCACTCCCAGCACACGCTGAGAGACATGACCTCTGCTCTGTGCCAGCCTGTCGAAAATTCATCCTGACACTTCAATTAGGCACATTCCACAAAATCTGTCCCCCCCCCCCTCCCCCCTCCTCGGTCCCTTCCAGATCGTACTGGCTTGGGGGGGGGGGGGGGGGGTAGCGCCCGATGCCACACATGCCAGCCTGCGTTCCTCAAAGGCCCGACGTTGTCTTAGATCATGCTAAGCAGCAGGTATGCAGTAAGCGGTTCCGCCAGGTGGGTGACATGACAAGCCAGCGGAGGGGAAAAAAGGGAACACAATACAGGCTTGTACCGAAAGCACAATGTCTCTCATTGGAGGCGCAGCCATCAGATGAGATGGTCATGAGTGAGCCACATTCTTCTCACATGTGTGATCTCCTCAGCACAGACCAGCTCCAGAACAGGATGCTCTTTGTAACCCTCCACAGTCCGGGGGGGGGGGGGGGGGCTTTCAGGCTATAAAGCTTTGAGACCCCCCCCCCCGCCACCCAGTCTCTCTCTCTCACCCTCTCTCCCCCATGTCTCTCTCTCTCTCCCTTTAAAAAAAAGAGAGGTTCTAAAATAAATAAAGTAAATCTTCAGGAAATGTGTGGATGCTCGGAAAATCACAGCAATATATATTTTTTTTTTAATTCACCGTTTTAACTCACTCCTTCCACTGTAAAACTTAATTTCATATCAGGACACACAGCGGAGCATGTTTCCGCTGATCTGTTTTAGCTGCACGTCTGATACGTCCACAATGAGCCGGGCTGACGCGACTGTAGACGGGTGGCTATCATGGCAGGAGCGAGCCAGCCGACCCTGTATAAAGCGCTACGGCCGGGTGACGCGTCACCCAGGGTACGGGAGGGTTCAGTCGGACAGGGCTCCGCGTTTCATGGCTCTCGGGTGGCCCCCGCTGGCCAATCAGGGCGCTTGTAAGACTGCGTGTCAAAGCTCCAGTACTGCTCTGTGCGAGTTTAGCTGCGGTCTGCAGCGCTGTTGGGACACCACGCGTTTCAGAGGAGAAGCACGGATGTTCCAGCTCTTCAGAATTGGAAACGTGGTTCACACATGGAACGCAGCTGCGGTTACAGATAGTTGGACGTTCCAATTTGGGGTGAGAATTGGACATATACAGCCCCGGGTTGGGCAGCAAATTAAAAATATAAAAAAGAAACAGCTATGGCCAGAGAGTACAACAAACTTCAAAGCCATGCTCAGGAGCACAGCCTTGTCTACATACATACCATCGAACCTCGCAATAAAGTAAACAAACATTCACTTCCTGTGCCGTTTCCTGGCTGTACCCGAAAATGACCACCATTAACTGCTGAGAACTTCACCGCATCGGCGAGACAGGAATGACACGAGTAAAAGAGGCAGAATTTTTCCTCACCATCTCGAGAGAGACCAGGCGCAAAAGCCCAAGTGAATGTGATGGAGTTTTTACCTGCAAAACCAACACAAGCAGAGCTAAGGAGTTCCACTGGAAGGTTGGCTTGTATTGCCTGTACTACTGAATTACAATTAAGTCTCTTTTACTGTTGGTAGAAGCTTTAAAAAGGATTTTAAGGAAGTTGCTGAGTGAAAAATAAAATTAGGTTTTGGGTTGACTGTACTTTGAATACAATGAGTATTTTTCTTTTTTTTTTTTCTTTCTCCCCTCCCTCCTGTTTATCTCTGGAATCAGTTGTGTTCTGCTCTGGCATAAACCGCTATACCACCAGCACCCACAGGGGGCACTGTGCTTCTGATTCACTCTCCCAATAGCCAGTGACACAACGAGCCACACAAGTGCTAGAGAGGTGCGTCGCTCACGGATAGCAACAGGTAACCTGGAGGCGACTGGTGGGGAGGAACTAGGGAGTGTTTCACACAGTGATAACGCCAAGAAGAAAGGCCAAGCCTAATCTAACCTCCCCAAACCTGGGCACACAAAGCCAGTTCTGCATTAGCCCTGCAGGTTGCCAGGCACTGCCATCTGGTGGCAGAGTCTGGCCTTTAACCCTCTGAAGAGGAGGATTTTTGGAATGTTCTAGAACTCCATTACTTTTAGTTACCAGTAGTTACCAGATTGTTGCATCAGCATTAGAATGTTCAGGTAGGAACGTTCTAATTACAAAATTGTCATCTTACACCTTAAAGGGTTAGTTAGACATGGCTGGACCAGAGAGCTCAGCCCCCCCCCCCCCCCCGGAACATGACTCACTTGGGAGCGAGAGGTTAGCACACATGCAAACTACTTTTGGAACGAGCTCCCGAGCGGTGTATCCAAGGAGCAGCAAGTGCTCATGGGAACTGATGGAGGAGGCTGTGCATGCATGTGGAATGGGCCCCACGGTAACAACAGGGCACCAAAACGGGGACACCATGTGGCACAGACTGTAGGGGCGTCTGACTCTCGAACCCTATACCAACCCCTCCGTAGGGCTTTAATTCCCCACCAGGGCTCATTTCCGTACGATGATCACTTCTATCTGTAACTCTCTCTGCTATGACCCTGTGATACAAAAGGAGGCAAACTGGTAAGCAGTGGTATGTCCATATGTATGAGTGCGTTCCGTGTCACAGAAACCCCTTTCCCTTGTACGTGAGCCGGGCGGGGTCCTGCCCCGTCTCACCTGGGCCCCCTTACCTTCAACCCCTCGCTGGGCAGCCTGTATCCAAACCTCGCCGGCAAGTCATCAAAGTTTTCCGTTCTGTTGTCAAACGAGTACTGAAAAACACGATAAAGCACAAACCCTATTTGTCAAAACTGATGAAAACAAAAAACTTGAAATGAACAGTGTGCATTTTCAAAAAAAAAAAAAACTTTTAAATTAAAATCTAAAAGAGGGAAATGACTTGTGGATAGGAATCAACAAATACATGTGTAAGTAAAGAATATATGCTGTAGAACACACAAACCAAAACAGAAGCCATATAACTCATTCAAAATAATGGATTCATTCAACTGGAAAAGTTTCTCTGATGGTCTACGGCATCACAAGAGGGGGTCCTGATTGACAGGGACCCTCCAGAAGATCAAAGGCGCAGCAATCCCAAACTTACAAGACAAAGGTCCACATATTTTCCCTCTTTCTGAGTCAATGTGGTTCCAGGGCATATTCAACTACCATGTCTACCATTTGTATAATATGGAAATCATTTCAATGTTAATGTGCACTTCCTCAAAGGCCACTAGAGTGCTAAAATACTAGTTATACAAAAAGAGGATTAGCAGTCTGAAAGGGGTAGAATTTTCTTTTTGGCTTTTAAAATCATGCATACCGATTCCTGCAGTGAGAATTTAAAGGGAGAGTTCACTTTCTGGGGTTATTTGATATTATTTCAATCTTAGTGTCTGTTTTCAAGCGAACCAGACAGGTATTTTGTGCAATGAAGGCTATTTTAGAGTAGTTTCTGATGACCTGCTGGCTTTACAATGGCTACCACTGGGTATTTTGCGGGGTGCAGTCTAAAAAAAGAAAATACAGTTGAAGTAACTCCAATGCAGGTTGTACCAAAACATTTCATGGGGCGTGGCCAAGGACAAATCAGTGGCAACGGATGTTCTGTACTGAGCACCATATAGCAAACTCCTATTACCAACCCAGAACACCCTGAGCATTAGGTGAGGATGAAAGACACGCAGGAGCTGAGCAGTTGTTCGTTGATATTGTTTAATAGCAAAGCTAATGATCTGGGTTAGTAGCTGGCTAATAAGCATAGGTTAATTAACAGCTGTTAATAAGTACACAGAATGTAAAGAATGGATAGTAAAAGCAAGACCAGTTTTCTTTGGGCGGCTCGCCTCAGAACGCATTGCGCATGATGTCACCTTCCCGTTTTTTTTTGTTTTTTCAAATCTTTTCTTTGAAGTTTGAATATGGCCCTCAGTGTACCGATTTGAATTTCGACTGTAAATGTGACAGCCCTAGTAATCACGGAGGTGGTTTTAGTGAGCTGATAGGACAGGTGTACTCACGGCGGTGGTTTTAGTGAGCTGGTAGGACAGGTGTACTCACGGCGGTGGTTTTAGTGAGCTGGTAGGACAGGTGTACTCACTGAGGTGGTTTTAGTGAGCCGGTAGGACAGGTGTACTCACTGAGGTGGTTTTAGTGAGCCGGTAGGACAGGTGTACTCACAGCAGTGGTTTTAGTGAGCTTGTAGGACAGGTGTACTCACAGCAGTGGTTTTAGTGAGCTTGTAGGACAGGTGTACTCACAGCAGTGGTTTTAGTGAGCCGGTAGGACAGGTGTACTCACGGCGGTGGTTTTAGTGAGCCGGTAGGACAGGTGTACTCACTGAGGTGGTTTTAGTGAGCCGGTAGGACAGGTGTACTCACTGAGGTGGTTTTAGTGAGCCGGTAGGACAGGTGTACTCACTGAGGTGGTTTTAGTGAGCTGGTAGGACAGGTGTACTCACGGCGGTGGTTTTAGTGAGCCGGTAGGACAGGTGTACTCACTGAGGTGGTTTTAGTGAGCCGGTAGGACAGGTGTACTCACTGAGGTGGTTTTAGTGAGCCGGTAGGACAGGTGTACTCACAGCAGTGGTTTTAGTGAGCTTGTAGGACAGGTGTACTCACAGCAGTGGTTTTAGTGAGCCGGTAGGACAGGTGTACTCACTGAGGTGGTTTTAGTGAGCCGGTAGGACAGGTGTACTCACGGCAGAGATGTCAGCCTCCACGGGCAGCAGGTTGAGGAAGGCGAACAGCTGCACGGTGAAGATGGTGTAGATCTGTGTAGCGGACAGCATCAGCATCCCCAGGGAGAGCAGCATCTTTCATTCCGAGAGCAGCACCTGCACACACAGGTAACACACCTGAGACACCTGCACACACAGGTAACACACCTGAAACACCTGCACACACAGGTAACACCTGAGACACCTGCACACACAGGTAACACACCTGAGACACCTGCACACACAGGTAACACACCTGAAACACCTGCACACACAGGTAACACCTGAGACACCTGCACACACAGGTAACACACCTGAGACACCTGCACACACAGGTAACACACCTGAGACACCTGCACACACAGGTAACACCTGAGACACCTGCACACACAGGTAACACCTGAAACACCTGCACACACAGGTAACACCTGAGACACCTGCACACACAGGTAACACCTGAAACACCTGCACACACAGGTAACACACCTGAGACACCTGCACACACAGGTAACACCTGAAACACCTGCACACACAGGTAACACCTGAAACACCTGCACACACAGGTAACACACCTGAGACACCTGCACACACAGGTAACACACCTGAGACACCTGCACACACAGGTAACACACCTGAGAGACCTGCACACACAGGTAACACACCTGAGACACCTGCACACACAGGTAACACACCTGAGACACCTGCACACACAGGTAACACACCTGAGACACCTGCACACACAGGTAACACACCTGAGAGACCTGCACACACAGGTAACACACCTGAGACACCTGCACATACAGGTAACACACCTGAGAGACCTGCACACACAGGTAACACACCTGAAACACCTGCACACACAGGTAACACACCTGAGACACCTGCACACACAGGTAACACACCTGAGACACCTGCACACACAGGTAACACACCTGAGACACCTGCACACACAGGTAACACACCTGAGACACCTGCACACACAGGTAACACCTGAGACACCTGCACATACAGGTAACACACCTGAGACACCTGCACACACAGGTAACACACCTGAGACACCTGCACACACAGGTAACATGGTAATGCACCTGAGAGACCTGCACACACAGGTAACACACCTGAGACACCTGCTTCTCACTCATGTATACACAGGTAAGGTAACACACCTGAGATGCCTGCTTCTCACTTCTGCACACACAGGTAACACACCTGTCACTCCCCACACACCTAACACACACACACACACACACACACACACACACACACACACACACACACACACACACACAAGCACACACACAAAAGTGTGACTTCACCCAGAAAATAGATATAGAATGAAGTATTTTTAAATGCTCAAGGATCCAATATGTACAACACAAAGAAACAAGTAAAATTGTAATTTACAATATCTATTCAATAGTGGTTTTATTAGGAAAAGTGACAGCTGGTAATTGCACTCAAAAAGATAAAATAAGTTGTTTAAATTCACAATGGCCTTTACTGACTTGGAGGACACCGCAATGAATTTGGAGTGTGTCAGACAAAGACGCCACTGAAAAGCACTTCAGAGTTGTCCCAGTCAATGTAAGTAAGCTTTAAAGAACCTGTTCTTCTGTGGAATGACTATCCACCGCTGCACAGAAAGAACTACAATCGCATCAGCATTATGAAGAGCAGTCACTCCCCTGTTCCTTTGTGATGAGAGAGCAGCCCATGTCTGCTTTGAGACGGCACGCCGTTAAGCCTGAATTCAGAGCTCACACAATACCACAGGCTGTGAATGCGGTAATACTCTGTGGAAACAGTGGACAGTTCTAACATCACACTGACAGTGGAGGGCAGGCGGTGAGGTGGGTGGGTGGTGGGGGGGGGGGGGTTTAAACAGGCACTTTATAAGCGAAAGATACCACAGCAAATGAATACCATTATGAGTCCCATCAGCTTCCGTCATGCACTGCTGCCTGCCCTAATACATTAAAACTAACCAAGCCCCCACCCCTACCAGCCCCCCTCCCACCCCCAAAAAGTCCTTCTACAAAAGCAAAAGGCCGTCGCTCTTAAAGACAACTTTATCAGGCGAGAAGTGCGGCGCATTCCGTAGGGCAGCCGACTGTTGAGCCATGCACGAGTCTCTCCGTGCACACAGGCGGCTCGATTCCCCTGCCACGGCACCTCCTGAGCTGTGACCCTGCTCTATCGGCTACCCTCTCTGCTTTACCCCTGTCTGAATACAGCAAAAAGAAATGTATGAAAGAAGGGCAAACTGTCTGCTCTCATTTTAACAATAACTTTATTAGTAAGAGCAGAGGCCTCTCAGCGGAAGAGCTTCAGAGCAGCATGTTTGTAAGCTGCTGGTAAACTGAGCTGAGGTTCATGGCTAGGGAGGCCCACTCGCTAACCTGCTGCTGGAGATTTACAATCGCCTGGTCACAGCGCTCTAGAGACCAGAAAACATACAGCCAGCATGCACACAGAGCAGCATGGAAATCCTTTCAGAAAGATCTAGATTCTTCAGCTACTTTAGAATCTCAATGTCTTTTATTTATTATTAAACTTTACTTAAACATGAGACAAGCATAAAAAAAGCTTTCAGCAGGTGTGCGTACCACTCTCCATTGGCTGACGAACCTTAAACAGACAGGTAATTTATCCACCACTAACAAGGAATTATATCCTGTGTTCATTCCTCCTACACAGAGCTCTGCATAATGCTACAGATTCTACAGACAGACAGACCAGATACTCAGCCCTTAAATTTGAAAGCTCCCTTCTCACTACCGTTGAAGCCACGGCATTAAAATTGAATGAATATTCAAAATTTATGAAGGGCCCTCATAGGCGTAGGTTTCATTTCAACTTTGGAGGAGAAGCACTGCTGGACCACTTAGTCTTGTGTAGTCAAACGTCAAGTCTCACAAGCATACTAGCTAGTCTTACAATTAGGCCAAATTCATATGAAAATATTGGGGGTGACATGTCTCGCCGTCTCCCTCCAAACCTATGCGCATGAGGACAGTGTGGCGTATGTACCTTCAGTGCTGTCACACAGCACTTGAAAATCATGTCACCAACCACAACCTCCTGTAGCTAAGAAGCAGAAGACAGAGGGAATTAAGCTGGATATCTGGTTCATCTATAAAATCTTGGATAAGACTTCTCCGAAAATTAGGCCAAAGGTTCAAACAATCAACATGACTGTTGTGACCGTCGGTATTGAAATTATGTACCACGTTCAAAAGGAGTAAACAATTAACCAATTTCTAAAGCGCTCATTGACTTGTGCTTTTTGGTCACGCTAATACAACTTACTATTTTTTATTATTACATACGACCCATAAAACTGGACATTTACCTAAGCAATTCAGGTTAGGCATCTTTGCCCAAAGGTACAACAGCAGCACGCCACCTGGAAATCAAACCTACAACCGCTGCGTTAGAAGCCTGCTTCTCTAACCATTATACACCGTCACCTGACTAGCGAGGCTAGCTCAAGGCTCACTTCTGGCCTACTTTTCCCCCCTGCAGTACGCCAGTCTAGACGTTCCCTTGCTGCAATAACCAGCTCAGCACCACGGCCCAGCGGCCCAAGCCGACTCTCTGCCCAGGGTACTAATGAGGAGGAGAGAGAGCAAATGGATGTCGATCTTGGCTCTTAGGGAAAAGGGTTTTTGGGGGAAGAGGCTCAGCAGCTCTAATGCATCTTTGCATCCTCTACGTTGTTCTGCACTCACTAATTCCACATGGAGGATGAAACAAGGAGAGGCTTTTCTGGTAAAATATAGAAACAAAAGACACAGAGATGGAGGCACTTTAAACATGTATAACACGGAGAAACTAGGAGCCTCCTCCCAACTGTGCCATGTACACCTGCTCACTCACCTATTATGAACTGTCTCCTCTGATCTGGAAACTTGGCAGGATTTAGGCTATGGTAACAGGAACGCTACCTTGGAGGAATGCCTGGTATCAATAAGAGCAAGGCTTCTTTCACCTTTCACTGCAATAACATGTATAGCACAGTCAACCAAACCAGTGCATGTCACCGTAAGTTCCTCAAATATAGGGGGAGTCATTCCCAAAACTACATTTCTAACTGCTTCTATTGAAATCGGGCTACGGTTGATTGCACAAGTGATTTTGGCCTCGTGTGAATGACCAGTCTTGTACAATCCATCTAAATTGAGCTTTTCAGCAGTAAAGGACAGGCTGACACGGATTCATTCATTGCAGCAACGCAGGCTCGAAATATGCATAACAAACCAAAATGAAATCCACAACCAAACCGAAATATTAATCCGTAGGTTATCGAACAATACTAAAAGGCGGTTAAAATAGCCGCGTCTCGTTTGTAATATCGTGGAATTGTGACCAGCTAACAAGCATGTAGCAACAGGAATACACTGAAGAAGACTGTCACGATCGTTAACGTTAAAGTCTAAAGAGTGTTCCTTGCTATTAAGTGTATGCGTCTAACAGATAGCTAGCTAGGTCTCCGGCGAGCTAAAGTTAGCTGGCTCAAATAATCAAATGCAGGTAACTTAGTATCAGCATCAATAGGTGCCTAGCTAGCAAGGTAGCAATTTTGGCATGCTAGCTACGTAGATCTATTAGTAATCTCGTAGCTAACGTTATTAATCTTCGTATGTAGACTAGCCACTTAGCCAGTTTTACAAATCCACGCCAGCTACGCATCTACTTAGCTACCTATCATGATGATTTGCAAGGCCATGTTGTTTAGCTAACGAGCTAGCTATCTTTTTGGTCGTTACACAGGGGTTCGCCTGACCGTCTGAAGTGATTGTCTTTATTACACATGCCAAATAAATGTGCATTACCTTAACAGCAGATGTATGCGTTCCTTCCTTTAAACAAGATGCGTTTGATAACAAAGCATTACTATTAATTGCACTTTGAATGGCTGGTGCAAGATATTCTATAACTCCATAATGCCCATCAGTTCTGCCAGAATGTCAACAGTAATCGCAGAAGCAGTTTGTGCATGGAGAACTTCCTACATCTGAGCCCGCCCCTTCAGTAGTCTCTAACGCTGATTGGAGAAGGCCGCGATCAATCACGATAGAACGCCGACACAGGTTCCTGGGTGAACTGACAGATCAAACCAGACTAAACTCTTCGGCCAAGTCAACTTATATTAAAGGCTATACATATTTTTATGTAATATAACATTTGCATGTAGACGAAGAATTGAAATAAGAATACTGCATCTACAGAGCTTGCTGAAAGGTGCCGAATAAAAGTATTGCTTTTCCCTTTAAAAAAATATTGATTATGAATTTATCATTACAAAATATCTTTTACAGGCCGCAAGAGAGTGGGGTGTTTATCTGTGAGAGAGTTTGGTTCCCGCCTCTAACAAAGCTCCTGAGCCAGTAGTATCACGACGTTGGAACCACAGACCATCTATTTTTCAGGAGTCTCAGTTGGTTGCCAGTTAGCTTGTCTGACAGTGATGGCTGAATTTGATGGCAAGCGCCCAGCTCCACCGCTCCACCTCAACCAGCAGTAGACCAAAGAAACCCCATTACCCGTCCCAAGTTCTTAATGACAAGAACGAAATGTTAAGGGTAACAGCGTTTATGTGAGTGCAACAAGGATAAAATGTACTCTATCAAAGTACTTTTTATAGAGTACATTTGATTTAATGCGACAGTATACTGTGCACAGAAGAAGAATAAGATGGCTGTCCTTCTTCAGGAAACATCCTGGCTCACCAGCTTTTAAATGGTGGAAATGAAGGGTAATTACTTGTTTTTGGTGACAAGCAGTGTGAACATATATTTAAAATTTTAAGAGATATTTGGTCTGAGAGAAGGACCAACAGCTGCCACTTTCAAACCAAACCCAATCAATTGAACCTTGAGATGGTTAAGGGGGGCAGGTTTTTAAATATATCTTAACATGGAGTCTAAACAGATAATTAACTCATTGACTCATTGTACACTCCAAAAACATGCGCATCATTTTAGGCATCACTAACATATAGAAGATACTGTAAGTAGAATGGACCTGTGCAAATGCTCAATGGGGTTGCAATAATCTGAACGAATTATCCATCGAACGCACTGATTATTATTCTGTCACTAGTGGAAGGAATGCTGCCACAGTACAGGTTCAGACCTGAACATAGTCACTGCATCTGAACAATAACAAAATGTACATTTACTTTACTTCTGTCATTTACTTCTGCCTTCTGAGGAGAAGCAAATTTGACACATTTTCTATTTGTTTCCTTTTTTTCACATATTTGTAATGTTTTTTTTCTAAGCTCTTTTTATACTGTATTTGTTATGTATATTATGTGCAGTATTTACTAAGGTTCAGTATACATTTTCTTTTGCAATTTGCTATGTGTTTTTGTGCTGCCCAGATGTCATATTATGAAGTTACATATAATGTTTTCTCAGAGGTTCAAAGAGTAATTTGAGTTAAGCTTTATGGCTTTGTGTTTGCTCCCAGTTCTTTACTGACAATATCAGCAGCACAAGCTGTTCCGCCTGTTTATTGTACAGCCCACAGACAGGGACTCATAACCACTATTTGTCACGTGTCATAATTTCCAATTTCCCATAAACGTCTCCCCCCCATAATGTTTTCATTATCTCTTGGTCTGTCTCTTGGGTGGGGGGGGGGTGAGAGAGAAATATTTCTCAGCCACCCCCACCCCCCAAACACACACACACACACACACACACACACACACACACACCAATGAAGCCATTTGATAATAGCCTCATAGCCTCTCCCCAACCACCAAACACCACCCAACCCAATATGTAATTATGACAGTGCTGATATGATCATTGACAGGAAGGGGGCTACAACACAACTTAAAGCTAGCAACGTTGCCATGACAACTCTGAGAACAGCAGCTAGGTGGCTTTGGAGTTCACGGTGTTCCGTGTGAGACGTTCTGTGAGCGTTCCTTTAGCGTGTGCTTAGCTTGTCACTTTCACCCAACATGAACAATGATACGCACTGTTACATTATTATGTTACAATCAATTAGCAGATGCTCTTATCCAGAGTGACTCAGAAAAATGGAGAACATCAGTCTCAGGAATGTAACAGTGCTATATCACCAAGGAGGCCCATTTATAACCAGTAAGCAGTACAGTTAGCCAACCAAACCAACAATTAGGACTGTAAACAAAAATAAATATCACTATACAGCTAACCTATAATTCACAAAAAGAGGATGGCTAAACAGGGTCAGGAGAGCCGTGGTGTAGTCTGAAGAAGTGAGTATTCAGTCTGTCGGAAGACGGGCAGGGCTTCTGCTGTCCTGACTGTGGTGGGAGGTTCATTCCACCACAAGGGGGCCAGAACAGACAGGAGACGTGACCAGGAAGCGCAGGTATGTTACCCTGAGTAATTTGTTCTCTTTTATTGCATATTCCAGCTAGCACAAAATGTTTCTTTTTTTTTTTTTTTACAACATTGCAGCCAAGTTGAGTAAGATTTTGGTGAATAACAAAATCTTTGCAATGTTCGCAGTCCTCCACTACCCCCCAACTTCTCAGCTACATTGTAAATAGGTCCAAATCACATAACACAATGTTTTTACATGTTAACATAGCTTTAAAAACAAAGAATTTTAAGAACATAATTTAGATCGTTAGCATCTGTTTGAATGACATTGGACAAATTGAATACGTAATTTCTTTATAATGAGAAAGAGATTAAATCTGGACTTAGGTTCAGATATTAAACTAAGGTCCTGACTGACAGTAATTAAATATCCCATGGCACAAAAGACTAAGGATGCTGACCTCTGTGTCTCACAAAATTTCCCACAAAGAATCTCTCTACATCTGGCCATCTCTAATCACCTCCTATATCTAATTGGCTACACAGTTTCCTGTGTTTACCTGTATCATGACTACAAAAAAGAACAGAGTTTTCAGTTTTAGAAAAAGGTCAAATAAAGCTAAATCTAATTGTATTGATTAGCTATAATACAGCTAACTAGCATATATTTCTACACCATCAGGGGTAACACGACTGTGGTAACGGGAGTAGGGGTAACAGCACTGTGTCTTCCTGTGCATTTGTAAGGGGTTATGTCACTTTTGTAATATTCTCTGAACAAGAGCATATACTAAATGCATAAATCCAATGTAAACATGTTACATGAACTGAGTATCCTGTTGAATTCTTTCTAGGTACATGTGAAAGTGGCCTATTCATTAAATTAATTAGAAATGGAGTATAGATTAGCACAAGTAGAAATACAAGTCTCATTTCTGAGGCAAATTTCAGAAATCCGGTCGATAATTATATACAAGATCTATGGTGAAGCTCTGGCGCCACCTTGTGTAATCTTCTCAAATAACAGCTTTGGAACAATGTGCTGCATTGTGATTTTTTGTTGTTGTAGGCACGTCTGTAGCTAATATCATTAATGTGGTGCTGAATAACTTAATCATTACTGCCAGTCAATCTCTAGGACAACCGAAGAGCCAATTAACAGTTGTCAAAATCTATTCTATCACAATTAGACAACTTGATCATCAAATATCATATTTTTTTCAATCCTCATAGCTCATTTATAGTCATTCCAAGAGCCCATGTTAAATTCAGCAGGGCAATTTTTTTAGTGGTGTGAAATTTACATACAGTATTTGTTCTTATAAGATACATCCTCTGCCTAGAAAAAAAGGTGTTGAATTTAAATATTGGCCTCTCTGTGTGACTCAGTATTTAATACTTACATTAAGACTGAGTGGACGGGAGATTTCAGAGAAAGAAAAATAATGTGTTAATAGCACATATGCAAATGTCTGTACAGATGATTTGAAGTTACCCAGAACCCTTCAATGAAATCTTTCAGGTGAAAGATATTTATTCTACCTCATAATAACAAATACTGTACATGATTGTGCAGTTACTTGAAATACTCAAATACTGTACATGATATTTGCAGTTACTTGAAATAACAACAGCTTTTAAGCTTTGCTTCTAGTATATACTGTCCAGCTGAGTATATATTCCTTCGAGTTGGCCAGCACCTAAAACCTCATTTGTAATTCAGCACGTAAAATGTGTTTTTTTTTTCTTTCTTTTTTTTGTTTATTGTTTTTTTCACAGATTACACTTTCAGTCATGCAGTCGTGACGCATCATGCTGTCGACATGAGCAAACCCCATTCTGGAGGAACTTTACAAAGGGACCATTCCCACATTCGAGAGTTCCCTTCCCGGTAATGTGCTGGTCCACGGTCCACCCTCAGCATAAATCCCCTCACTGTTTAAAACCCTGGTCTCACATCATTGTTCTGCTTGCACAGTGCGTTACTATGGGAACCAAACACAACACAGTACAGCTACCAGAAATAGAGTGTGGCCGGCTCCTTCTGCAATGAAGACCAACTTGAATGTCCTTTAACCCTTTGCTGCCCTCCTCTGTGTGAACAGAAACTTTGGGCAGCCCCATATCTCAACACATATTTCCTTTTTTTTTTTTTTTTTTTACACCTTAGTAGCTCTAGCAAAGGTCTGTCATCCAAAACATTAGCACCTTTCAATGTGGCAAAACATAAGTGATGACTCCGAGCCCCCGTGGGTGAATTTGCCTCACACTAGAGGCAGAAAATAGTATGTTGGAAAAGTGAATTAATTCCTGGCAATGAAACATGTTTAGTGAATTTTATTAATTTATTCATAACAATATTTCCAACATTTTATTTTGTGACAGGAATAATCACTCATAAATCACAGCACAGGAAAAAAAAATGTTCTGATAAGATGACAGATATTTAGTCACCAAATAGTCATAACAACTGAATCTCATAGTTTCTCTGTGTATAAAGTAGATTCACAAGATATGTATCACAAACCACACCTGAATATATATTAGGTTGTCTATTATTGACAAACCAAGCTTTAAAAATCGGGACCATTACTGGGGGAAAAATAACTTCTCAGAATCCCATAAACAGGAATCTCTGACCTCTAACATGCCATTGGCTGTGATTTATGTTCCCTTGCAATCAGAATGGAAACGATAATGTGATTTTTCCATTACGTAAGGCATTTCCTGATTGGCCAATAATACTCTCTAGCCTTGGGAAGACTGCCCCTGAGGATGATGGGAGAGTAAAATGGGCATTAAACACCACAGGGTGAAACTGAGCCTGCAGATTATATTTCACAATAGCAACACTCAGTTGGTGACTAAAGAGTGTAACTAGTCAGGCTGTTTCCACAACTCTGACTTAACGACGGAGTTAAAAGTTGTCTTCAAGCGGCCTTTGTTTGGTAAGAGGAGGGAAAAAAATTACTTAGTTACAACTTATTTTCTGAAAATCTGAAAGGCTGAATCAGAATCTGTAAGATGTGTATGTGTTATTTTGGAAAACGGGCTGTACCGGTTGATTGAGAGAGGTTAAGAGACACACTGAATAACAATGGCTTTTCAAACAGGAAGTTGTGGTTGTGATCGAGGGTCTGGCTCCTGGTTGTTGAGAGGGCAAACAGTGCGTGTCCCTCAGCTGATTCAGACAAACACAGTAATTGTGAAGCAGGAGGGTGTGTGTGTGTGTGTGTGTGTGTGCGCTGTGCCGTGATCACATGATCAATAATAATTTGCTTTTCAGATTGGTGCCTTTATCATGAGCAAGTTTGCACATGTCCGGCATGTCAGAACTCTATTCCATGTTGTGGAGATAAGAGAAGGTGGTGGACACTATGCATAGGTGTGTGTATTTGTCTGTGTGAGTGAGTGAGTGAGTGAGTGAGTGAGTGAGTGAGTGAGTGAGTGAGTGAGTGAGTGAGTGAGTGAGTGAGTGAGTGAGTGAGTGAGTGAGTGAGTGAGTGAGTGAGTGAGTGAGTGAGTGAGTGAGTGAGTGAGTGAGTGAGTGAGTGAGTGAGTGAGTGAGTGAGTGAGTGAGTGAGTGAGTCTCACTGTACCATTGTTCCATTCTCACGTTCTGAGGTAGGGTTCCACCACCCTGGTCCTGAACCTCACCGGATCTGCAGCTTTTCACTGTTATGCAGCACTTGACTGATCGCTTAAAGCAGTTTATTTCACAGCTAACTCACATCACCTGGTTTCACAGCTAACTCACCTCGCCTGGTTTCCTTGGTTCTTGATTGGTTGCTAGATTCAGGGTAAAAACAAAAAACCAGCAGATACCCTGCAGGTGTCCAGGACCAGGGAGGCAGAGTCCTGTTCTCAGGTGAGAAGGTTTGCACCCCTCGCACATGCACCCACAGGTGCTTGGGGAGGATAGTGCCTCATGCAGGAGAGCTATATGTGAGACAGTGTTGGGAAATATGCGTATCTAGCTGGTCGGTTACAAATGCTTTTGTCTTTCAGCTCCCTCACACTGCAACGCATTCCCGCTTGTATTCCTTGTATTTTACCACCTCTCTGTCTGATAGGGGTTGCCTTGTCCCACCCCCTCCAAGCTATGCTCCCGTAACAGCAGGCTCCACTGCAGTCTCTAGTAAAAACCCCTGAGCCAAGCTGAGCCACACCAGCGAGCGCACGGGCTGGAGGGTTCTGGCCATGAGGATCTTCATTGCCTTTGAAGGCTGCTGTGAGCCCTTTGACATTACCCAGGGCCACACAGTCAGGACTATAAAGCAGATGATCAAGGTAATAATCATTTTATAGGTAATAACTCTTAGCTGGCTTGTTCAGACTGCAGCGCGATGATGAATTATTTTCTATACTTACAGCCTTACAGTATAGGGTCAATGTTTTGTAAACTACTATGTACCGAGGGAATATTGCAGCGTGTGATAAATCAATGAAAATATTTTTTACATTTTTTAATTTTTTTTATTAACGCTTGTTTTCAAAAGCAATTAATTGTAGTTTCAGTTGTTTTAATGCTAGACGCTGGATACTATTCACAGAATAATAAGCAGATTTGTTGGGGATTTTTCACAGGGGAAGAAAGGGACCTGTGTTAGTTATTCAAACCCCTCATGATGATAAGCTTACTTAGCTTAAGTATTCAGCTTTGAACAATATAATTTAATTATTTAAGTGCCATTGTATGGTGCCTCTCAACACCAAACAGAGTTAAAGCAATTCAAAGGAAAACAGTCTTATTATTTTCCATCTACTTGTCCTCTATAGGCCACGATAGAAAAATAAATAAAATCCCATAGCACTTGCTTCCTGCTTATTTTTTATTTAACTTGTGTTTCTTTGGTTATTATATAGTTCAGAATGTATAGCTGACTATGTGTACTATTCTATGTTCATTAGTAGGGATAGCTCCTACATTGTGAGAAAGGTTGTGCTTTGTCGGATCTGCTTTGTAGTCGCTTCAATGACCTTCAGAATGCACTTATTGTAGGTCGTGAAGAATGCTTCTGTTTTTCTTCTTAATTAAAATTCTGTTAGCTGCGTTCAGGAAAGAAAGAGTCTTAATCGAATTTGATGGTGAAAGACAGTTGAGCTCTTTAATTCTTGGTTACAGATTTGTGTGGTCTTACGAGCTTCTCCAGTCTAACACAACTTAACTGAAAAATGGCACAGCTTAAGTACAATCTCTAAACAATGGGGGCTAACTAGGAGGAAAGGCTTCATGCATGTGATAATTCACTTCTTCCCTGGTTCTTTTTCCTGGCTAGATCAATGACTCTTCACATATTATAAGTTCTATTCACCCAGGGTTGCTTTTCAATGGCTCTCGGCACCTAAATCTCGGGGGACATGTGCAGTTCAGAATGTATCGTACAGGGGCTCTGGAGTTAAGTAGCATCCGTAGGGGGAACCGTACCCAGTTATCAAAGGGTTTGGCCCCTCAGTGGCCATACCCAGAGCTTCATCTTGTTTAGTCGAGGGTACCAAACAGCTGCTCTGTTGCGACAGCAGATCCTCCCAGAACAGGATTCCCCAGGGCGGATCGTAAACAAGGCAGAGGATCGTTGGAAACTAGGGTTTCATCAGTTATTTGGGGGCTACCAGCAAGAGCTTGTGGTGGCCCGTGCTGACCCTGTGCAGGGTCGCCTTGACCAGTGATACTGGCAGAAAAACGTACAGCAGGCTGTTCGGCCATTTGTGCACTAATGCGTCTATCCCCAGAGGGCTCGAATGCTCGTTCATCGAGAACTACTGGGGGAAATGAGCAGATTCCTGAGAGGCAAACAGGTCTGTCTGCGCGTGACCGAACCATCGCCATATCTCCTTCACCACTTCAGGGTGAAGACGCCATTCGCCCGGAATCTCCTGGCGAGATAGAACATCTGCTGTACCATTCCAAATACCTGGTAGGTGTACGGCACGAAGAAAGGCAAGCTTGGGAAGTGCCCATCTTAAAAGACCCTGGGGCACTTTCAAGGACTGACGGGACCTTACTCCACCTTGATGATTTATGTGGTACACTGCCGAGGTGTTGCCTGACCTCACAACCACATGCTTGCCCCGTAGCAAGGAGATTTGCCCCGTATACAAGAAGTGCCTTAGTGCTAGAAACACTGCTCGTAGTTTGAGCACATTGATGTTGTCCGACTGATGTGGTCGTGACCATATTCCCTGAGTTAGGCGGTGCTGGCAGACAGCCCCCCAACCGGTCAGTGAAGCGTCCGTCGTTATCACAGCCCCTTTTTTTAGGAAGCTGACTCATTGCCATGGGCGGAGTAGCCGAAAGAATGTATCGGCTAGCTGGCTCTTGCCACAGCCTGGCAATATGTTCCAGCATCTGGGCAGCGTGTGTGCGCGTCATGCTGTATGACCCGGCACATATCAGCTAATCGTCTAGGTAGGGTATTATTCTCAGACCCCGCAGCCAAAGTGGCGATAGGACTGCGCTCATACAGCAAATAAATACACGGGAGGCCAGAGTCAGACCGAATGGGAGGACATTGAATTTGTGTGCATGACCTCGGAATGCAAAGCGTAGGAAACTATGATGTTCCACACTGATAGGGATGTGGAAGTATGCATCCTTCAAATCCACAGCCGTGAACCAATCCCCTGGCTTCACGGTGTGTACAACGTCCGATATCCTGAGCATCCGGAAAGTGTATCATTTTATATATGTATTCAGGTCTCTCACATCCAGAACCGGTCTGAGGAGACCATCCTTTTTCGGTATCAGAAAATAAGTTGAGTAAAAGCCACTGAGCTGTCCGGAAGGAGGCACCAGTGACACAGTGCCCTTTTTTAGGAGGCCTGTAATTTCCTGTCTTAGCCTTCTCGACTGGGCAGGGTCCAGACCGTGTGTGTCGCTGACCCCGGAAAATATTGGGGGCCGCCGGTTGAACTGGAGGCAGTACCCCTTTAAAATCGTGGACAAAAACCCATGGTCACTGCAATACTGTACCACCATTGGCCCCACGGCCTCATGCCTGTCCGGGAGGGGCGACTGAGCCAACCACCCTTGACGCCGAGTCATTGTGAGCAAGGACATTAATTGTCCTAGTTCATGTGACATAAATGCGAATGCCTGCAGAGATGCATCACTGACATCAAGCATCGCCTGCGACTGCACGACCATCAGCCACGACAGCGAATTAACAATCCATGCTGTCCTGGCGGCCGCATCATAAGCCTTACAGAGCAGATCATCTCTGTTGCTCTGCATCGTGGCTTAGGGCAGCGGGCATCTGCCCGGACCGCCTCCTCTGGGGATACTACCAGCCTGCCGCAAGGGCGTGTTCCACAGAGGGCATTTGGTCCAGCCCATGGATCTCCGCGTCCGACATGGACGCCAATGTCCTACAGTGTTTAGCCACCCGCTGCAAGCCGGGGCATGAGCAACATTTACTTTGCTCCGCCAGAAAATCGTTAGATGCGCCCCCTGGGGGGTTCATCGGTGAAATCTAGATGTCTCCTTAGTGCTGGCCTGAGGCATGTTGCAACCCATGCGTGCCAGGGCTGCACGGAGAATAGTTTCCAGAAAGGCTGAGTAACCCACTGAATTGTTAGTGGAACCCGAGCATCAAACCCGTCCAAATTCGGATCCCTGTATGAATCCTCCTCTACTGGGAGCCCCTGTGGGGGACCGAGCTGGGGAGCCGTTTCCACCTTCGCACGGTCTTCCAGCATCTCAGTCAGTTGTTGCACTGCAGCGCGTAGCTGTGTGACTTCTGTGGATAGGTTGCTACCCCTGCCAGCCTTGCCCTTTTTTTGTGAAGGGCTCTCGTGGCGGAAATACCCTTTACGTTTGGGGGCAACCTTTGCCTGTGGGACATGAACGCATCCAGTCGGGCCTGCTTGTTTTCCAGCGACATACCCATACAGCATGGGCAGGGGTCTGAGAACGCCTCCTGCAGGTGCCCTAGGTTGAGGCACAGGCAGCACCGGGTGTGCCCATCAGCCATATCCATGGCTCCCCCACATTCTGTGCACAAGGCGCTCTGCCTTAGCAGTATAAAAGAGCACCCGCGGACGCAAACATGCTGGGTAGCCCTGAGTAGGGGAAGCCGGGGCAGATTTCTTCCACACAAACCAATCAATGTAGCGTCCACGCTCACCAATTGGGAAAGTCTTACTGATTTAGAATCAAACAGCGGAGCCGTAGCTCGCAGATTGTAAGAAACCAAATCTCACTGGGGTACACCCACGCCCAGGTTCGATTTGGAGTCAGTGAAAATACAGAAGGATACAAACCTGTACTTGCTGTTACAAACCTGTGTGCCTAACCACAGACAATATCCATGCTAAGCGTAAACAACCGCAGTTTTTAGTGTTAGCAGCATAATCAAGAAAACGATATCCGTCTTAAAATAGCCAGGCTATTCGCGGATATCGCATGCAAGCGCTTATCCCCGCCTTTGGAGGACGATAAGAATCGTAGCCCCGACCGAAGTCACAAAGCGTTTTGGGATTCGCACAAGATACAAACAGTCTCACGTCTCTACTCTGCACCGGCGAGAAGACAAAAAAGATTTCCGCATTGACGCGCCTCCCTTTATAGGGAGGAATTACGTTGTGTCCATGACAAATGTTGACATAAGAGTTTCGATGCATCGGACACCTGGAAGGTTCATTCGTGGTTGACGACCCTAATGGTCGGAGGAATTAAATAGAACCAACAGTCGCTTTGGATAAAAGCGTCTGTCAAATAATTACAATGTAATGTAATGAAACCTACAGTATGTCTGTCAGGTAAGTTTAACAAGTTTTACTTGTGTGTCACCCCTCATTAAAACAAATTCATAGTACAACACACAGTATATACAGTCAGACTAGTAGCACAATACCAACATATAAAAAGTTAGTAACTGCATTATTAACTTACAAGGCAGTAAAGAATATTGATTATGTCTCAAAATGATTTATGAGAGAGAGAGGTTTTAGCAAAGACATTTATACAATTTATGCATGATGAAATCATTTACAGTGTGCGGTCTTTCTTGCCATCCTGCAGGACTTTTTTCACATTCAGCTGTCAGACAACAAACAGACGCGCCGCTACCTCGAGCTGAGTTATGCTGGAGCCACTCTGCAGGACAGCTGGTCTCTGCCTGACATTGGGATCGCTCCCTGCAGCACCATCCGCTGCCTGCTCAAGGTACCAGCCCAGTCTAAACCTTCCCATCATGCACCCGCTTAATATACAGGGCCGAGCCTTCCCATCATGCCCCTGCTCTACATACACAGCCAAACCTTCCCATCATGCCCCTACTCTATCCTATCATGCACCTGCGGCCAAACCTTCCCATCATGCCCCTACTCTATCCTATCATGCACCTGCGCTATGAATACGGCCCAACCTTCCCATCATGCATCTGCTCTACATACAGGGCTGAACCTTCCCATCATGCACCAAAGTGAGAGCAATTGGTTGAAACAAAAAAACCAACATACACACTGCCCCCCCAGGAATGGAGTTCTGTACATTTGACCTATGATCTAGAACAGTGATTCGCAAACTTCTCTTCGGGGACCCTGAGCTGGATCCAGGTATTCAATGTGTTCCACCTTAGGCACACCTGATACAACTAATCAAGGGCTTGGAACACATCAAATACCTGGATCTGGCTCGGAGTTCCCGAGGAGAGGTTTGTGAATCACTGTCCTAGAACACGGATCCCCAACCCTGGTCCTGGAGATTTGCAGATTTTTGTTGTTATTCAGTGGTAAAGTGTTCAATTACAGACGTTGCTTACAAGTTACAAGCAGTTTCCTGGGTTTGAATTGCTTGCTGATTTTAAAGATGAAAACAAACATCGGCTCCAAGGTTCCCCGAGATCAAGAGTGAATAAACTATTCTCGACAGTCCCACTTGACTTTCCATATTTGAAGTAGAAGAGCTTTCCACCAGTTTAACAGTTTCACACTGCACACTAAATTCAAAAATGCAGGAGACCTCATTTACTGGCTTATAAACATTGTTAGATGGCTGTCTGCTTGGTAGGTAGGCTGCTCGTAAAAATATTCTATGTAGTCGTTTAGGGCCACAACCATCCCTGAGCCACACAATTATTATTAGATTTTATTTTTTCCTGATTTTTCCCTTTTTCTCCCAATTTGGTAGCCAATTGGACCCTATGCAATTCAATTCCCCTCGTGTAGCAACCGCTAGAGAATCGCCGCTACAAGCCCTTTGTCCGGTAGAAGGAAAGAGGGCGCCACGTCACCTTCAGGCCGCGACTCCTCAAGCTCTTTACTGTGATTCCAGCTCGCCCAGGACTATCTTATATGCGACAATTCCCTCCGAGTCCCTCCCCCCAATCTAAGTTTTTTTATACATTAATTTTTTATGTTGGAGCACTTTTGCGGCTCTGTGATGGGGGCTTCTGAATACACTATTTATTTTTTTACACTTCAAAGAGCTGATTTGATAAACGGCTAGTTTGTTGTTAGCGTAAAACAACAACAAAATATGAACTGTAACTATGATGACATCATCTCTAAACTGCAGTGCAGATATCTTGCTTACAAAGTCCACTACCTATGGGACCCTCGTCACCAGCACATTGAAATGCAGAGCCTCGCTATATGGTTGTTAGGAGAACGGACAGGAATGTGACTGTAAAGAGCCTCACCCTTGTTAGAACCCTTATTGGAAGTCTTATCATCGGAGCATTCACAGCCACAGCAAACACTTTACTGCTTTTGCTGTTGCAGCCCTGAGTTATAAATGGTTGTATTTTCTGCTTCCTTATTTGTCTGATGCTGCTTTGAGAATGCAGGACTGGGATTCAGCCAACATATGACTGGCAATTAAAAGCAAGAATTGTTATTTTTTTCTCTTCTCTTGGCAGCTATCAGCTATCACAAAAACTAACTCAACAATCTGAGTTGGTAAATAAAATGTGTTAGGCTTGCGTTTTACTGTAAATCAATGCTAATGATAAATGTTGATTGATTATAGGCCTACTTGTGACTCAAAATGTGATGTTCTGCAAAATGTATAGATTAAATTGACAATGTTAGCTAAGTTAGGTAGCTATTTGCTATATAGTAACCTGCCAAACAGCCAAAGATATTGGCATTTGAAGTCGACTGTTTAGAAATCGGATGATAGGAAGGTCAAAACAAACAAGAAAGTTAGCCTCCTTCCTCAGTTTTGAGCAACTACTAGCTACTAACAAGCTTATTATTTTATGGTTTTGCGTGCGCAAAAAGGTTTTGCACCCACTAAAGGTCTTAGTAAATCAGGCCCTAGATGAGGTAAAAAGCTATATCTATAGCCTTTAAATGCAAAATGCTGCGGCTGGTCTCCAGGGGCCTCATGTATCAAAAGTGCGTACGCACAAAAAAGATGTGTACTAGGCCACTTTCCCCACTGATTTGAGATCTATAAAAACAAATTTGACGTCAAAACATGTGCACATTTACACAGAGTATGGCTCATGCGTACACACATTTTTGAGACTGGGGGAATTGGTGAGTCCGATGGTGAGGCATACACATCTTTTTTGTGTGTACGCACCTTTTATACACGAGGCCCCAGGTATTCTCACATTGCAATTGCACCCATCTGCCACAAGGGGCAGATCTCTGAAAAAAACCAGGTGTGGATTATGCATTATCTCTCAGGTGTGATTAATGTGTGGATGCATTATCTCTCAGGAAGAGGACAAGCCTGTCCTGCATGTTTTCAGCCCGGTGACAGAGGAGACCCTGTCTGTGATGGGGACAGTGTTCCTCCTGAGCACCTCCGTCTCCAGGCTGAAGTCCCTGGTGTCCCGGCAGACTGGCCTGCCGGTCGGAGCGTTCCGGCTCACCACTCTGAGCGGCCTGGAGCTCTACGACTGTAACCAGCTGGATGAGTACGCCGTCGAAGTGGGTATGGCCTGTGCTCCATGCATCTCGTTCCATTTACAGTCTCTCACTATGGAGCAGCTGGGCGGCTTATCCTGGTAGGCCCTGTTCCAGTGAGTGGATGGGCCCCGCGGTCTGGTATCCAATCCATTCCATGACAGTGTTCCTTCTTATGTTCTTCCATTAACATGCACCAATTGGGCATAGAAGATAGAAATGAAAAAGGCCATCAATAAGGAAAAAACTCACACAGCACGATGGAGAAATCAAGTGGGCAAGTCCAAAAACACTTACTGAGTTAGAAGTGAACTTTACTTTAGGTTACTGTCTGTCTGGTGCCCATGTTGCCAATACACAATAAGGTGTACAATGAAAACATTGTAAAAACATTCAAACAAGGGCCATTAAAAAGTAACTATTTTAAAGTGAAAAGGGTATAGAAAAATGTCTTTAAAGCACGACTAAACCCCTGGGAAATTAGCATTTTTCCCCCATCCACTGGCCAAATGAACGTAATTGCATTGCTGATCAGTGATTGGCACTCACTTGCACAGTTGGTACGTGTGACAACACAACTACCCAAAAGCACCAATTCAATTGGTCCAGACAACTTCAGTGCAATCTGTAGTTTTCCATTTAAAAAGGGAGATTTTTTAAAAGTGTTTAGTCACATTTTAAATTCTGCAGCCCTAATTGCTTCTAGCTTGCCACATGTGGAGAAAAACAAAATTTCACATAACTGCTTGTAAGAAAAAGGCAACAGTACATCAACAAAGGGCCACATTTGTCTCCCACCCCAGTTGAGTCTTCCCGCTGTATTGTGTCTTCCTAGGGGCCACTCTCCGCCTAGACACCTGGGACGGGTGGACAGAGCTCCTGAGGGGCTGCTCCCTGGGCCACAGGCACACTGTCCAGCGCTATCTGTCCGAGGAAGAGCCCGTGATGAGGTCTGTGTAATATTTGAAAGTGGCCATAATTTGAATATTTCCCAATGCATTATATAGTGTTGCAATATATTCACAATATATTTCAAGATACTGTACATGCAAATATATTCCATTTCCATAAAGGAAGCATCTCGGGTAATAAGAATTTATGGCTATAGTGGTGTGATATGCTCAATGCCTATATGGGACGGGCAGGATTTTGGTTGAGGAGCTAAACGTACCCGTGTGTTGGTGTCCCAGGTTCCAGCAGAGAGTGGCTCTGTATGTGGCTGCCTTTTTCGGACACCTAGACCTGGCGAGCTGGTTGCTGCGTAGGGGGGTGCGTGCGGAGGAGCCGGTGGGGGTACATCCTTACCGGACCTGGTGCAGGGACACGGACCACCCCGAAACCGCCAAGTGTCCTGTCCACGCCGCTGCAGAGGCCGGCCAGCTCCACATCCTCAAGTTCTTTGTGGGCAGCAGCGTCCTGAACCTGGTGTGCCCCGACCCCGCGGGATTCACCCCACTGAGGATCGTGCTCCGGTACGGCCATCAGGAGTGCGTCCGTTACCTGGTCATTAAGCTGTGGTCTGTAGTCTCCTTCCCGGGCCTGGTGCTCACCATGGGGCTTTACATCCAGGTCAAACGCTGGGCCTGCAAAGCGCAAAAAAAAGCCTCCAGGTGGAGCCAGAGGGCACCATCTAGGGCCAGAGTGGGGGATACCGTCCTGGTCGATGGCTTCACCATTCCGGAAATGACCTCGAAGCCCTGGAGCAGGGGGACCAGGGCTGGAGTTAGGGTCAGAGGTCGCGTCCTTCCTGCTCTGACCGCAGCCTGCAACCCAAATTGCCACTCCCATGATCCTTCATCAGTTCTGTCTACCCCGAATGCACCAAGCCGGCTGCCTCATTTGCATCCTGATACCACAGTTGGCTCCGGTCGCGAGGAACGCAGCACAGAGGACAGACGTGGGAGAAGGCAGGGAATCCTTTCGGCTGAAGGCAGGGATCAGAACAGGAACACATGGAGGAGCAAGGTCCCTCTCCCCGCCATCTCCCGGGACACTAACCCCAGGCCTCAGTTCATCTATGCCTCACCCAACTCTTCCCTCATCCTCTCTTCCTCCTTGGACTCCTTCACCAAATACAGCGGCCGAACCACCAGAGAGAACGCCATCTACTGTTTGGCTCTGGCAAGGTGAGTCATATCAAACCCACTTATTCATTACATTGACATTTATTAAGGCCTTATGTTTTGAGCATTCAGGTTTCACAGTCTGTAATTCAGTCCTCCAGCAGCTAGATGGCAGATAAACATGCAGCCACCTGTATTAAAATTTGTGTCTGCACCCCTGGCCGTGGAGATCCACTGTGTCTTCCGGTTTTTGTTTTTACCTTAATATCAGCAACCAATTAAATGTGTCAACTGTGCAATCAGCTGCTTTATTTGATAAATTCAGTTGCTGAGTACCAACAAACCCCAACAGACCCTGTGGCTCTCCAGGGTGGTATACCACGAAGCAGGATTACTGAGTTAGCTGGATAACTGCACTGAGTAAAACCCGGAACAGCCATGTTCCAGATTTGTGAGGGTTCCGGGTTTTACTCAATGCAGTTATCCAGCTAACTTAGTAATCCTCCTCCGCAGTATGCCCCCTAGACCAAGGTCGCAGACCCCTGTTGTCCACTGACATAACCGTCCTCTACTGCAGTGCCTTTACAGAGAAGACCTGGCTTCATCAGTTGGGAATGGCTCGGACACTGGCCCAGAGAACCGTTCAGAAACTGTTTTAGATGAGCTGGACTGCTAGGATCCTCTGCTCCAAGAGCTCTCTGTTGCACTCAGCTGTAACCATGGTGACGCAGTCCACATGAACATGCCTGCACTGTAGGAGACCATGAAGATTCTCTTCGAAATAAGATTTATTTTGTTGACATTGCGACAAAGGCTTGGAGTAAAACATTTTGTAGCATTTTGGTGGAGGCATGTTAAATTGTTTAACCAATGATCAGTATAAGATACATATAGATATTCTTATGAAATTCAGGCAGCATTGTTGTACTACTGTATCAAGACACACACATTTGAAATTGAACTTTCTGTATGCCTTCATCTGTTTATTATTTCAGTGATTCTCTCTTTATATGCATATTAAATGTGTATTCATTCATTATCTTTTTTTTGTTCATATACGTGTGCTCTTAAATTGTTGTAGTGAAAGGAACAGGTATGTCTACAATCATAGAATAGAATAGAATAACTTTTATTTTCCCGTTAGGAAACTTCAGTTGTCATAGTTGTAATATCAGGGCCGATATGTGCTTGACTGTATGTGCATAGTATGTCTCATTAAAGGCCTTATGAGTTTTGAACCGGTAGCAATGTGTCTTTGTGGGCCTGCCCATTGTGCAGAACCCCCGCCCCCCATGACACTGATAAAACACCAGTTTTCCGTACCCTCACCAGTTCCCATTAAGTTGCCTTTTACGACTTGTCTGTTTAGTTCAGTGGCGTCTTCAGTGTTTACCACATGTGCTTTCCTTTTTCTTCTTTTCTTTTCTAAAGCCTTCTTTTAATGGTGTGACATTCCTTTCTCCCCTACCTTCCAGAGGCCAGTTTTAAGTGATTGTTTTCTTTTAACAGTAACAGAAAATGCCAGCTATGCATTGTATTTTTTTTTTTTGCTGCTGAAAATATTTTTGATTCGTTTTTAAAAAAAAAATCTGCTTAACAACTGTAAAAACAGCTCTGAAGATTCTGTTTGTTTTTACTCTGAAGTAGGTCGGTCATAGCGCAGAAAAATTACCTTATAACAATGAAAGTGCTGTCTGCAAGGTGCTTGGGCTTAATCATGCTACAAAACCATGGATAAGCAATAATGAAAAAAGACCATTTCAAAGAACCATATTTGGCAGCCTGTATTTCCAGACAATGCACTCTGTCTGGAATGTACAAATTAATCCAACTTCCAGATGTAATGGCTACTCCCTCCTCTTCAAGGAGAACTTCAAGGAGCACTGACGGGAAAGGTCTGTGAGTGTTTAGTCTAATAGAGAACATACAGTCTAACGTCGGCATCCATAAATCGAGATTAGTTCCCATGTTTGCATACGTCACCAAGTTAACAACTGAGAAGCTATGCACCGACGCTATTTTGTAATTCGTGAAAGTGTCGTGGTGGACGTCTTTCTCTCTCTTTCTGTTGAACAGCTGCAGATAATCTACCCCTCAATATCACCCAAGCCTCTCAACTTACTGTACTGGAATGCTTCTGTGTTCTTAGTTCTAATCATTACATGATAGAAGAAAACACACGTATTTATACTATTCAAATGTTTCAAGTGCTTGATAGTGTGCACCGTTTTTTTCTAAACAATGAATAGGCCTACCAAAGAGCAAGGTAGCCTATTCTTTAGCATACCTCATGACTGAATCCCTATTAGAAAGGCCCTCAGGCTGTATAATGAGAAAGGAATACTATGCTCAGCAGCTCACATGTAATAATCAGTGAGAAGAGAAAGCACCACCTGCTTTTTCGATATGTCCACACAGCCCACTTTCCTGGTAATTTATTTCAAACAGGCTGGTGTTTACCAGAAAAAAATAATTTATTTTAAGATGCAATTAGACATTTGCACCAGATGATGATTGTAAGATTTTTTCCCAGAGGCAGTGCGTTGAAAAGCACATGTATACATTTTGAGTAATTAAGGTAAAATAATTTGCTGTCTAGCTCCCCGTCCCCTTTTACTAGTACAAGTTGTAGCACCAAAAAATCATGAATGAACAACTGTGGATATGTTTAAAGATACAGGTCAACTGGCTGAAATGTATAATCTTTCTCGTAGTCGTTATCGCCCAGTCAATATTGTTTCACCAGTGGGAGGGGGACTTCATTGGTATTGAAATTTTACTCACGACTGTTTACTTCAGGGAGGTTAGGCCAGATAGCTGCATTCTCCAGTGGAAGACATCACCCATGTTTTAAACTCAATCAACGTCAGAGGAGCAACAACTAACGAAAAGTAAGCAGAGTTCAAAGCAGATTATTTTTTGACTGTGGTCCTGGCAAATATGCAACCTGTCGAGTGACAAATAAATAAATAAACAGCAATTCAAAGCAAATTTAGTCTCCTGTTCATCGAATGGTAGTCAATAAGATTTCTGCACAAAGGTACAAACAACGACATGCCTAAATTCTACACAAAGTCCAAGATAACGTGTGGGATAACTGTTAATGCTGATATACACTGCCTGGCCAAAAAAAAAGTCGCCGTTGCACCCGTCATGCATAGTGCCCACTGTACAAGCCTCTGGAGGCAGTGTTATGATCTGGGGTTGCTTCAATTGGTCAGGTCTAGGCTCAGCAACGTTATGAAGCAATAAAATGAAGTCACCTGAGTACCTGAATGTACTGAATGACCAAGTTATCCCATAAATGGGCATATTCCAGGACGACAATGCCAAGATTCATCGGGCTCAAATTGTGAAAGAGTGGTTCAGGGAGCATGAGGAATCATTTTCACACATGAATTGGCCACCAGAGTCCTGACCTTAACCCCACTGAAAGTCTTTGGGATGTGCTGGAGAAGACTTTACGGAGTGGTTAGACTCTCCTGTCATCAATACAAGATCTCGGCCAAAAATGAATGCAACTCTGGACGGAAATAAATGTTATGACGTTGCATTAGGTTGTCGAAACAATGCCACAACGAATGCGCGCCGTAATCAAAGCTAAAGGCGGTCCAACGAAATATTAGAGAGTGCGACTTTTTTTTTGGCCAGGCAGTGTATATCTGAAGTAACATTCTGTAGCCTTTAATGAACTCGGCGGATCGCTACTTCTAATTTATCTGAAGAAATCAACAACATGGTTTGGTGACAGTCGAGATTTAAATGAGTAGACTATATCTCACTTAATATTTGGAGTAGAAAGATAATATTGTCATTGGCAGAAAGCTGAGACTATCCTATTTATACATTTATATTTTATGAACTAAACTAATGTGGTATCTAAATAAAAAAATGTGATGTCCATTTTTATCACAATATATAAATTACATACCCTACACTTAGACCTGTAATATTTTGTGTTAACACTTGTATCATGCGTGTATGTGCAATTCAAATAATGTCACACTATTGCTTGGTTGTAGACTAGAGGAAATATTGTAGGCTACTTCATGAAAATTTGCTCTACGTCTCCAAAATACACACATCCCACGCATGCTTCAATGGTAACATGCTTTTATCAAAACAGCTGCGTGATTGCTATTTTATCTGGTCACCTCTGCCTTATCCCACCACAGAGATGTTAAAGTGAAAAAAACAATTCGATAAATTAATCTGTGCTAATGTACAGGATGTTTTATTGTTTGATGAGTGGATTGTTTATTTAAGATTTTTATTTACCAATTACTCTGGCTAAATTTGCCAATGTACAGTACCAGTCAAAAGTTTGGACACGCCTACTCATAGAATTCCCGTAGAGATCCATTCAAATGCAGAGGTTATAGTATCGCTTCTAAGAGTACCTGGAAATAAGATATCAGGAGTCTTTTGATATCCTTTTATATAGAGTCATGATGGCATCACCTGTTTGCCTGTGGAATACCTGTTTACCACAGAAGTTGTTTGAGAGAATGGCAAGAATGTGCAAGGCCGTTATCAAGGCAAAGGGTGGCTACTTTGAAGAATCAAAAATATATGACTTTTTTTATTTGTTTAACACTTTTTTGGTCTTTGCATAATTTAATTTGTGTTATCTCATAGTTTTGATGTCTTTACTATTCCAAAATGTGGAAAACAGTAAAAATAACGGAAAAAAACCTTCTATGAGTAGGTGTGTCCAAACTTTTGACTGGTACTGTAGGTGTACACACCAGCACTGATTCCCTTACCCTTTCGCACAAAAAACCCGGGACACGGGATATTGAACACATGTCTATGATTCACACAAGATCCGGGTCCACAAGAACGTTACACGTTCCGTTTTTTACTAGTTTGGTAGCCAGCGGGTTAACCACGTTCTTATATAGTTCTGTGGGGTTAACGGACACAATGTAGTTTGCCATTAGGCTGCATGACTTAACCTATAGGCTGAACCCAGCATGTTAACTCCTGAATCGGTAGCCAGAAACCGATGTGGCCCTCACTGCTGAGTGCTGACCCTCACTGTTGGCCCTCACTACTGACCCTCGCTTTATTAATCGAGCCACACGGTGGTACTATAACACTGAAAGTGGAGAAATGTGCGAAACCGGAACTACAGTCGGTATTTCTTGTTTCAGTCGGATTTTAAGGAAAGAACATTATCACGGTCATGTGATTTTTTAATGGACGCTACAGCTGCTGAATGTCGGGGGACCGTTCAGCAATAATTATATTCTTCTTTTCTTGATGTTATCTGCTGAGTAATATGTTGTTAGTATTAACCGATGAGCATAAAGAGCACCTGGGGTTTCTGCCCGAGGTGGACTCCGCGGGTAAATACTGTGTTTTCATATGTGTGATATGTGTTTAGAACCTGGCTAGCTCCATAACGGGCTATAGTAAGCTAGCGGACTTGTACTTTGTACGTTATAACGATGACAACGCTAAAATAGTTAGCTAACTTGTATGCACCATGTTTTAATCGATTAACAAATGTGGGGTAACGTTGTTAGCGTTATAACAAGCTAGTTTGCTGGCTTTCAACAATGTCCACGCGTTGCTAGATGACAAACTTGTTTACAGGTGAGACAAAAGCCAAACTGCTTAATTGTACTTTATTTGTCTGTACAATAATGAACTAATTAGCTGAGTTTGACGAGAAATGTGGAAGTTACGCACGATAAGTGGCCAGCCTGCTTTTTAGCTAACGTTATTGAAGGAAATAATCGGTGTTTCTTGTTTGTAGTGGTGGGGGAATTTGGACGAATAGCGGTGGAATTTATGAAGAAAGGCTCAAATCCTAAAATTTACGAAGGGGCAGCGAGTGAGTAATTGTCTTTCGCACCCATCAATTAACAATTTTGCTCCTTATTGTAAGGTTACCATTCTTCTCATTATTTATTTTACTTTGCCACACTTACCTCGAATCTGTTATAAATGAGCCCATTCCAGGACATTGTGGGTCAGTTTCTTTCAGCAATTATTCTGTACGTCTGTAAGTGTGGCAAATACTTTAGTGGGATTTTTTTATTGCAGGAAAGTTAAATGTGCCAGTTGAAACGGTTCAGCACGGAGTGGAGGGTTTGGTGTATCTCCTCACGGAGAGCTCCAAGCTCATGGTGAGTTAGTGCGCCATCTGCACATTGGCTGCGTGAACTCGCATTCATAAACAACAAAAAATAAATTACTTAAAATACTGCAAAGGGTTGGAAGCCTGGAAACTCCCACATCTAGCAATAAAAAGCGGGTTTCTTGCAGGGTTGTGGCACAATTCCATTTCAATTCAAGCACTTGAAGAAATGAAATTGGAAAAAAATCCTTTTGGAAGAACATTTTTCAGTTCATGAATGAAACTGGAATTGCTCCCTGCTTTTGTGTAGATGGGTCGGTGCAGTTTTTTTTTGTCAAGACTCCAGCCCTGGAGGGCTACAGTGCCTTCTGGGTTTTAGTATGTTTTGCTGAGTTTAAGTCACTGGTCGACTAAAGAGTCCGCACACCTTGTTTCCTGTGTGTGTGTGTGTGTGTGTGTGTGTGTGTGTGTGTGTGTGTGTGTGTGTGTGTGGTCACAGTGTGCCTGTTCTGATCTCTGTGGCTGTTTGCTCCAGATCTCTGAGGTGGATTTCCAGGACTCCATTCTGGTGCTGGGCTTCTCTGACGAGCTGAACAACCTGCTCCTCCAGCTGTACCTGGACAACCGGAAAGTGATCCGACACATTCTCCAGGAGCTGGCCCCCTCCCTGCCACACTACCATAACCTGGAGTGGAGGCTGGATGTGCAGGTACGCAGTGGGGGAAAATGCATTTTTAGGATGGGAGGATTCCTTATTTCAGTGGTGGCCAACCACATTCCCAGAGGGCCAATCCGTATCTGGATTTCTTGCCAACTTCTGCTGTTAAATAACTGACCAAATCATATTTGTGATCTGGCATTTTATTGATAAGTTCATAAATGGAGTTGAAGACTGTTGTTCTGTCTCTTCCTGTGTGAAATGCTTTAGTGAATCAGTGTTAGGGCAACAGATCATTAGCTAACTGAGCCGGGGTAATTGGTGGAAACGAAAACCAATGAAAACGGAAAGCGATACAGCCTCCAGTAACAGCCCTGATGTACTGAGGCAGTGGCCCGAATACAGTCAAAGCCGTGACCTTGTTTTCTCTGTCAGCAGACCCTGGCAAATCTGTAAGACATCCGTTGCCCTTTGAAGGGCAGATTTGCATCGTGTGGCTTTTATTTTGTCCTGCAGCACGATGGATAGACAGTGATGTCGTGGCCTCAGTGCCTCTTTATGCTGCACTCACATGGATCACGGTGGACCGCAGAACGGCACTTTTGGGGCAGTACAGGAAACGAAAGGCAGGATGGCAAGATGGTAAATAAAATATAAGTTGCTATGGTGATGTTGCTAGGTGGTATAGGTGTATAATAGGCGGTTAGTGGCGTATGAACAAAGCTACGTAGTGTAAGACAATGTCGACAAGAAAGATTTCATATTCTCTGTTAATTTAGTTAAATAGACGAGGGCTGGTTTCTAAAAAGCAATGAAAGCCTAGTACTACCTGCTGAAATTGAACTCCTTGCTGATTGATATGCGATATGGCTGCTTTCTTCACAACGTCACTGTAACTTTTTAATGTGTAATCATAAGTCTCTTGGTGCTGTTGTACCAATAAAATTAATGTATCATTGGAATTCCATTGATTACAGTACATTAATTTAGCAGACGCTTTTATCCAAAGCGACATACAATAAGTGCATACAGAAACGTCATTGAAGTAACTACATATGTATAACGGCAAGTGCCGTCTGCCATTGCAATCGACGGAATTTTGCCATCTGAACCAAATTTTACCGTTGTGCTCTCATCCACTATAGTGACATCCGGTTTCCTGTCTACCGTGATCCACGTGAACGTAGCATTATGCGGCGTTGACATTTTTACAGTAAAAAACGTTATACCCCGCGCGAATGTGGAACAGGTGACAGACCAGACAGTAAACGTTGGTGATTTGGTGGGATTGAGTTTTTTTTATTTCGGAAAGGCGCTTGGTTCTGTAAAATTATGGATGAGAAAAGGCACTCGCCGTTTCATTCATATATATGTGGTGGCAACTAAGATGGGAGGGACAGCAAAAGTGAATGTTGTTTCCAAAAAAAAAACACATCCGGTTTGTCCCTCTGCTACGGCATGATGGCAGAAGCTGAGAATACCGATGTTTTGGTAGAAGGTTTCTTTGGTGTTGCGGTGTGCAGTGTTCAACGTTGGCGGAGCTTTCCGTCGCTGTCTCGTTGAAAAGCATGGAGCGTCCGGTTTGCCGTCGACTGCATACTGCTACCATGTGAACACAGCATTAGTCATTGTGACAACTTGGTGACAGGAAAACAAATTCTCTTCATTCTGAAGCCCTGCTGCCTCAGCATGTAGGAAATGTAACCGACAGTAATGAGCGCTGCCTGTCCGCAAATGACCCCTGTTACTCATTTGGAACGCATTCATAGCAACCATAGTCTGTTTACAAGAAGATATTCTTCAAAATATGCTCATTACAGCCATTTCTCACAATTCCACCTCCCCCGTGTGTGACCTCACAAGTCTATCACCCCTCCCTCCCGCACAATATGATGTCACAATGCCACCTCCCCTGCATTATGAGCTCACAATTCTGTCACCCCCCACAATATTACCTCATAATGCCACGTCACTTGCGTATGACCTCAAAAATGCCCCCCCCCCCCCCCCATGTGACCTGCAGCTGGCCAGCCGAGCCCTGAGGCATCAGGTGAAACCGGTGGTGACCCTAAAGCTGCACTTGGAGACCGAGGGGAAGCAGAGCGCGCGCGTTCTACAGACGGACCCCGCCACCCTGCTGCACATCATCCAGGAGTTGGAGCGAGCGCTGGCCGAGGTCAAGACCAACCACTGCCGTAGGATCCTGCGTAACATCAAGTAGCGGCGCGGGGCTAAAGGCTAATCGGCATCAGGGAGAGGCGAAAGGGCAGCTTTCACATCCAAACACCAAGGCACTTGTAACGACACCACTCTACTGCTCTTAACAAAAGAACTACATTAAACTGTTTTTGAGTTTTTTTTTTTTTTTTTGTTATTTTGTTTTTTTGTTTTATTGCTATTGTGTTCGCAAAATTGTACGTCACATAGCCAAATTTGACTACCTGCCTTTTATCTTCCAGGTAAAGGTAGCTATTGACGTTAGTTAACTTGGCAAAAGTGGCCATCGCAAGCTGTGCCTTTGCTTTCAGGAGAGGGCGCATGACTATGTAGCCGTGTCTTTAAAAGGACGTGTTGGGTAAACGCTCACCTGGGCTTTTAGTCCATTTTCTGGAACAGTTAGCCTGTCGCTGCACTGACACTATGTTGAGTGAGTGAGATGATGTCACTCATTGTGAGAGTCTCACTGTGTCACACTTCAGTTTATGATTGGGGGTCGGGGGGTTAGGAGTACTTAAAAAAATATTTTAGAAATCCTCCAAGCTTGTCTATATTTAAAACTACACACGAAGGCACCCACATATACCCACACTAAACTTGGGTGAGGCCAGGCCAGGAAACAAAGCAATACTTACTGGCAGCCGAGACAGGAAGTAAACAGCAGTACAGGAGAAAGACAAAATGTTCTGATCATGTGGCATCTAATGTGCGTCATGGCGGAGTCCTGTCTATTTTCTCAAATGAAGCTGGCAAATGGCGTAATGCTTGGAGAGTCATTGCCACTGCCACCGGCCGCCATATGCAGTAGAGCGCCCGAGGTAGGATCTCACTGAAGATGGAGAATCGTAACTGCAGCAAAATTAACGAGTGCAAGAGTTGCAAACAAACTCTCCGCAATGTAGTGCCCAAATAACTAGCAGATTAATTGAAAACGATTGGTTATAAATACATAAATCTTTGTCCATAGTTTTAAAGCTGCGCTAGCTAATGATTCCATTTGAAACAGGCTCTGGTATATTTCAGGTGCTTTTCTGGAGCTTTGTGTGGAAAAATCTGTTGTGAAAGGTGCAGTTATGTTCTTCTTAGTTCAGATGAGGTGGTTGTCTGGCTGGAGCTCTACTGTACGTATCATAATGTATCACTGAGATTCAACCCAATTCATTTTACAGCCTTTATAAATGCAGGGTTACATGGTGTACTACTCATTAGACCTTTGAATTGATTTCCATGTGTGTCTGATATGCATGCTTTATATACAGCTGGGTTTTATGTCATGTGCCGAGAGCTTTTGCATGGGGCATCTGTTTGCCCCTGTAAATTTAGTGCAGATTTCCCTTAAAAGGAAACCCCTACTTCCACATTGTTGTATTTTGATCCCTCCACTGTTGGGAGATTACATTTCTGGTTTGTTTTAATTGGTTTTTTGACTGTATTGTTGGTGGATCAGTTTACCATAAAAAATTGATTTTTAGGTGCAAATAGTGGAAAGACTTTATCTTTTGTGGGACCAATTGTGAAAAGATGGGAAAGGAATGGGCGGGGGACTGTGTTGCATGTGATTTCTGCATTGAAGATGGCAGGTGTCCCCACAGCCTAAGGATTTCAGCCCCAGCCAATCGTTAGAGGCGGAGTTCTGCACGTGCTCAGATAGCAGGGTTCCTCACTCTATGAATGCATTGTTTGTAATGTGTCATGATTCATTATCCTTGCCTTTTGATTTTTTTGTTGATTTTTTTAAAGTGTATGCATGCTTTGCAGAGAAAGATGTGGATGTTAGATTATTACATATAGTCCATACTCACGGACTGCACTGTAGCTAAAAGCATTAGCACAGTTATCTTTAACAGCTGTTAAAAGTGGATGCTTGAATTTTACATCTATGAGTTTTTATAAAGTGAGATCTCATAAATATATGTTTTGTTGTCTTTTTTGATGGAAGAAAACTAGTTTCTGAATATAATTTCTTGAATTGAACTCCTTGAATGATCTACATCAGGCATCCTCAATCTTATCCAGAAAGGGCTGGTGTGGGTGCAGACTTTTGTTTCAACCAAACAGTAACACACCCCTGGTCTACATCATGAAACATGGCCTAATTCCTCTATCAAAACACTTACATGTAGATATAAAACAGTGTTTGCCTTTAATATCAGCTTAAAATACATTTGCCTTGTAAGGTAAGTGTTGAAATGTTGGTGCATTACATTTTATACCTCTATTTGTTTACTTGCAGTACAGTGTGAAATTGTCTAGAATCTCTACACACAGAAATTAACTTGTAAATTCTTTCAAGTTAATTTCTTGACGCACATGTTCTTTCATGTTTTTACCTCAAGGGGGCAGCACTCTCGTCCACAGTTTCTCCGTATCAGGCAGAATGCCTGGGCTGGGTGTGCAATGCAAAAGTTCAAGGTACCCACAGTGCTTTTTCACTCCACCGTGAGTTCTCAGACATTCTTTGAAGACTAAACTAATCAATAAATTAGTCTTGATGTTATGCATTAAATATTAGATATACAGTGTTGCGTCAGTGGAATGTCAAAAACTATTCTGTCTCAGTGCACTGTGCAGACCGGGCCTGTTCTTTCAAAGGGTTTTGTGGTGTGTATTGTTTATAATTGTCAAACTGTGAAATATTTACTGTATGAAGGTAATAATTAAACCTTTTGATACTTAATGGTTCACACGCCAGAGCAGGAGACTGTTACTTATGAGTATTTATTCTTTAGTTTCACTTGCTTTTAAATATTGCCGTTCTGCTCCTTCACCACCACAGTGGAACAAAACCGTGCGTTTGGAAGAAAGGAGGTCAGCGGCACAAATCCTTAAATATCGTCAGGGAAATGGGGAGTGAATGTGCTTACAAAGGCAGACTCACGTGCCAGCCACCTGCGGAGGGAACGGACACGGGGCAAAGCCATCTTGTAGGTCCGTTTGAGTCCAGATTCACACCGGTGCATATCCTGTCGGTGTGTGGTCAGCCAGCCCGGCACAGGTGCATCCTGGGATGTAATCCGGGACCTGGCGCGGTTCCCGGCCAGAACCAGCGCTCGCAAACAGGGTCCTTTGTGCTCTGAGCGACAATGTGCAGTCCACAAATGTTTTCTCCGCTGCTAAATATAGCTGCAAGAGTGAGGGTAAACGTATTCCTAGCAAATGGTCTCCGAATAATGTCATTTAAAAAGTTGCTTCAATTTTAGGGTGACTGCAACTTCCTTCAGCCCTTTCCCTTGAAAGATTGGAAAGGGAACATTGTGGGTTGGTAATGGAAGTGAAATGTATGTGTTCTTGCATCAGCGTTTATGATGGAGGCGCCTATGTACTGACTGCCTTTAATGAACAGGTTTGGCCGTACTTAGGCCGACATTTCAACACTGGGAAGGATAAAACTGGTATGTATACTTGTACCTCACGCTGTTATTATGCCCACTATTAATCACTCCTGGGTGATTTTGTACAGAAGCAGTAAAATCTGTGGTTATTCCTGTTTTCTTCGTTATAAGGTGTGGCTTTGATGGACAAGCACTGGAAGTAGAGGAGAATCCTGCCAAGCCTGTTTATAATCCTTTACAGAGTGCAACTGATTTCAGCAGACGATTTGACAGACGAACATGTGTGCGCATACGTGTAATTGTGTACATGCCTCTGTTAGTGTGTATGTGTGTGTAAGGAATATGTCCCTCTAATAGTCTTCCCTCTATCTGTGGGTGACTGAAAACACAGCCTAGGGGTGCAAGGGGGGGTGACGACATTGGGGGTCTGGAGCCTTTGGGGGGGGGGGGGGGGGGACAGCAGGATGAGGAGGAGCCTCTAGTGACAGGTGGGTCCCTCTGATAGCCTTCAGCTGGACCGAAGTCAACTGTTCCCCAAGACAGTTGGACGTCGTCGTGGAGCCTACGTCAGTGAAAGCTCAGTGTGTGTGTGTGTGTGTCCTGTAAACTGATACCATGAAAAAGGAACAATTACCTACCACCTGTGTATGCATCTGTATATGGGCCTCCTTTCAGCATGAACACATCCAACTCCTAAATTCAACTGTATCTCAGTATCTCATTTTTATCTGTAGCCTGCATTGCATGCACCAAAGACTAAGCACAGGAACCATGATGCTGATTTGATCCATTTTCATTTGTCTTGAAATATAATTGGCCACAGGAAAAAGAATGTGGCTTTTTGCTTAGAGGTAGCCAGCCTGGTTAAGCAACGCTCCTGGCCTTTGCCCAGCCCTGGTTAACAGCGTAGCACGTGCGGCCTCTTTACACCTGACTTCACAAGGGACAGCTGCACCGTCTCTGTTCTCGTCTGCCTCGTCTGATTTCGGCCCGGCTTGTTCCCGCTGATGTGTGCCACAGAAACCAGCATCCACTACACGGACCACAAATTACTCCCGGTTTCCCACTGAGCTGGATTCAATCCGTAAGCATCCTTAACCTTCCCATTATGTCAGGGTGTATGTCCGAAATTACCTTTTGTTTTTGTATAATTTCAAATTGGTGTTTTCCTTCAGGAAACACCTTTAAGACATCCTGGAGAATTAGGAAATGTGTGTAAAAAATACATTTGGATCCTTTCTTTTTTAAATATATATATATACACTACTCACAAAAAGTTAGGGATATTCGGCTTTCGGGTGAAATTTCAGGATGAACCTAAAATGCACTATAACCTTTACAGGTGAAATTAATTTGACCTTCTCTAAACTTTTGAATGCACATGTCCAACTATTCAATGTTTCAGTACTTTTTGCACAACTTGCTGTTCTCTAACAAGGAGCTGAACGGCAAAATTCACAACAGGTGTTTGATCCATGAATCGACTAATAAATTTCCTGGTTCAATTAGAATTGGTATTTAAACAGTCCTCTTCATCATGCTGTTCACATTTTGACATCATGAGACCAAGACGACACCTAACAATTGATCAACAGTACCTCGCCATTGCGAGGCTTCAAACAGGATGTTCTCAGAGGGAAGTGGCCACTGAGCTTAGAGTGTCACAGAGTGTCATCAGCAGGTTGCAACAGAGATACAGAGAGACTGGAAGAGTCACAGAAAGGCATAGAAGTGGACGTCCTTTGGCCACATCCCACACTGATGACCGCTTCATTGTGAACAGTGCCCTGCGGAACCGGATGATGAATGCCACTCAACTCCAGGCACATTTAAGGGAGGTGAGAGGCACCCAAGTGTCACGTCAGACCATTCGAAACCGTTTACATCAGCGTGGTCTGCGTGCTAGACGACCTGCAAGGGTACCTGACCACACCACCAGGCACAGGCGTCATCGTCTTGCATGGGCCAGGGAGCATTTACGCTGGACGAGGGACCAGTGGGCCTCAGTGCTGTTCTCTGATGAAAGTCGATTCACGTTGAGCAGAAATGATGGCCGCCAACGATGTTGGAGACGTCAAGGAGAGCGCTATGCATCAGCCACTGTTGTCACCAGACGACCCTTTGGTGGTGGCGGTGTTACAGTGTGGGCAGGTGTGTCTAGTCAATACAGAACTGCCCTACACTTTGTGAATGGTACAGTGACAAGCCCATACTACCTGAATAACATCATTAATCCAGTCATTGTGCCCCTGCATGAACAACACAGGCCTAATTTCATCTTCATGGACGACAATGCTCCAGCTTATCGAGGTCGCATCATTAGGGAAAGGCTGCTGGAGACTGGGGTACCTCAAATGGAGTGGCCTGCACTTTCTCCAGACCTGAATCCCATAGAAAACCTATGGGATCAGCTGACTCACCGTGTAGAGGCTCGTAACTCTGTACCCCAGAACCTCAATGACCTGAGGGCCGCCCTTCAAGAAGAGTGGGATGCCATGCCTCAGCAGACAATAAGTCGACTTGTGAACAGCATGAGACGTCGTTGTCAAGCTGTAATTGATGCTCAAGGGCACATGACAAGTTATTGAGACATTGACATTTTTGTTGTGGTATACCCACCACTGTTGTTGGCTTTTGTTTCAATAAATTGTTTGAGATGAGGAAATCACCATTGCATGCTTCTACTTAAATGCCCTACTTTCATGACACGTATAATATCACTGTAGCGTGAACTTACATTTTCCATAAATTTCACCCGAAAGCCAAATATCCCTAACTTTTTGTGAGTAGTGTATATATATATATATATATATATATATATATAGACCTGTCACAACACCTCAACACAAATGGCAGTAAAATGCTAACATAATAGGAAGGTTAAATTTGATTTGTGGAGGAATGTCAATTTTTTTTCTTTTTTCGGTCACTGTCACTGATTGCTGAATTTGCCAAACTGTATTTCTGTAGATAAAAGCACTTGCATTTAATTGTAATTCACAATTAAGGATTAACGTTGATTGAATCCAGGCCTTTGGGGGCGCTTGTTGTTTTGCTTTTTTAATTTGACCTTTTACCTAATTAACCAGGTTTGTCAACCAAGAACTTGGTTCCCTTTTGCAGTGAGAACCCAGGGACTAAAAGGGATTATGTGGCTAATCAAATATGGGGGGGGGGGTTCAGTCTTGTGGGTGTTTGGCCAGTACACCAGGGGAAACACCTAAACACCTATATTCTTTCATAAAGTGCCATGGGACCTCTGTTTAATAGAACATCATTTTAACATGATTTTGCTGCCCAGTATTCCTGTATTCGACAGTGTGTGTGTGTGACTTCTCTGCGGGTTGAGCAATTAATTAACACAGCTGATGAATCACATGAACAAAAAAAAAATCCCACAACAGTAGTTACATAAATCTGAATTAAAACTGTTATTTAAATGAAGCATAACAATCATTTTACTGTGCAATGTTTTTCTGTTTGTTTGGGGTTGAGTATTGTAACACACATGAACGCGGCTCACCTTTGCACTAAGTGCACAAGACATGATATTAGCTAGATCGTATCCAGTAAGGTCACCTGAAAATGGCAGCAGCAGTGTGATAGAGTATGTATCACTTTTGACCTTTGACCCCACATCTGTACCTATCAACTTCACACAAAGTACAACCTTTGACCTGCTGTGTCCTTGGTAGCATGTACAGGAAGCTAGATATGAACAATCAATCAGGGGTTTAATCTATTAATGATAATCTCATGAACATATTTAACCCACAAATATAAACATTTTCTCCCAAACCATCGTTTTAAACCATGGCTTATCAAACTGAACCCTAAAATAAAATTACTTCATTCAGTATTTACAGTGGTCTGTAAAATTACATTTAGTTGAAACCAAAATTGGTATCTACATATGATCTAAAAAAACAAGCCTATTACTTTAATGTACACTGTCTCGCTCACCTTTGCACATAGCAAGGTAGGCCTATTTTACCAAAAAAAATATTTGAAGATAATTGAAATTACAAAATCATGATGGACTTAATATGTACAAGAGCTAGGCTACTATTTGATGGAAGCATTAGGCCTGCATTTAAGACATTGTAAAGCCGCGATTAAAAGTCAATATGACTGTTACAGAGCTGCAATTATTAATCTAAAATAGAGGAAGACCGGAACACCGCCTACAAACTCTACGGTCAAATGAAACCGTCCTCCAAAGCCTGAAATGGTACAAAATTAGAATTAGAACAGTTGACTCAGCAGAAATCATTTAGCTTTCGACCAATAAATTCTTCTGTAGGCTACAGCAGTTCTCAGGTTTCAATCCACGTAACAGCGCAGGCTAAATTATTTTATAGCCTACTGTAGGCTATGGACATGTGACATTGCATTAATCGGACAGTGGTGAATTATAAGGATATTTATAACATTGTCTACACGACTTTTTGCAATTATAATTTAGATCCTTAATGTTTATCAGTTATACAATATTTTAGAGCGGCTACGCTAAAAACAAACAAAAAACAAGTAGGCGTACCTCCGGTCTGACGCGTCATGAATAATTAATGAGCGAGTGCTGACACAGTCGCTGTAGAAAAGTGGAGTTTACAAACTTTAGGAAGGCGAAGGGACCAGTGTCAGTAGGTCTAGAAGACGACGCACCAGCTAATTGAAGAAGTTTGAACTTTCAAACAACTTTTCCCATGAAGGGGACATGTTCAGTGTTCCTATATTTTCAATAATTGAAGAACAGAATAGTAACCAGGCTATAATAATTAATCCCCGAAGTACAGGGAAAAGGGGCACGGGACGTTTTGGAAGTTGAGGGTGACGTTTTTGAACAAAGTTTAATACCTTTTTTAGGTCTTCGAATTTTCTATAACATTTTCTCAACTTTTTCCAACCAAGAAAATGAGTAACAACCAACTGCAGCCTCTGCCCGGACAGCAAGTTATCCATGTCGCGCAGGACCTCGACACCGATCTTGAGGCGTTGTTTAATTCGGTTATGAACCCAAAACCGAGTTCCTGGAGGAAGAAACTTCTTCCAGAGTCATTTTTCAAAGAGCCAGATTCGGGATCGCATTCCCGACAGTCGAGTACGGACTCGGGGAGCCACCCGCCCAGGCTAACAGCGCAGCACGTACGGTCACATTCCTCCCCCGCTTCACTACAGCTTGGAACCGGAGCCAATGCAGCTCAAAGCCCGGCTCACCATGCGCATCTCCGGCAACAATCTTTCGATGTCGCTGACGAATTAGCTCTTCCCCCGGGATGGGAGATGTCGTTTACTTCCACCGGCCAGAGATACTTTTTAAAGTAAGTCATCCAACTGGAAAAGTTTGTTTACTTGATTAACAACTTTATTAACACAACTGATTAACAACAGTATTTGGTAGAAACGGATTGTATTGTGTTAAATTTGAAGTTAAACCAGTATCAATGATTGATCTATACTATATTTAACTAGTTGTGGAGTAGGCTAGCCTACTGTAAACGAGTGGAATTGGAATATGCGCTCCAATCTCAGCGGCGCATGCGCAAACACCATCAGTCTAATGACAGCTGTGTTCTGCAGATTGTAGCTAGCCTACATACTGCAGCTACGCATTGCATAATATATATTTTTCAAATCGAGGTTTATATTATCAACGCAGTATATGGAATTTTACACATTCATTAGCAACATTTCGTTTTGCTGCACTGTATAAAAATCGTGGGATGATTTTACTTAAAATCCACACTGATAAAACTAAAAGTAGCCTAGGCAAAGTACTTTTCCATATACTTATGCAAGCCAGATTTATCTCGCACTTGATTTATTACTCCAACCTGGTGTAACTTGAGCGAGTCGATTCAGAGAACAATGGATTTAGATCGGAGCGTGATACATGAGTGACCCCTTCGAGTGGTATGAACTGTCTTATGTAGTGCGCCGTTATTGTGTTATAACCCCCCCCCCCCCCCCCCCCCATCTCTGTCTCCAGTACGCACTGGCATATCACTTCCCCTTATGTGTAAGAACCGTATCAGTGTGTGCTCTTTTACCTCTACATTTTGTTAAATTGTGGTTTGGAATCTCTTTTGCTTCAATGCTGAGGTAATTGAAAGGTCACCACGAGGAGACTTGCAAAACCGAATTCTTGGATGTTTAAAGAATTAGGCTACTTCTCGCTGTGCTCAAGTTTCTTCTTTTGTGAAGATGCAAATGCACAAAATGTAAATTCGAAGCCATCTTTAGAACTGTGACGTGTCTAGATAAGGACGCTGAGCTCTGCACAGTGTAGCCTAAGTATTAGGAGTTTTCCTAAGCTTTACTACTATTTTATAATGAGTGTTTCCTCTGTTTGCTGGTTGTTCCATTATCAAATTACCCTACCAGGGGCCTTGAAACCCCGTTGTCAAATGCGATTGCTGCAATTGCAATACAGGGGCAGTCTTGCAGACAGGTGACTGATGTCGAGTGACATTTCCTTGAGCAGAAGCGAAAAGGTGTCAGGTGCAAAATCTCAAGGTAATCTGACAGGAAGTGCATGATGATACTAGCACATATTTTAAGATATGACAGGAAGTCCACCTGTGCTCTGACAGGAAGTGCGTGATGACACTAGCAGGGTGTGGCCGCAGTGCATATTTCCACTTTCCCCCGATCACAGAGGTGAGCCCCCTCACCTTGATAAGGCAGGCAGGTAGATGCCCTATTAGGCCCAGCCTGTCTTGCACATATTCCCAGCTTTGGTGTCGTAAGACAGACCACCGTGTGGATGGCCGTTTTGACTGTCCCTCTTGAGGAACACAGAATGGTCCCCTGGGGCCTTCAGGAATGATCTGATTTAAGCAGAGGTGAGATATCAATGAGGCCATTAGTCACCTCCATTGGCTGTCCTCTTCTGGGGCCTGTAGTAGCTGTCTGTTTTGTGTAGAATCATCCAGTTCCCGCCAGGTAATAATGGGTGTCTGCGCTTCTCCTGGGAAGACTCTCATCCGCATAATGGAATCTTAATGGTCTTTTTACCTCAGACTGTATTGTGATTTATCAGCTCAAGTGTCCAATGGGCCAGTGGAGGCAGTGGGAAACTTTATTACACTATGTCCCTCTGTGAGATGCATCAGACTGGTTAGCTGAAAATGAGCTGGCCTGGCATCCTCTACGAATCCACAGGCCTCATGTTAGAAATGCTGCAGTTAACCAGAGGTAAAAATTAATGGCAAAAGAATCATAACAAATGTCTCTCAGGACATAGATAGTCACTGGTGTCTTTTGGCCAATCACAAAACACTATGCTAATTACACAGTGTGTCCCACGGTGCTGTGCTTAATTTAGCAACACAGCAAGGGCTTTTTTTCTGCCAGTAAACCAAACTCTGGGAAATGGTTTGGTTGGCCGTACCGTGTCTTTTGATCTAAATTACCCTTATAAGGGCTGCACATTTGACATGTTCTTCAAAGCAACATTCCAACTGAATGCTTTTGAAGCATACATGGTGTTCCTTTTCAAACAGGCCTAATTATTGCATCTTTTTTAAACCAGAAAAGAAAAAGACATAAAATAAGTCTGCTCTAAGATTTGAAATAGGCCAAAAGGAAATTTATTCTACTGTAAATTACTGATAGTTTTTCAGAGGCAGGCTCTAAGTGTTCCCTCATTGGAATCCTGGGGCCTTGATGGTCGCTGATCGTGAGGTTGTGGCATTTATTAGCATGAAAATGAGAGAGCTTAAGAGGCCGTTTTGTAATGACGACTCGGACTGGTCTATGTTAGCTCAGCTAAGCCAGGGTTTGAGGGGGGGGGGGGGGCGGGGTGGTCTGTGGTGTTGGGAGCTGCAGGAGTCTGCCTGCACACATCGCTGGGGGTGCACCGTCCACCTCTCTCCTCTAGCCCTCCGAAAACATGTTGGCTCCTGCCACGATTCCGGGGTTTGGCAACAGCAGAAACAAAGCTGGGAGCCAGCAGTCGCCCCACCCTGCAATTAAACCAGTCAGGGAAACAAAGCCCCACTGTCTGGGGCAATTACCTTCTTTTCTCTTATCAGCTCAAGTGCTTCTCGCCTCTTCTCGGGCCCCTGTCCTTTCCCGGTACTGCCCCCCCACCCCCCATGCTCGGGTGTCGGAGATTTCCCGCCTGCGCACCTGCGGATTCTGCGTCCTGAGTCCCTGCGTCAGGGGGGCTGATGGATGTCGACCTTGCCCCAGCCGGCGCGCTTCCAACTTCCCGTTTTGTTCCTTTTTAAACGTCAGCTGGGGTGGTGGGAAGATTTCCTCCTATCCTCTGTGACCTGAACGCTGATCGGCAGTGCTCGGAAAAGCCGACGGCGACAAGTTTCTACTTATACCTCACCAGGATGTCAGTGTGAGGATCCCCCCCCATCCAGAGGGGAGTTCTCAGAGAGCTCCCCACACTAACCCAACCTCTGGTCTGTCTATGGATGCCCCCCCCCCCCCTCTGGGCATCCCCTCTGTTTCCCGATACTTCAGCAGCCCGATGGCTATGACGTGCAGGAAAATAACCTGTCACCCCCCCCCCCCCCCCCCGCTCACTTCTCCCGTCCTTCCACCCTTTTCTTAACCAGCCTTGAAGAATCGCCGGTTTATTAAGTCCCCCCACCCCACACCCGTCACCTCCCCTCCATAAAATAAAACTTCAAGTAGGAGGCTTTGTTCTCTCTGGCCTTTTGGGGACTGAAAAGCAAAATGACGGACGCAGAGGCTGCTGGGAAATGGAGAAAGGTCAGTTTGGCGTGAGCCGGACGGGGCGCTTTGTGCAGAGGATCTGTACAGCTTGTCCTGGCACGCCGGGGTTTGGGGGGGTGGGGGGCTGGAGTAGGATAATAAAACCTACGGCACTGTTTCTGCAGGGCTCGGTTAAACAGCTGCCCCTTATATTACCCTGAAGCTGCCCCTTACAGTGCCCTCTACAGTTATTGGCACCCCGGGGTAAAGATGAGTAAAAAGGGTTATTAAAAATGCACTGTTTGGTGAGTTAGCTTAATCTCACACTGAAAAAATTTGAAAAATCCAACCTTTTAATTGAAGCAATTTTATTATGAGAAAAAAAAATTCCTCATCAATAAATAATTATTTTTAGCAAAACCACGTGTTCCACAATTATTGGCACCCCTGCATTTATATATAGAATAAAGTAATTTTTAATATTTGGTCGCATATCCTTTGCATGCCATGACTTTCTGATGTCTGTCTCTTGATATCTTATTTTCTGGTACTCTTACAAGCGGTACTATAACGTCTCTGCATTTGAATGGATCTTTATGGGAATTGGGGGGTGGGACTAGATTTAGCTGTAAGTTACACTGGAACAGTATGGAACACATGGTTGGCTAAATGGCTGTAAGTCATCAAGGGTCTGACGTATCAAACAAGCCTTAAACCATCACTCTGCTGCCAGAAATACAGTAGATATGGATGGGTAACTTGAAGGGTTTCTTCTCCTGACTTATTTTTCCATAGAGTTCAATAGGAACATTTGTCACGAGAAAACAACCCTTAAAGTGATCCATCCATATCTACTGCATATCTGGCAGCAGAGTGATGGTTTGAGGCTCGTTTGATACCGCTGACCCTAGATGACTTACAGCCATTTTACCAACCATGTATTCCATACTGTTCCAGCATAATTTACAGCTAAATCTAGTCCCACCCCCCAATTCCCATAGAGATCCATTCAAATGCAGAGACATTATAGAATCGCTTTTAAGAGTACCAGAAAATAAGATATCAAGAGCCTTTTGATGTTGTTAGGTCACAGACATCAGGAAGTCATGGCATGCAAAGGATATGCGACCAAATATAAAAAATTATTACTTTATTCTATATATAAATGCAGGGGTGCCAATAATTGTGGCACAAGTGGTTTTGTTAAAAATAATTATTTCTTGATGAGGGATTTTTTTCTCATAATAAATTTACTTCAATTAAAGGTTGGATTTTTCTCATTTTTTCAGTGTGAGATTAAGCTAATTCACCAAACGGTGAATTTTTTTATAACCCTTTTTACTCATCTTTACCAGGGATGCCAATAATTGTGGAGAGCACTCAAGCTGCCCCTAACATTACCCTGAAGCTGCTCCTAACATTATCTTGAAGCTGCCCCTAACATTTCCCTGAAGCTGCCCCTAACATTACCCCCTTACAAGTGGTTTCTGCCAGTTTCCTTCTGCCCCTAACATTATCTTGAAGCTGCCCCTAACATTTCCCTGAAGCTGCCCCTAACATTACGCCCTTACAAGTGGTTTCTGCCGGTTTCTTTCTGTACTTACAAAACATGCCTAAAACATGCCACCCCTTGTTATCCTCCCATTGTTATTAAACACTAGCGTAGCGTGAGTTCCGCAGGAGGCCTGTGGAGGGCCCATGCGTGTCGGCCATCTTTGTTTTCAGAAGCTGTGGCGGCCTTTTTGCCGCGTTGTGCGCCACCGCATATCACTGGTTCCGACTGTCATCTGCTTGTCCAGTATGGCCTGTGCTGAGAAAGCCCCCCCCCCCCCCACCCCCACACACACACACACATGTAACTTAATCTCATGCCCCTCTCCTGGCAGGCTAGTGGGGTTCCAACCCACAATGTGGAACCAGTGTATTAGAGAACAATAAGCCAAGGTACAGTCACACTGAGTCTCTGGCATTTTATGGTCTGTGTAACTTGGTTTGATGTTCAGTAGGGTAGCTGACAAGTTGTCAATCAGTCTGTATTAAGAGGAAAAAAAGGTGGTGATCTTGTTTATAATGATTGTATTTTACCTGGTAAAACAGGACGGGGTCAAATTTTAGTATTTATTTTGAGTCTTGCCTTTGAGTGTGAAGTAGAGCCGCCACCCACACGCGCCGGCCGCAAATCGTGAGCCTGGCGTCGATGGTGGCTGGTGTTTGTGTGAGCGATGGTGACATCATCTCCGGCTGAGCCTTTTGCTTTCAGTGGCTCACTCAGGCCCTTGATTTAATCTCAGTCTAAGTACAGAAGGATGCAATTACCCCTCCACCACTGAAATGAAAAGAATGGGGGGTGGGGGGGTGGTCCCTTTTTGAAGTTGCGGTTCTTTGATTTTAGCACCGAAAAGAACATGTGAAGGAGCCAGATTGTCAGAGTGAAGCTGGGGACTTAGGCCCGCATGGTCACTTGAGATCATGTTTACTCTGGCAGGCTGGGGACACCTGTAATGTTTGGACACAGTGTTTTAGCAATTTGACTCCGGGGGCCCCCAAATACCATTTATGGGGAGCCGAAACTGGTGATTTTTCTGCTTGCCTGGGGCTCGATGTGACCTTTGACCTCCTGTCATTTCTTGGCAGGTGTGTGGGTCTGTGAATGGCTCTATAATCACCTGTGGTAACTATAGCGACCTCCTCTTTGGCACAAACCGTGTCTGTAGCATAGCGGAGCTCTGTGGTGTTCTGGTCGGGGTTCATCCCTTCTGTTAGGGCTGCACCCCTTGGCTCGCTGAAGCCTTTAGCTGAACCGAGGCGTGTTTTCAGAGCTCTTTGACAGCGCAAATGTCATTAACGTTTTGCAAAGTCCTGGAAAGTAGGGGCCACCTAGCTGCGACATATCACACCAGTCAGCTACCGCTAGTGGGGTACGCGTGTCTCTCTGGACGTGCCGTTTGTTTTGGAATCGGGCGCCTACCCAAGATGATCTTTTTTTCTACAGGCCTGGAGCTTAAAGACGGAGTAATTTCTCAAACATGGACACAGGAGGATTGTGGGTGGAGAAATTCCACCACCCAAGGGGAAAAACAACTGCCTCGACTGCCTAATAACACAATCTTAGAGAGAGGCCTATCAGTGGAACAGCCGGACTGCCTAATAACACAATCTTAGAGAGAGGCCTATCAGTGGAACAGCCGGACTGCCTAATAACACAATCTTAGAGAGAGGCCTATCAGTGGAACAGCCGGACTGCCTAATAACACAATCTTAGAGAGAGGCCTATCAGTGGAACAGCCGGACTGCCTAATAACACAATCTTAGAGAGAGGCCTATCAGTGGAACAGCCGGACTGCCTAATAGCACAATTTCAGATAAATTATCAGTGGAACAGCCAGACAGCCTAATAGCGCAATCTCAGAGAGAGACCTATCAGTGGAACAGCCAGACAGCCTTAGAGCGCAATCTCAGAGAGAGACCGATCAGTGGAACAGCCAAAACAGATGTGTTTGTCAAGCCAGTCTGGATTTCTCTCTCTCCTCGCTCTCTTTTTTTTCTCTCTCTCCCTGTCTCTCTCCTCTCTCTCTCTCCCCTCTTACTCTCACTCTCTCTTTTTCTCTGAGAGAGCCTCCATCTCTCTCTCTCTCCATCTCTCTCTTTTTCTGGACAGAAGACAAAGGTTTTATGGGTTCTGGAGCGCTGCTGCAAACCTCTTGACTGGCTCGACAGGCTGGGTTTCAGTCACTTCCTGTCCCAAACACTGAGATTTTTATATATTTTTTGGAGGTGCTGTTTGGCGAGACCGGTCGCAGCTCGTCCGCTGGCTCCCCTCTTCTGCCGACTCTTAGCAGGACAAGAGCGTCTTTGTAGCGGCAGCGTGTTGCTGCTCTTCGGGGGCCTTTGCGTGACTCGCGGATATAAATTGTATGGAAGCAATTAAACTTGAAGGAAATGTCATGTGGGCTGAATTTTAAAAAACGATGGGGTTTTGCGGCCTACGTACTCTTTTAGGCCCGAATGGGAGTTGACGGCAGTTGCTGTCTGGGAGTGGGCGTCAGGTCTCAAAACCTCAAAAATATTTTGGGCTCCTTGTTTCTCATACTACTGCACAAAGTACTTAATCAACACCCTGACCCCAAGTGCTGGGTTTGAGAAGACCTCCCTCTCCACACCAGAAGCAGCGCCCTATCTATTGTAATTTGGAAAAAAGTAAACTTTTTTTTTTCTTCATAATTATGACTTAATAAATGGGGAATGTAGCCGAGGCTGGTGCAGTTAAAGCTTTTCGTTGAGGACTTTAGATGGGGCTCAACCACAGCAGGGGAGACGCACAAACTCATATTCGATTCTCCAGCTCGGGGTGAATATTGCATGCTAATTTACTAAAGCAGTCAGTTCTGGGCAGTGCTGGCTGGGGCACGTTAATCTTGTGGCCAGTTACTGCAGGATCAGATTGAGAGAGAGAAAGAGAGAGAGGCTGATATGTTACCCTTGAGGATGCCTCTTAGCCTTAGCTCCACACAGTAAATATCCTACAGCTAACATTGGCAGTATGTTAAATATAAGCTATGTAATTGCCTTGGACAAGGCCATCCCTTAACGTGGAATTATGTAATACTCTAGACTGCATGGGTCTACAACCTACAGTATAATCTCCAGCAGTGTGCTATATATACCCACACGACTAAGTGGGTTCTATACATTACATACCCTGCTGAGTTGAAGGTAGTTTTCCTTTGTCAGGGGTGTTCAGTCTTATCTGAAAAGGGCCAGTGTGGGTGCAGGTTTTAGCCCAGCTCTATGCGACACCTGATTCAACTAATTCAATCAAGACCTTCTTAAGTAGAATCAGGTGTCGTAGTGCTGGGCTAAAACAAAAACCTGCATCCATGCCGGCCCTTTTTGGATAATATTGGACACCCCTGCTTTATGTACTAAAGACGAAGGGGGAGGTGATTGGGCGGGGCGGGGTTTTCGGTTACAAAGCCCCGTGTTCATGCGGAGACGACCGAAACGCGGCGAGTGTTGCGGTACCGAGTCTCACAGCAGCTGACGGCTGGCTTCGGGGGCAGTCCCCCTGGCCAGGCCTCTCTGCACACAAGACATTTAATACATAGAAACAGTCTGTTATTTATGGTGTCCGGCCGCTACACTGTGCTAGCCAGAACCCCGTTTGACACCTGACCTTTCCTGGCCGTAAATAATAACTTCAGCAGCCATGCAGCTCTGGGGAGCAGATTTAGAATCGGGGTCCCTTAGTAACCCCTTTTGTCACGCGGGGGGGTCCAGCCATCCCCCCCCCCCCCCTAAATTTCTCCCTGTTTTCCGTCCAGCCATTTCCCCCCCCTAAATTTCTCCCTGTTTTCCCCCTCCCCAGTGCACTAAAGTCTTAAGGCGGGTTTAACCGGAAAAAAAAAAACACCCGTTGAGTCACAAAGATGAAGCATCCTGCAACACTGTTTTTTTCGTGCAGATCGTGAGCTCTATTTTTATTGTGCTGCAAAGGACCAGCGGTAATGAAGTTAACTTAGAACCTGGAGATGAGTGGTTCCAAAATGACAAAAGTAAGTGGTGCTGTGAGCACCGCGCAGAAGAATCGGCCAGTCCTTATTTGGCTCCGTCTCTGAAGTGTTCCAAGGTGTCTGACATTGTACCATCTGTTTATTATTATTGTTTTGTTTTTTTACCCCGGGTCTGCCGGCGGTGCCGTGTGACGACGTGTTTTATGGTGTTTAAATAAAGAAGCGGGTTTCTGGCGCGCTATCGGCGCTAGCACATGGAGACGCTGACCTTGGGCAGACATCCTTACGGGAAGGCAGCTGTAAGCCTTTAGAGGAGCAGACAGGAGATATCTACCGTCGCGGCTCTGCTCTACATTCGTGCTCACCTCTCCGACAGCCAAGCGCTTTTGTAGAGGCCGCTGCAAAAAAAAAAAAAAACCTAAAAGAAAAGAAAAAACGACTGAGCTCTGAGTCCAAACGTAATGACTAGCGAGTAACTAGCATTTCATC
>CM056377.1:24362953-24387316 GCA_029718625.1 Synaphobranchus kaupii
GGCGCGGGGGAGGTTATTTTGGAATTGTCATCTTTTTTTTAACATGTGAGCTGCTCCTGCCTTGCACAATTTAAATATCACTTGACAGTAGAGGGGCAGCCCTGTGTTGATAGCCGTTGCGTTCTCATGCCCACCTAAAGGGGGTTAAAGACAACGAAAGAGTGCACCTTGGTCTTTATGCCCCATTCTCAACAAATCTGACATGCTGGCCCTCTGGCGCTTATTAGTGGAGAATTATCGAATGTTTTCGCCATCTCGAGTGAACGTCGCTCAGAACAGTACCCCCCCCCCCCACCGATAATCGCAGTTAAACATTAACTCCTCTGGACTCTCGTCTTTTTTCTTTCTTTTTTTTGTTTGTTTAAAAAAAAAAAAGAAACTGCTCTCATAAGTTAACGTCCGAACCAGGAATGTGTGACCGGCCGCTAATGCTCGGTTGTCATGGCTACGTAGAAAATGCGGCCATAAGCCCGGCCCCTGCGGTACTGTCGCATTCTTGTTTTGTCTTTAGCCCTCTCCCCCCCTCATAATGCCACTCTGCTGCTGCACGCACAGGTGACGCCCCTTTTTTGTGAGCTAATCAATGTATTGACCTGGAATCCTGAGGTTGTGAGAATAGCCTTTGAGTCCTGTCTTGTGCCAGTCACTGTTTGTCATTGGTATGACCCTCCTCTCGGGGGGGGTTTCTCCAAACCTCCAGTGCAGTGTAGAGCCCCTCACACGTGCGTGTGGCTCAGGAGGGATTGCTGTGTTTGCACACAAGTTGGGCTCCCAGCTCTCCACCCGTGAGAAACTCTCAGTCTTTAACCTGCCATTAGATTAGATAGGCAATTAGTCTGCCATTGCTTGTGTAGCTTTCTATTCCATGTGCCAGCTTGGTTCTATCTATCTATATATCTGTCTGTCTGTTTGTCTGCCTGTCTTTCTCTCACCCTCTCTCATTCTCTTTCTCCTGCTGTCTCCCACATCAGTGAAATATGTTCAGTGTTCCAATGTGTAAAGAAATTCAAATGAGTGTGTGCGTGTGTAGGAATGAGCTTTATGGCGATAGTTAAAGACCCCTCCCTCTCCCTCTCCCTCTCTCACCCCCCTCTCATGAAATAGCGTGTGTTGTACATTTACAGGTGAGGTTGCACAGCGTGGCTCTTCAGTCCTCTGTGTAATGTGTGTATGCTCCTGTCGAGCGCCGCCATCTTTCCCTGGTTTATTTTACTGTGTGAAAAGCCCAAAGAAACGCCAGAAGGAGGACAGATCGTTCTGGGTGGAAACCCGTGAAACTGGCCGTCTCCGCTGCCTCTGTGAGCCACATGTCCTTTCGGCCTGAAAAACAAGGAGTAAAAACGCGTCTCACATCTGCCCGTTCTGCGCTGAATAAATGGATAGTTTGTAAAAAAAATAATAATAATAACTCTGTAAGTTGTGTAACAGTGTCTGCTAAAAGTAATGTAATGTTTTTTTCTAGTCCGGTGTTTGTGAAATTCAAATGTGGTCATCGGTTCTGAAAGATTCACACATAACACTTAGTTGAGCCGCACAGTATTCATGTTTGATTTCTGTGGAGGGGCCGAGGAGCCTCCGGAGTTGTTTAGCTCGCCGGGCTCAATGCCAGTCCAGGCACATTATAGCGACCTAATTAAATATGGCTGAATGATGCAGTTGTTTCTTTGGCACGTTTTTTTTCAAAAGCGGGAAGGGACCGCACAAATAAACTCTCGTGCTGAAAATCAAAGCGATTTTTTGTTTATTTTAATGTGGGGAGAACTGAGGTCGGTTTGAAGGGGCAGCCATCAGTGTTCAGGGCTCGCATTCCTGTGACATTGTTCAGACAAGTAGAGGAGTAAAAGAGGCGGGGCTAAAAGACCCCCACCCCTGCCACCAGCTTCCCAGCCAGTGGAAGCTTCAACTCCACGTAAAAAGTAGGGTTGAAGTAATAAGCAAGTTGGAACCGAAGGGTGTTCATAAACACTTATTTTCCCTGTCAGCTAGGTTTGAGTGAAGTTTGTCTCATTGGTATAGATATGTGGTTCACAGCTTACAAAAAAAGAAGAAAAAAGGTTTTCTTTTCAGAGCTAAATTGTGTCCTCCCCCCGACGCTCTGCAGTATTGGGCCGCTCCGTGAACGTTTGAGCGAGATTCTCTGTTGACAGTTGAGTGGGTGGACTGAGGTCCGGGGAGACAGGAGGAGGAGAGGAGGTTGTGTCTCTGTTCTCTCGGCCCCCATGCTGACTCTGTGCCCCAGAGACAGCCCTTAAGCTACCCAGGGAATAAACCGGGCCGGCCTGTGCCCCGCGGCTATAGTTAGCCCATCCGGGGGACAGCTGCTGGCAAATGCTCGCTTTCCTCCCACCATTTGTCCAGGCAAGTAACAAGAGGAGCCACCCATAGTGCTTTGCAACAGCTGAAGTCTGACCTGCGTGGGATTTATCCAGATCCCCCCCCTCAGCAAACTTATTTTTAAAAATATTTTTGAGATTGATTGCAAATGAATAGCACGACTGACCAATGCAGTTGTGTATGTGTATGGTCACATTTGATATTTGTTGTTATTTTTGATCTGAGGTTAAAATAACATGACTCACCCAAAGTGCTTTAGCTACTGTATCATCTACAGCTGAGTGTCAGTTCCATTTTAACTCAGTCAATTCAGGAATCACAAATGAAATTAAACAAACTCTGCAGTCTTTGTCTTAACTGGGGCCCGGCTGACAGTCCCAACGCCATTCCTCTCTCGTACCCCGCCAGTGTTCTGGCTTACTAATCACTCCTATTATCAGCAGTGCGTTCCATTTCCCGCCATAGCCCCTCCTTCGGATCCCGCTAATTGAATTGAATGCTTCTGGTTCCAGATTTTCCAGCTGGTGGTCCTAAATGTGTAGCCGTGGTAACTGTGTAACCTCAGGCAGTCAGTCCATGGGCTGGGCACTTGGACGCAGTGTCGTCCAGTAAACAGATTCCCTCACAGGACTACCCTGCCCATAGCCTGTGGTCTCTTTTATGACACATAAAGGGAAGTGGTTTAGACTCTCTCTCTCTCTCTCTCTCTCTCTCTCTCTCTCTCTCTCTCTCACTCACTCTCTCATCCATGCTTTTAATTAGCGGAGGATAGCAGCGGGCTGGAGTTCCTCTCTCATGCCAGTGCTGTGGTGTCGTGGGTCAGGTCTGGTCTGGTCAGTCAACAGAACCCGGAGGCGTATGGAATCGGTTAAACCCCAACTGCGTACAGGAAATGCCTCGTTTACCATCGACACGGATATGTTACAAGACATGCCCTGTTCAAAAAGGGGGAGGGGAGGGGAGTGGGGGCTGCGATTGCTTCTGAGAGGGTGCTGACCCTCTTCTGGGTTTGGGCATCTGCTGGGGCACAGATTTCTGAGAGGAAACCAAGCCAGTAGCCCCACCCTCTAATTCTGGTAGTTCATGTGTGATGACACCCTGTGGACATGTGACCACCTCCACCAATCAAAATGGTTTCCTAGTGTTCTTGAGCGGATCGGATAAAATTGTCAAACCTGCAGGTGTTGGTGTCTCCTTTCTCAAAACCAACTTATTTAATCTTTGTCAGACTCTGTTGAAAAAGTCAACATATCAGATGATGCATTTACCTGTGTGTACTTTTGAAGCATATTTTATTAAAGTTTACTTTTTCAGTTCACTTGTAAAGGAGCTTTGACCACAAAATACAGCACTATTTGAGATGACCCTGGAGATCATAAACTGAGTATAACTGCACAAGACCAGTAAAGCTGGGGCCACATTGCACGACGTTTCCAATCCTAAGCGACAATGAAAAAATGAGTAGCACACATTTAACAACTGTCATATGCAGATTTTCAGTCTCTTGTGTCGCACACACATAATGACAGCTGTTTTTGAGGAGCACAAATCTAAACGACAGAGAATAGACTCAGACGGATGCAGTTCTTTCGCATGAACGTGATTTCTTGTAGTAGACCTGCACTCGCGAGAATGTCTTTTTTCCGATATTTTGAAACCAAAACAACCATAGAGCTTGCAATTTTGTCAGTGTTGTTGTGGTAACTTGCAGAGTTGACATTGTACAGACAAACACACGCATGTTTCTGCCAGAAATCCACAAGTTGCTCCTCATTTTTAGTATTCCAAAAAAACATGCTTATTCGGCTCAGCCATCCGCACGTTGGATTTGATGCTTGCTTCCGTATTTTTCCACCTCTTCCTTCCAGTTTTCATTGGCTATTGAAAATTCCCGTAGCGATTTCAGTCATTGGCCAGCGCAAACCACAAGATTACGCACAGACTAACCCTGATAAAATAAAACATGTTTGATAAAATCGTGGCGTTCCCGACTGGGATCGTAGGAGACAGACAACAGTCTTTCACTCCCACACACATAACGATTACAGCTGCGACTTTACAGCGCGACTAGCCTGGACTAGCCTGGATTTCCCTGGACTACCACAGACTCTGCCCGATTGCAAATCGTTGCCAAATCGGGCAAAAAAATTGTGTAATGTGTCCCCAGCTTAAGACGAGGTGTTTTTATTCATGGAAAAGGCTGCTTTTTCCTACTTTTTTTGCACCACAAACCAGTGTGCTTCCCAGAAGCTTTCCTTATCTTACAGACGTGAGTCCTCCAATCGGAAGGGCCGTCCTCAAGTGAAAAGAAAGGCGGTTCATATCTCTCTCGAGCTTCAAAACAAAAATATACACTGGATATCGCCCATGGTTACGGTGTCTTCGGAAGAGTATGAGAGGGATCCAGATTTGTCTTGATGTCTTGTCATCGCCATGGCTACAGACGGACTCGCATTCCCTGATTTTTTCAAAGTGGGACCTGGAGCAAAGATGAAAGTTGGAGCGGGGGGCCGAGGCGGAGGGGGGTAGGGTGGCGGGGGGGTGGTTGTACGGGAGGTGCTTCTTGAGAAGGTGTCTTAAGTGTCTCCTTGCTGTGTAATTAAAGGCATGCCAAGCCCCTGGAAGTGGTTCTGGGGGTGGTCCTTGAGCCGTCGGCGGGAATGCGAGCAGAGACGCCGCTGCCCTTGGACACGGAAGCGGAGGGATCAGTCGCACACGCGGGCGGCACTCCTTTCTCTACCAGCATGCATCTGGCATGCCGCTCATCCGCCCATTCTACTGTATCATATTATCCACATTCAAGGAGCCATAGAGATGTTACCATAGATATTTCCTATATTCATTTAGCAGGTGCTTATCCCAAGTGACCTGTAATGCTGGAGAATATAGGCGCAGCCACAGGAGTTATATAAGTAACAGCGATGATGGATCAGGCTAATAAACCTCCCAGACCAGAGCCTGTGTACGTACGTGCTACTCATGCAGGGTAACTGTGCCAACCTGGAACCGTCACTCAATCTTAGCTACATACAGTTACATAAGCACATAAGCAGTGCTACCAAGAAAATAACATTCATCAAAATTATTAAATAGCCAGTGCTGGGGGGTGAGGATGGGAGGGGAGCCAAGATGCAGTCTGTAGAGGTTAGTCTGCAGTCGCCAGCAGTTCTGTTGTCCTTACTGTTATTCGGACCCACACAAGATACAAGGTGATACAGGAATGAGCGTGGATGTTTTTGGGTCAGTGCAAGGCACTCTGGGATGTGTTGGGTTGAGTTTGGAAGTTTGTGGGTGAGTGAATGGTGTTTGGGGGATGTGTTGGGACTTGGGAGATGTGTGGATGTGTTGGGATGAGTGGAAGTTTGTGGGTGAGTGAATGGCGTTTGAGGATATGTGTTGGGAGATGTGTGGCTGTATTGGAATGAGTGGAAGTTTGTGGGTGAGTGAATGGTGTTTGAGAGATGTGTGGATGTATTGGAATGAGTGTTGAAGTTTGTGGGTGAGTGAATGGTGTTTGGGGGATGTGTTGGGAGATGTGTGGATGTGTTGGGATGAGTGTGGAAGTTTGTGGGGGAGTGAATGGTGTTTGGGAGATGTGTGGATGTATTGGAATGAGTGTTGAAGTTTGTGGGTGAGTGAATGGTGTTTGGGGGATGTGTTGGGAGATGTGTGGATGTGTTGGGATGAGTGTGGAAGTTTGTGGGTGAGTGAATGGCGTTTGAGGGTATGTGTTGGGAGATGTGTGGATGTGTTGGGATGAGTGTGGAAGTTTGTGGGTGAGTGAATGGCGTTTGAGGGTATGTGTTGGGAGATGTGTGGATGTGTTGGGATGAGTGTGGAAGTTTGTGGGTGAGTGAATGGTGTTTTGGGATCTGTTGGGACATGTGTGGATGTGTTGAGAACAGGCCCGGACGGCGGGCCCAGCTGCCCCCTTGTCTCCACCCACTGTGAGTTTTATTTTTAGCAGCCCGTCCCACATGCTTGGCATTAATTGAAACGACAACACACGACATTGTACCCCTGCCCACCACCAATATTGTTCTGCACAGTAATATTACAAATGCAGCTTCTTAATGTTTATCTATCTGAAATTTGTATTTTTAAAACACAGTGTTTATGCGATCGGTATCATCTCAAGTGGTTGCCGAATCAAGGTTGATGATCTGACTTTGATTTAACTGCACTTTAGGCATTTAGAAGGTGCTCTTATACAAAACCAGCTTACTTAGCTCAGTTTGGATACAGTTGGATATTTAATGAATATTTTACTGTATAATTGTTAAGTACATTTGTTGCAGGTATTACAGTAATGCCACACCTGGGAATCAGACCTGCAAGCTCTGAGTTAGAAGCCCAGTTCCCAAACCTCTATACTGCATGGCCGCCCCTAGCAATGTGTTCAGGAATGGGGTCAGTTGCGTTACGAGTTCAGTAAAAAAATAAAAATAAAAATGATACTACACCCTTCAATGATCCTGTGTTCAAATCTGTGGATCAGTGTGTGGATGTTTTCATCCATAACTGCCCCTTTTAGCTCAAACTGGCTAATTCTGCCCCACATCTCTAACTGGGTTTATCATGTTTCCTCTTGCTGCTTCTAGAAGAATCTGTCAGACAGCTGCTTTGCGTGTTGTGTGTGCTACATGAACAAGTGGTGGCTCTGTCCAGTTTGGAGAAGGTGTCCCAGGAGTGCATGGAGGACCCTGGTCCCACGCTATCAGTCAGCAGCTGCTGTCAGACCCAGCACCCCGACATCAACTCTCCCACAGTCCAGGGAGTTTTCCTCTCATAGAGAGTAGTATTCTTAGCCACTGTAGTGTGCCAACAGGACGTTCACCTGTCATGGAGAGTAGTGTTCTATACCACTCTAGTGCTCCAACAGGAAGTTCTCCTCTCATAGAGAGTAGTGTTCTATACCACTCTAGTGCTACAACAGGAAGTTCTCCTCTCATAGAGAGTAGTGTTCTATACCACTCTAGTGCTCCAACAGGAAGTTCTTCCCTCTCATTGCGAGTAGAGTAGTGTTCTTTAACACTCTAGGGCTCCAACAGGAAGTTCTCCCCTCTCATTGTGAGTAGAGTAGTGTTCTTCAACACTGTAGGGCTCCAACAGGAAGTTCTTCCCTCTCATTGCGAGTAGAGTAGTGTTCTTTAACACTCTAGGGCTCCAACAGGAAGTTCTTCTCTCATAGAGAGTAGTGTTCTATACCACTCTAGTGCTCCAACAGGAAGTTCTCCCCTCTCATTGCGAGTAGAGTAGTGTTCTTCAACACTGTAGGGCTCCAACAGGAAGTTCTCCCCTCTCATTGCGAGTAGAGTAGTGTTCTTTAACACTGTAGGGCTCCAACAGGAAGTTCTCCTCTCATAGAGAGTAGTGTTCTATACCTCTCTAGTGCTCCAACAGGAAGTTCTCCCCTCTCATTGCGAGTAGAGTAGTGTTCTTCAATACTGTAGGGCTCCAACAGGAAGTTCTCCTCTCATAGAGAGTAGTGTTCTATACAACTCTAGTGATCCAACAGGAAGTTCTCCCCTCTCATTGCGAGTAGAATAGTGTTCTTCAACACTGTAGTGCTCCAACAGGAAGTTCTCCTCTCATAGAGAGTAGTGTTCTATACCACTCTAGTGCTCCAACAGGACGTTCTCCTCAGAGTCTGCTGGTCCATCTGGCTGGGGCAGGAGCGGATTGGGGGGTGGATGAGAGGGAGGGTGTTGTTGCAGCCTGCTGGTTCCCTCATCCCAGCGCCCAGCCATTGTTCCTGAGCGTTTCCTCTGCAAACAGCACTCAGCCCCCTCCGAAACGCGGCCACGGGGCAGGGGGTCATCTGTGCAAACAACGAAAAGGGATAGTTCAGTTTTTTTTTTTCTTTTGCCAGGATATTTTTATTTATCCTTTTTTTTTTTTTTTTACTAAAAGAACGAGAAATGCCGCCATGCTGATGTCTGAAGTTGAGTTGAGCCTGGGGCTGAATTTAGGGGCAATCCCCCCCAGCTGTTGGACACCTGTCCTGGCTGGAGGCTGAGATCCCCAGGCCCCTGGCCCTCTGGGCCAGCCTCTCACAGTCACCCACAAGGCCCTCATAAATCTCCCCGCACACACAGCCAGCACCGCCATAACTCAGATGCCCCGACGCCATCTTTCACACAGCAGCAGGCTCCCAAAGGTGCTTTCTTCTGTCAAGCTGTACAGTGATTCGGCCTGTTTGAGCGAGTCTGCTCTGCTTCTGTTCCATTGGCTGGTATTGTGGTGGAGGGGCCTTTGCTCTGACTGACAGGTTGCATAACAATTTTTGTGATAAATAAAACTGAAACTTACATTTTTGTATTTTCGTATATATGTTATTTTATTTATATATATAGATACACATTTACTTATTTTTTTATGTTAACAAAGCAAACCACACTAAGGCACACTATTAAAAAACTACCCACGCTTTTAAAAATGAAAGAAACAATTTTTTATTAGGTCTCATTATGCAGTTAGACTATGTTGTGCAATATTAAGGCTCAATTAACTGCAGCAGCAAAAAAAAACAAAGAACAAACTGGTTTCCTGGCCTGACAGGGGCAGCTCAGAGAACCTCAGGAAGTGGCTAATCTTCTCAGTTCACTGTGAATAGGCCGGCGTCGGTCACGCTGTGTGTGTGTGTGTGTGTGGAGGCCTTTGTGTGCAGTGACTCACTCCCGCTTCATGTGTGTGTTGTGCTGATTTTGTATTTTTTCTTTTGAGCGCGTTTGTATACAAACAGTCCCCGTACAGCCGAGGGACACATTTCCAGCGTGAGCTTGTGCGTCACGCTGAGTCCGGAGACTGTGAAAGAGGATCAGTCAAGCTTTAAAAATGGCCGACCATCCCAATGGCTAATTAAACTGGGCCGTGCGATTTATACGGTCGTTCACATGACACCAGAGTCAGTTGTCTGCTCATTCCAGATATTGCCATAACAGTCCAAACGTATGAAATATGAGAAAGTCTATGCGAAGTGAGAAATAACTACTATTAAAAAATAAGCAATTGATTCTGTTTACATAGAGCAAGGAATTATGATGCCATATAAGTTTATTGGGCTTTTAATTTGAGATGCCAAGTGCCCTCCACATGACATGAAATGGGCTAACTGCGAAACACAGATGTGTTGAACTGAATGTGCCCCTAGCTAAATAAAAACATTTCTCATTAATCTGTATAGTTTAGGTGGTTGAACAGGTCTCATAATCACCCTTTTGTTGTGGATCTCAGCAGGATTAGTATTAAAATGGTGGATTAGGGTTACAGCTGTGCTTCGCCTAAGTGAAATCCGACATGACCGAAGGCCCACTGAAGGTCCGTGATTTCAACCCCAGAAAGCGCATTCCTCTGTGAGCGCTGCTATATGATATGTACACTGTGTACTGGGAGGAAACCGCTCACCTTCAATTTAGCTGCTGAAACTGGGGCTGTGGAGAAGGGTAACCCGAAGTGATTCTATTCCGATTTTTTGCTGATTCATCTTTTTTTTTAGGCCCTGAATGTGTCATGTCCCTTGGGAGTGTCAGAAGCACAACAATGAAGAGTTTTTGCTACTCTGACAACTGGATAGCAGGCGAGAATGTTGAGCAGTTAAGCCAAAGAGAAGCAGCCCTAGAGCTAGGGTTAGGGTTATGGTCTGAGTATCAGCATTTCCTGATGAATCGGGTGAAATTCGCAGCATTGCTAGGGGGCAGGGCTGGTGTTGCGAGCAGGAAAGCCCAGGTGTGAACAGGTGAGCTGATCCTAAAAGTCAGGTTTACCCTCAGGCAGCTGAGAGTGGGCGTAGAACGGTGCAGGCCAAGGGTGAGATGTAGGGAGATACCGTCGCCATGGTGACGTCTTATGGTCCCTGTTCCGGTGTGCTTTCCGGTAGAGCCGGTTAGGAGCCCTGCGTGTGAGAACTTTCTGTTTGTCTGTGGGTGGAATACATCAGCTATGGACGTTTGTGAGGCGTCATCCATCCTAACCGCATCTCCAAGACAAGTTTTTCAGCTTGCTCCCCTGCAATCGGGGCCTTAATCAAACAAGGGTTGTGGCCTCCTTCTGTATAATCGACAAGCAAAGTTTGTCTGAAACGAAATGGCTGGGTTTCTACGTAACTAATTTCCCCAGAAGGCAAATGGACGCCCCACTGGCTGGAAGCATTCACTCGTTACAGTCGTCCATTTAAAGCATCCAAGACTGAAAGTGTGTGGTATAACTCACCTAGCGAAACTCCACCATAACAGATGGCGAGTGCAGAACACCGGAGATTGGCTCTGATGAAACCCATGGAACAATCTGGAGTTTTTCTGTAACAGTTTATGGGGATGTGACAGGGTGGAGTGTGGGTGTGAGGCTGAGATCAGAGCAGGAAGGGAGAGAAGATGACAGACAGGACAGGACAGGGGAGAAGAGCTGGAGGAGTTTGGTTTATTCTGTATCTTCTGGCAGCTGCCACCCCCCCCCCCCCCCCCCCCCCCCCCTCTTTCAAACTGCTGTTTTCCCGGCATGGAGCGGTCACAGAGGTCATCTCCACACGAGGGAGGTGGGGATCAGCGATCGATGACATCATCCCAGCACGACCACAGCAGATAAGAATAACACAGGCAGGGTCCGAGCCCCACCCCCGGGTTCTGGACGAGGTCCAGGCGGCTGACCCACGCCGGCCGGCTCCACGCAGCCATGAGACATGTCGTACAGAGCTGCGGAGTTTCCCCTACGCAGCCTGCTGTGTGGACTTCACTCGCTCGCATTGGCCTGTTCTCCAGTAGTGGCTGATGCTCTATGCTCTTAAATCTGTCTCTTTCTGATGGATTAAAAGTGGGAGGGGCTTGATGACTGAGAGTGGAGCATATAAAGACCCACACAGTACTTTGCTCAAAAAAGAAATTGGGGGAAAAACAAAGACTGGAGAGCTGTAATTGGTAGCGCAGACAGAATGGAGAGCTCTGACTGGTAGCACAGACAGAATGGAGGGTGGTGATATGGGCTGTGCTGAGTTGTTTTGCCTGACCTGCTATGCTTGCCTCTGCAGCCATGTTGAGAAGATCACCACCTGGCAGGACCCCCGCAAGACCATGACCATGAAGCCGATGCACAGCCTCCACGGTCCTGGAGCCCCGACCGCAGTTCAGCAACGGTCTATGGCTCTGTCACAACCCAACCTCGGTGAGTACCTACCCCCCAAGCCTCGCTCTTCAGGCCCATGACCTTACAGTACTATGGGCCTGACCAGGCTGCTCATAACCTTACAGTACTATGATCCTGACCAGGCTGCTCATAACCTTACAGTACTATGAGTCTGACCAGGCTGCTCATAACCTCACAGTACTATGATCCTGACCAGGCTGCTCATAACCTTACAGTACTATGGGCCTGACCAGGCTGCTCAAAACCTTACAGTACAATGGGCCTGACCAGGCTGCTCATAACCTTACAGTACTATGATCCTGACCAGGCTGCTCATAACCTTACAGTACTATGGGCCTGACCAGGCTGCTCATAACCTTACAGTACTATGGGCCTGACCAGGCTGCTCATAACCTTACAGTACAATGGGCCTGACCAAGCTGCTCATAACCTTACAGTACTATGAGCCTGACCAGGCTGCTCATAACCTTACAGTACTATGGGCCTGACCAGGCTGCTCATAACCTTACAGTACTATGGGCCTGACCAGGCTGCTCATAACCTTACAGTACAATGGGCCTGACCAAGCTGCTCATAACCTTATAGTACTATGAGCCTGACCAGGCTGCTCATAACCTTACAGTACTATGGGCCTGACCAGACTGCTCATAACCTTACAGTACAATGGGCCTGACCAGACTGCTCATAACCTTACAGTACTATGAGCCTGACCAGGCTGCTCATAACCTTACAGTACTATGTATGAACCTGACCAGGTTGCTCATAATCTTGAAAGTAATTTAGTACTTTTTTCCAATGGTAAAAACAACACCCATTCACCTCAGATCTGATGAGAGACATTGCGTGTCTACAAAAGCTGTCTCTCCATAAAAAGTTATAATGTCCTAGACAGAAGCTCAATGTTTCACACTCAAAGGTTTTTTAAAAAGGCTTTCTATGACTGACAGAGGAGTCTCAGGCTTCCTTAAAAGTGCAAACCTGTGTGTTGAGTCTCTTCATAGCTCTGTGTTTTTATGGCATATTTATTTATTTATTTTTGTGTTGAAGGGAGACTCAGTGAAATACTGCATAGTGGCATGTGTTCAGACCATTTTTCTCCGTCAGTACAGTAAATTAGAACCAAATGTTCCTCGTTAGGCTTCTTTTGTTTCACTTTTATGACGAAATGGAAAAACGGTGTGTTGTCTGCGCTGTTTTTCTTCTTATTTAATGCTCCCCCCCCCCCCCCCCCAATTTTGGAATGCGCAGTCACGGCCGTGCTGCAGAGTCACGGCCGTGCTGCAGAGGTCATCGCAGCCTCCGTTGTAGTTTCGGGAGAGCGCTGTTCTCTGAAGCACGTGATGTTAGCCGCTCTGAAGCACGTGATGTTAGCCGCTCTGAAGCACGTGATGTTAGCCGCTCTGAAGCACGTGATGTTAGCCGCTCTGAAGCACGTGATGTTAGCCGCTCTGAAGCACGTGATGTTAGCCGCTCTGAAGCACGTGATGTTAGCCGCTCTGAAGCACGTGATGTTAGCCGCTGCATCTTCTCATGCTGCGCGTCGGGCTTGCGCAGACGTGTGTCGGAGGAAGACGCTGCGTGTGCAGCTCAACAGGCGGACTTGCGGGCACACAGTCGACCAGCAGGGGTCGCTGGTGCTCGGTGAGATGCTGAGACCCTCCCATCCCTGGACCATACTACGGTCAGATGTGTGTCATCCTGCGGGGCTGCCAGCCACAGTCGGCACTGAATACGATACCTGACCATCCACACACGGACACAGTCTGAATATGACCTGACCATCCACACACTGGCACAGTCTGAATACGATACCTAACCATCCACACACTGGCACAGTCTGAAACCTGACCATCCACACACTGGCACAGTCTGAATACGATACCTGACCATCCACACACTGGCACAGTCTGAATATGACCTGACCATCCACACACTGGCACAGTCTGAATACGATACCTAACCATCCACACACTGGCACAGTCTGAATACGATACCTAACCACCCACACACTTGCACAGTCTGAATATGACCTGACCATCCACACACTGGCACAGTCTGAGTACGATACCTGACCATCCACACACTGGCACAGTCTGAATATGACCTGACCATCCACACACTGGCACAGTCTGAGTACGATACCTAACCATCCACACACTGGCACAGTCTGAAACCTGACCATCCACACACTGACACAGTCTGAATACGATACCTAACCATCCACACACTGGCACAGTCTGAATACGATACCTAACCACCCACACACTGGCACAGTCTGAATACGATACCTAACCACCCACACACTGGCACAGTCTGAATACGATACCTAACCACCCACACACTGGCACAGTCTGAATACGATACCTAACCACCCACACACTGGCACAGTCTGAATATGACCTGACCATCCACACACTGACACAGTCTGAATATGACCTGACCATCCACACACTAGAACAGAGCTTTAATAGATACCAGGCCGTGGGGTCCATCCACACACTGGCACAGTCTGAATACCATACCTGACCGTGGGGTCCATTCGCGCACTGGCACAGTCTGAATACCATACCTGACCGTGGGGCTCATCACCACACTAGAACAGAGCCTTAACAGATACCAGGCTGTGGGGACCATCCACACACTAGAACAGCCTTAACAGTAACCAGGCTGTGGGGACCATCCACACACTAGAACAGCCTTAACAGATACCAGGCCGTGGGGCCCCTCCACACACTGGAACAGCCTTAACAGATACCAGGCTGTGGGGACCATCCACACACTAGAACAGCCTTAACAGTAACCAGGCTGTGGGGACCATCCACACACTAGAACAGCCTTAACAGATACCAGGCCGTGGGGACCATCCACACACTAGAACAGCCTTAATAGATACCAGGCCGTGGGGACCATCCACACACTAGAACAGCCTTAATAGATACCAGGCGGTGGGGCCCATCCACACACTGGAACAGCCTTAACAGATACCAGGCCGTGGGGCCCATCCACACACTGGAACAGCCTTAACAGATACCAGGCCGTGGGGACCATCCACACACTGGAACAGCCTTAACAGATACCAGGCCGTGGGGCCCATCCACACACTGGAACAGCCTTAACAGATACCAGGCCGTGGGGCCCATCCACACACTGGAACAGCCTTAACAGATACCAGGCCGTGGGGCCCATCCACACACTGGAATAGCCTTAAGAGATACCAGGCCCTGGGGCCCATCTACACACTAGAACAGAGCCTTTACAGATACCAGGCCGTGGGGCCCATCCACACACTGGAACAGCCTTAACAGATACCAGGCCGTGGGGCCCATCCACACACTGGAACAGAGCCTTAACAGATACCAGGCCGTGGGGCCCATCCACACACTAGAACAGAGCCTTTACAGATACCAGGCCGTGGGGCCCATCCACACACTGGAACAGCCTTAACAGATTCCAGGCCGTGGGGCCCATCCACACACTAGAACAGCCTTAACAGGATCAGCCACCCAGCAGTCAAGCCTAACTCATTTGAGGCTGAATCTTTCCAAGAATCACAGTGACCAAGCCAACAAAACAGGGGCTTTAATGGATAGCTGTGGGATGGAGGAGTTTGGATGCAGGGAATGCTGGGAATTCAGCAGGTCTCTTGCTGGCAAGGTGTTTATGTAGATGGAGTTACCCTCTCCCGCCCCACCCACCGACCCATGGCAAATTGAGTGTCCCAGACTGTCTCTGTGAGTCATACACACATGCATGCACGCGTACATTCCGTTAACTGTATTCTTACAACCACACATATGCCTTATGACACTGTGCGCAATACAACCACACATATGCCTTATGACACGGTGCGCAATACAACCACACATATGCCTTATGACACGGTGCGCAACCACATACATGCAATTTACTTACTTATTTGATACCACAGTTAAACGTGTCGATGGAGGGCCCTGGATTTTTTTTATGGCAGGGATGGCTTGTATCCGTTCAGTGTCAGTGTTGATATCTTATAGTTTTCACATGGTTAACAAAATTCATTTATCAGTCCATTTGCACAAGTATTGCAAATAAATCATGATTGGGATTAAATTTAAGGGCGCGTCCCCATACAGTCAGACAAAAAAACATGTGCATACACATGCAAACACACACACACACACACACACACACACACACACACACACACACACACACGCCACACACACACACACACACACACACACACACACACACACACACACACACACACACACACAATCTTTGGAACAATGCTGGCAGACGTCCCACGCTTGTGTAGAATGGAATTCTACCTGCCTTTGTTTCCTGTTGGATTTTCCCTCCTCTTTGTTCTCTCGTCCTTGTTGGCTGGGGATTCATGCTCTACAGTAAACTTCTCTGCACATTTTCAGAGCTGCCAGTTTTGCTTTTGAAACTAGTCGTTTGGAAGCCCTGTTTTTAATGATTATTTTTCAGCCTGATAGCAGTGGCGCTTCTACCTGCTGCCTCACAACCTTTGCTGCAGTTTCTGTATAATTTCACACAGACTTTCAGTGCAGAACTCAAACCTGAAGAGCAGAGAAAAGTTTGGCTGAATACCCATCACTTTCCCACTTTCTCATAGGTCCCACTCAGGTTGATAATTCGACCAATTAGAGCTAACTGACCCTGTTTCACCATGGAAATGGGGGCGGGCAATGGTACTTTGTGGCACTCTATTGGCTGTCGTTGATGGGTATTGTGCTGTTGCTGCTTGAACAGGACAGCTGCCCGAGGACTGGGAACAGGCGTTCACACCTCAGGGAGAAACTTACTTCATTGACCACAAAACCCAGAACACATCCTGGCTCGACCCGCGTACAGACTCCCACCTCCGTAAGTACCGTACCATCTGGAGTCCTGGATCGGACCTGCCCTGCCCTGCCCTGCTCTGCCACACCCCCGCCCCCCAAAACCTGCTCTGTCCCGCTCTCCCTGATGTCACCGCCTACCCCCTCCGCCCCAATCCAAACCCACCCCCCTGTTAAATCCACCCAGAACTCCCTCCAAATCTGCCCCACCCCACCCCGCTCTCTCAGAACCTCACTCCCTGCCTTCTCATCCCAGCTAATCGGAATGCGCATCAATCAAGAGCCCAATCGGAGAGAGGAAGAGCTTGGCTGTGCTGTGCTCCCACAATGCTTTGCTTGGTCAGTGGAATGGCTGGGGAGGACTCATTTTCCGTGTTAAATTTCAGCCGTAACCAAGCGCCTGTCAGAAGGTCTGTCGTCCTGGAGCGGCCTGCCGCACGGAGGGAAGAGCAGCACCCTGCTGTTGTGGTTCTGAGATATCGGACCTCTCTGTCTCTGCTCTGGTGCTGGGCTGGTTTTGCCTAACCACCTGCATTCCATTTCTGCATTGTACACCATCTTCAGCTGTATCTGACTGTCTGTGTGCGTGTTTGTCCGTGTGTTTGTCTGTTTGTGTGTGTCTTTGAGTGTGTGTGTGTGTGTGTGTGTGTGCGTGTGTGTGTGTTTGTCTGTTTGTGTGTGTGTGTGTCTGTGTGGTTGTGGGTGTGAGTATGATTGTGTGTGTGTGTGTATAGATGTGAGTGTGAGTATGATTGTCTGTGTGTGTGTGTGTGTGTGTGTGTTTGCATATGTATGAGTGTGTTTGATGATATCCCCTGGCATTGTAAGGGCGTCGGCGTGAGCTTCAGTTTGTTTATGTTTTACCTTGTTACTCTCACATATGCATGGAGGTGCCCGGAGCCCAGACCCTTCCCATCAGCCCTTGTGCTGCTGGGCACTCAAAGGCCGGCCTCATCGTGTGAGGCCTGACAAGCGTGCCCCCCCCCCCCCACTCCCTGATTAAGGAGGCAGAGAGGCAGATTAGAGGGGCTTGTTTAGGAGCCCCTGTCCTCCTCTCTGGATTAATGGATCTCCAGGTTATCTCCGCTCACAGCAGGTTACGTATCTCAGGCTCAGGCCCTGGGGAACGGCTGCTTTTGCGTGAGCGACGTATAAAAACACACATTCATTACCAGTTTGGAGGAAGAGGGGTAGGGAGACGGTCACATCCACAGCACACACGCAGTTACATTATTTGCTGTTGTTTATTTGCTTTGTCAAAGAGCGGCTTATACCGTTTACATTTTTTACACAATTACCTATTCATACAGCTGTATGTTTTCTGAGGCAGCTGAGGTTAAGTACCTTGCTCAAGTGCTACAATGGCTGCGCCTCGCCTTTGATTCAAACCCGCATACTCTTTAAGTTACAGGCCTGGGTTCTTTACCGTTATACTACACTGCCGTGTTAAAAATGTGACGTTTTGGGGTGTCTCTGTGGTGTAGCCTAGTAAGAACACCGTCCACATGCTCATTGTGAGCCACGACGTCGGCGGTTCAAATTCGACCACGCGACCTTTCTCACATGTCTCTCTGACCCCCTCTCTCGATCCCATTCTTCCTGTCTCTCTTCTACACTGTGCTGCCCAATAAAAGCTGAAAAGCCCTAAAATAGAACTTTTTTTAAAAAAAAAGTCACGTTTCACAGTCAGCTGTCCAGGAATCTAACCCAAGACCTTCAGATCACGTGATTGGAGGATTGGAAGCGGACTATCAGCAGTGTTGGGAGGGGATGGTAGCTGACAGTAACAGCTTATCCACGTCCAAACAGCTCGGTCACATTGTGGTAACACTTTTAGTTTGTAACTTTAATTGTATGTTTCAGACTAAATTTGACATCTGTGGCCATTACACTGGAAGATTTTATTCATCTGTCACATCGCTATAAGAGCCTAGTTAAAAAATAATTTTGAAAACAAAAGGTCCCATTGTTCAAATCCATTGCAGTTTTCAGTGACTCTTTTTCCTCCTCCTTGCACCTCTGGTCTGTCACCTTCACCTGAGAGCATGGACACACACACACATACATACACGCACACACACAAACACACGCATACACGCATGCGCACACACGCATACACACACACACACACACACACACATGGCCCCTGTACACAGCTGCAGCCCTGGGCTGGAACGGGATACAGCCAGCTTTTAATATATTACAGATTTTTTGGACTGGAAATGTTTCTGTTAACTTAAGTCTTTTTTCTGCTCTTTTAGCTGACCCTATTGGATAACTGACACTGATTCTGGGTAATGAGTGGAACAAGAAGACCTTTGTTGGCAGAGTTGCTTAGAGTTACTTAGACTTCTCCCTCCCTCTCTCTCTCGCTCTCTCTCTCTCTCTCTCTCTCTCTCTCTCTCTCTCTCTCTCTCTCTCTCTCTCTCCTCCTCTCTCTCTCTCTCCCCTCCCTCTCTCTCTCTCTCTCCCTCCCTCTCTCTCTCTCCAGTCTCTCTTAAGCCCCCCACCCCAAAGTATCGTGACTGAGTGAGGGGAGACGGGTGGGGGGGTTGCTGTATAGACATGTGGTTATCATCATGGTGGCTTGTGTGACAGGCAGTGTGGGCCAAGCGTTGGGGTGGAGGTGGGTGGGGGGGGGGGGGGGGGGGTGATTTGGGGGTTTAGCCTTAAACTCCCCCAAAGCCCCAGACTGAGGACTTCTACAGCTGGGCTGCAGGTATTCTGTATGCTCTGACTGTGCTAAAATAATAACTTTGCACCAAAAATGTCCACCTGCACGACATCGAGCCCAGAGCACTGGGAGAGTATCCCCTTCAACTGACCGAAATGTGTGCTGAACCTGAGAGCCAAGGTCACTTGGTCGCCTGCGCGCGGAGATGTAACGGATCTAGAACATTCCCCCGAAATCCCTCCGACAACACTTTCCCTCACTCTCCACCTCAGCCAATGTGCAGCTTTCCACTGTGAAAAGCTTTAAAATCATGAGATGAAAAGCACTGTATACATATTATTATTATTATTATTATTACTATTACTATTAAAAACTGAGATTATTTTTTTCCATCTCCTTCATGAAATCATGAGTGAACTTTTCAACAAAAACATCTTGTGAAGAGGGGGAAAAAAACAAACAAAAAAAAAAAAAAAGCCAGCTGGTATCAGTCAGAAATGACATGTTTGACACGCTTCCAGTAGTTTGAGAAGGAGTAAAGTTCATTTACTGGAGAAGGCACAAAACAAGAAAAGCATTGAATACTCAGTTCATCCATATTATACTGAAATGAAACCGCTTAGGAGGTGAAAAGACGCACCTGGGGCAATGATCTTATAGCGAGTCAATTAAATACCTTCATAATCATTTTATATCACGAATAGGCCTGTGGGCATAGCTGTAGGTTTTCAGTGAAAAGAGTTTTAAAAAGATGGGGTTTTCCACTTGATCTTGCATCTCATTGGTCTTTTTTTTTTTATTCTCATTTTTTTCCTGTTTAAAACCTGCTCTCCATCTCTTGGGAGGAGGGGTGTTCTGTAAGTTCCTGAAAGGTCTGCTAAAGTAGCTCTTGGCTTCACCTCTGAGGGTTTGAGGTGCTTTTAACCCACGGGCAGTGAGGTGAGGAGGCTTTGCCAAGATAGCGAGAGTACACAGACAGCCTTTTTCCACATAAAAACTACCAGAGGCAGGCTCCTTTTGTTGATGTGATTTTGTCATTTTTGTTCCAAGTTCACATTTCACATCTGGTTACCCCCCCCCCCACACACACACACACACACACACACACTCACTCTCAGACAGTGAGTGGGGGATTCAGACCGTCTAGGCCTAGTATTTGTAGATGCAAACTCCACTGTAGAACAGATCTTGATGTGAGGAGAAAGGGAGCATTTATAGCAGCCCAAACATGCTGAAACCTTCTGTTCTGAAGAAACCTATTGTTGAAATACATTTATCATTATATTTTTATAACGTCCCATATTTACAGTGTATTTCACTATATTCCATTTCCATACAGGAGAGAAATCTGTGCTTTTGAAAAGTAGTGTTTTTACTTGTTGCTTCCACATTATCTCAGGAAAGTGCCTGCCTGGAGACCTTCAGTACTTCCGTATTTGTTGCGTTGGAAGGTGAAAGACCTGCTGTTAGCGCCACCGCTAATCCACGCTGATGTAGACCCAGCCTGATTGGATGGCTGGGCTTTGTTTTTCTCTCTGAGCAGCTGTGTTAAAGTGATTTATTCCCAGAAAAGGAGACGTGCGTCTCCTGACAGTGAGCAGATTGACTCGCCCTCTCCTCGTTGGGCGCCATGTTTGACTCCGTATATGGCAGCAAAATAGGGACCCGGCGTCCTACGTTCAGCCGTTTACCAGACGCTCTTATCCGCACTTACGTAGCGGTTTAGGCAGAAGACAACTTCCTACAGCATCATGTTAAATGCCATAATCGCCCCAAGATTGAGTTTAAGGATATAGTGCTATATGTAGCATACTGAATTTAAGGTTGTTGTATTAAATGTTACGTAAGTATGCCCTGGGGCGTTCAACCCAGAATAAACGCTCTGAGGTCAGGGTTTTGCTGTGACTCTAAATCCCTCTTTCTCTGTCTCTTTCTCTGTCTGTCAACAGTGATGACACACCACCGCCAAACCCACCAGTCCCCGCAGATACAACAGCAGCAACAGCAGGCCCAGGCCCAGGCCATGGTCTCCAGCCCCCCAGTTTCCCAGCAGAGCATCCAGCAGCAGGGCACCCAGGCTGGGCTCATGAACCTCCCCAACCCCCTGACCACCCAGCAGCAGCATCAGCAGAAGATGAGACTGCAGAGGATCCAGCTGGAGAGGGAGTGTATCCGCATGAGGCAAGAGGAGCTAATGAGACAGGTACGCTAGGGTATGCTAGGGTACACCAAGCTAGGCTATGCTAGGATATTCCAGGGTACGCCATGCTAGGCTAGACTAGGCTAATCTGCACCCACAAAACCGGGAGGGGGGGAATTGTGATTACAAAAACAATACAATGGTGGTGGTGCTGAAGATATTTCCCACCGCCTGGTCTTTGAAGATGACACAGACGGCAAGGCCGTGCTTTCAGAGTGGACCGAAAGCCATGTTTCTTTATCAACTGGTGTTCAGAGGTGGAGGCAGGTCAGAGGGGGGAATGTGAAAGGTCATCTAATAAAAAAAAAAAAAGGCCCCGCAGGGTTTGTTTTGGGCAGCGCTGTCCGTTTCCCCCGTTGCGGCCTCACTGTAGCCCCACGCCCCCACCCCAGGCTTCCTGTTCCAGCGTGTTGCTTATTTGTTTTGTACAGCAGGAAAAGGTATCATCCAGACGAGCTTTAGCCATGTCCTTTTCCTCACGAGTCCAGCAGTGGTCGCCTGCCAGCACGTTGGGCCAGAGACATCCCATTACACTCGTGGAAAGCCCTATAAATTTCCAAACTGAGGGGGAAAAAAGGGCTGCTGTTTTGCCCTTATCCGGCCATACACCCATGAGCACTGCGGTTCTAAAGAACGCGTAATGTTATGTACAACTAACATTTACAGCCTTGCCATTTCCCGTAAGGGATTAAAGAGGAAACATTTGGCGTGGGGGTTGTTTACATCTGACTGAACTTGGATGCCCCCTGGTGGCCTCTCAGCTCCTAGTTTGGCATTAAATCTGAGCAAACGAGGAGCTTTCTTCACTCTGAAGAGACCACAGGGAGAGATGATGGTTTACAATAGTTGTGTTTATGCTGAAAGAGACGAGACGACTCTGAATCCGTTCTCATCTCTCTCTCTCTCTCTGAGTTCTATCAGCTCTCCGCTGGGGGATCCGGTGTTTATGATAAACTGGCGGCTCTGAGCGATGGTGGTTACCTCACCTCAGGAGGTGTTTATCTTCCCCAAAATCTTGGCCCCCATGTCCTGAAACTCAGTATCATAACCTTCCAGGGGCCCAGGAGGTCATCCAGGGGTCACCCAGCAGTCAAGGACTGACACCTGCTTCTCTTAATCTTTGTTTGTAGACAGCATGAGGAAGTGAATCAGGGCAACAGTGTAGAACAGTGGGTTAGGGAACCTGGGCTCGTAACTCAGAGATTACAGGTTCAAATCCACTGCTGTTGTACCCTTGAGCAAAGCACTGAGTTGGTTAATTGCCTTGCTCAAGGGTACAACAGCAGTGCCCCATCTGGGATTTGAACCCGCAAACCGACCCTTTCCTCAACAGACAAAGGTCCACTCTCCAGCTGTATAGCTGGATAGTAAATGGGGGGCAAGTCGCTCTGGCTAAGGATGTCTGCTAAGAAAATAAGTAATTAATAACTAATAATAATAATGGCATTAAAGGAAGAAAAATGCAGTTGGAAACCGGTTCCCTCCCCTGGGGCGTGCGTATTGAGCAAAGCGAGGGCTGACTGAGTCAGTCACGATTTTCCGGCCGATTTACAGGATCTCCCTGCTCTCACGCTCCGTACAGATTTACAGGAATCTCCCTGCTCTCACGCTCCATGGAAGTTGTCAGCGTTGATCCTTCATTCCGACTCGACAGCTGTTTTAATGACTGGCCACACCCTGTGAGCAGAGATACCAGAGACCCCTCCGCCCCCCGCCCTGAACAACACCCCCTCTCCGCTCACCTTTAAACAATAGCTGTAAGAACACAATAGCCCCCCTCTCACCCAAAATATGTAGAAGACACCTGACACTAAGCTTCTTGTGATATCTGACATTGGGGTTTTCCCTTTGCTGTAGGGTTAGTGGTGTCACTGAGCCAAACTGTGCTCTGGGTGCAGTTCTTAGCTGTGCTCTGGTGCAGTTCTTAGCTGTGCTCTGGTGCAGTTCTTAGCTGTACTCTGGTGCAGTTCTTAGCTGTGCTCTGGCGCAGTTCTTAGCTGTGCTCTGGTGCAGTTCTTAGCTGTGCTCTGGTGCAGTTCTTAGCTGCGCTCTGGTGCAGTTCTTAGCTGTGCTCTGGTGCAGTTCTTAGCTGTACTCTGGTGCAGTTCTTAGCTGTGCTCTGGCGCAGTTCTTAGCTGTGCTCTGGTGCAGTTCTTAGCTGTGCTCTGGTGCAGTTCTTAGCTGCGCTTCTGGTGCAGTTCTTAGCTGTGCTCTGGTGCAGTTCTTAGTTGCGCTCTGGTGCAGTTCTTAGCTGTGCTCTGGTGCAGTTCTTAGCTGTGCTCTGGTGCAGTTCTTAGCTGTGCTCTGGTGCAGTTCTTAGCTGTGCTCTGGTGCAGTTCTTAGTTGCGCTCTGGTGCAGTTCTTAGCTGTGCTCTGGTGCAGTTCTTAGCTGTGCTCTGGTGCAGTTCTTAGCTGTGCTCTGGTGCAGTTCTTAGCTGTGCTCTGGTGCAGTTCTTAGCTGTGCTCTGGTGCAGTTCTTAGTTGCGCTCTGGTGCAGTTCTGTGTCTTTACCTCCGTGTGTAAACCCACCTCTGCATCTGTTTGCTATTGAGACAATTTTGTGTATAATGAGCAGGGATATGTTTTTCCCCGATTAATCAGGAAACACATATTTTTCAGTCCCTTAAATGTCTCATCCATAAAGTCAGTAAATTAGCAAGAGTGGTTACAAATAATAAAAACACAAAAAGAGGGTAAAATCCACAATTACATAAAACTCATCTTAAACGGGTGGGTTTACAGCTGAGATTTATTGAAATTAGCAGCATTTGTTTTTAGTTCGAACTGTCATTATTGTGCTTCCAACGAAATGGACCTTTCACCATTTTGTACACAATTCCTAATTCACAAGGATAAAGAGACAGATCCGCCCTCCCCAGCCAAGCTGCATACCTGGCATTATAAATCACCTGCCTCAGGTTTCCAGGGTGGGGTTATCTCTAGTGCAGGCTAGCAGGCCAAACCCTCCCCCCCTTCCACCTACCTGGAATAAGGACTGGATTATGGTCTGCATTAACCACTGTCTGCACTAACCCCAGTCTGTATTAACCCAGTCTGCACTAAACCCAGTCTGTATTAACCATAGTCTGCACTAACCCCAGTCTGTACTAACCATAGTCTGTACTAACCCAGTCTGTACTAACCATAGTCTGCACTAACCCCAGTCTGTA
>CM056377.1:24387816-24519496 GCA_029718625.1 Synaphobranchus kaupii
ACATCAAAATAAATGGGGAAACAACAATAATTTAGAATATGAAGATCAGAAAGCACCCTGGACTATAACAGATGTAATTGTACTGAATAATGTTGTTATCCCCCCCCAGTTTACACCACACTGGTTCAGGATACTATGTATATATTTTGTTGAATAAAACTAAACTATTTTGTTGGTAGAGGCATACTTCAAGATGAGGCAAGATGAGTTAAAGGACACCATGTGCCTTTTACACAGGAGACTTGTCTGTCAAGAATGCACAACTCATTTTCAAATACAGTAGCAGAATGACCACTAGAGGGCATAATGCCATCATGGTTGGCAGAACCACACATAACGTCTATGTGCAGTAAAAATTAGGTTTTTATTATTTTTTATCCAAATTTGTAGCACTAATAATAATAATAACATTATGATTATTATTATTGTGTTTCTGCATATCTATGTGTACATACACCTTTCTCACTCAAAACACTGAAGAGTAGTGTTACAAAATAAAAACTGACACTGATATGGAAAACGTGAGTATTTAGAACAATACAATGCAGAATAAATACAATAACCCAACCCAACAAATGAAATCAATAATATAGATTATTAAATAAAGACATTAAAGAAGAACAATGAACAATTAAATAACTAAAGCTATTATCCCAATTAAAAATGTAAACCGATAACTCCAAGATCCTTCATTATGAATAATATAATTAATAAGAAAGCTTTTACATTCTGGGAATGTAAATTATGTCATGAGGGTCTTTCTTGTTTTTTTTGCGCTCACATGTTTCAGATGAAGAGATAAACAGGAAACCCTAACATGAACTCAAAAAGTTAGTTCCTCTTTCCTCCTTAAACCCGGACAGCTGAGACAATAAACAGAGCCTGAAAATGAACTAAACAAAACAAGCATTCATTTTTATTTAGTTACCATCACGTTCATGAGCCATAAATCTCACATTACATTCACAACCAAGTCTTGCAAAAACATTTAGTCTTCTCTTTGTCCATTTAAACCACAAGCATAGCTATTGCCTTGAACCTGTCAGAAGTAAATAATTCACTTGTGGAGTCAATATTTGAGTAAAATATATGCGGTCTACATTCAGTACATATCATGTGCTGTAAAGTTTAGTGAATGTCTGAAAGGTAATGAGGATTATAATTTATATAATGTTCAGGGGAGCATAACTGTCCTCATAAATGGCCATATAAAATAACAGTACAACAGGGATCTGAAAGACAGTTTGGGGTGCAGTAAATATTTGCTCAGAGCCTGATGGTTATGTCAACATTAACAGCGCAGAACAACGTTGTAAAGTTACGCAACTCAAATTCAAAAAGGCTAAATTGGGCATGCAGGTGAATCAGGTTGTAAAACAGACTCTCGCTCTCTGGTAACCATCTTTGATTAACAACGTAGACTATTTTGTTCTTGTTTTTTTTTTTTTTCATTTAGGCCTACTTGTCTCCATAAGAGCAATGTTTGAGCGTCATGTTTCTACTCCATTTCCCAATAACCAACAAAAGGACGTCTTCTTCTCTATGATCAGATGTCCACAGTTTTTTAAAAGTTTTTTTAAAGAAAGTCCATTTACACAAACTAACATGGAAATATTTTACTGACATACTCCCAACCTCCCTAGAGACAAACAAAGCCAAACTCTGATACCTGTCTTCACAACCGCCCGTTTGCTATCATGCTCTACCCTGTTTGATCCGAGATATTTCATTGGGTATTCATGAGAATGCTTTCTACATTTTGTCTGCCATTGTAATGTTCAGAACACAGGAGGAGGATAATCTCTTTTGTGCTTCTATATTCTATTACTCTATTCTCACACTATTTGTTCAACCTGCTTTACAGTGGAAACCTTTTATATCGTTCACGTTCACAGTCAACTTGATGTGGATGACATCCCACATCTTGTCATTTTATTTTACTGTCCATTCTTAAAAACTGAGAATATAATATAACTTTATATTGGTACATTCTTTTAAGATTTTTGTTATTTCAAATTGTACCATTCTGTTATTAAAGATGAAAATTACAAATTTCAAATATATGTTTACAGAGCAAATTCCGAAGTAAAAAAAACAGGTATTAATTGTAATAATGTAAAATAAATATTCAACATATTCAAGGTCCTGGGATTTCCTTTGCCATCATGTGACTATAGAGTCCTCCAGCAAACTTTCTTACACCAGATACTTTGCTTTTTTTTAAATGGAAAAATGTACCTCATAAATATGTGATGAAAAATAAAATTCATGAAAAGTTATTTATATGGTATTTCAGATTCCCTTTGTCAAATTCAGCACAGTTCTGGGTCAGACGGCTCCATCACTCTGGAAGAGAAAAATGTCAGAATGAGTTTTTCAAAATCATGTCATTTCAGAACTAAAATGTCTTACATTTTTACCTAATGGAAATTATATTTTTTAAAACATAAGAACATCAAAACTCGGTCCAGCATTTCAGCATCCACACACGAAACTGTAACATATTTTAACAAGCAAATACATTTTCTTAAAATCAGCAGCAAATTCAGACTCAGGGACCACATGTATAAAACAGTGCTGAGCAGAAAAATGCCCTCAGAAAGGGAGTTTCCACAGATTCAGATGTATAACGCGTGCTGTGAGAATCTGCATACCTCTGCACACGATGGACACCATACGTACGCAATGATTGGAGTCCGTGTGATATGGCGACACCGTGACAGAAAGGCAGAGGTAGAAAATGCAAAACTTCTTTTTAAGCAGACTTTCCGACTTTCACCCTGAGCGTACTTTTACGCATTATTTTACTCAGAGTTTTATACATGTGGCCCCAGGTGAGGTAAAATACCTGTAATCTGCTATTTTAACCCTTTGAAGAGGAGGTTTTTTTGGAATGTTTTTTTTATTATTTTTTTTATTCTATGTCAGTGTTCTAGAACTGCATTGCTTTCAATTCCCGGTAGTGATTGTTACATCAGCATTAGAATGTTCAGTTAATAATATTCAACTCACATAACCAAATCTCACATATCTTACACGTTAAAGGGTTAATTGATCAAATAAACACTGGATAACAACAAAACCCGCACTCCCTGTGGCTCTCCAAGGGTACGAATGAATGGCTCTGATCTACAGCAGGGATCTCAGACTCGAATCCTGCACTGGCCAGTGTCTGCTCATTCTAGGTTTCTTCTTGTGTTTCAGTGCTTAATAAATGAAGTCAATGTTTGGCTAAAGTCCCTGATTGGCTACAGAGCCTGCATGCTCTGCTTCCAAGGCCTAAACCTGCTTCTGACCGATAGGACGTGACGCAGACCAGCAGATGCTGCGGGTCTCCAGGACCAGAGTTTGAGATCACCTGCTCTACAGAGACACGGTTGAATGCTCAGTCGGCGGAATCCTGCCCGAGCAGCAGCAGCAGGCGTTGCCGAGAGCGCGTTGCCGAGAGCGCGTTGCTAGGCGCGCGTTGCTAGGCGCGCGTTGCTAGGTGACCCTTACCCCGCAGCAGCCGCAGCAGTCTCCGCAGATGGTGCCGATGAGGCCGTTGATCACCTGCACAGCACACAGCACAGCCTGGACCAGCCCCATGATGAGTAGCAGGGAGAACAGGGTGAGATGCCAGGGCACGATACGCTCAGGCTGCTGGCATAGGTCCCACAGAGTACTGTTAGACAAGTAGTCCCTGCAGAGGAGAGGTGGGGTGGGGGTGGGGGTGTGGGTGGGGGGGTTAAAGTTTAAATTAACTTATATTCACTTCACACTGAAAAAATGGCCGCACTCAGCGAGCAAACTGCCGTTGAGCCACCGTCCTTTTTTGAAAATCAGCATTGCAAATGAGCGGCCCTGCTAGCGACAGGACTATGCGCCAACTGTTTTGCCTTCTCTTGAAACCCTCATCCGTACTTCCTTGTCTTGACTGCATGCGAGCGGGCCACTGTAGCAGTAATATGTAAAACACAGCTGCTCTCTTTAACTCATGGCCCGTTCACAAATAGGATTTCTGTACGACCGATACGGGGTCATTTTTACACTCAATCTTTCACGTCCGATTCCGACCAAAATTGCATTTATCCTCCTTGCAATGCTCAGTATTCCATCTGACCTGACGACCAGTACGGCAACAGGACATCATGTGACTCCCGCAAGCTAATTATGGGATGTCATTTGTCAGTAGACTGTCAGTGAAGGGTGGAGACATGCTGCACCATATGCATCCATCCATCCATCACCTAACCTGCTTTTTCCTGGTCAGGGTTGCGGGGGGCTGGAGCCTGGAGCCTATCCCAGCATGCATTGGGCAAGGGCAGGAATAGACCCTGGACAGATCTAATATGGAACCCAATCCTGATGCAATTCAAATTGGATTTGTACAAATCTGATCTAATCGCATCTAGGCCACAGTCATCAAATACAAAGAGTCGTGGATTTGTCAGGAAATGGGATGTATGTCCCTTAAAAAGGCAAGTGTATACAGGGGGTGAGAACATCACTGCAGATAAAAGGGAACAGGGTCGGGGCTCAATTCCATTTCCATTGAGAAAAATAAATTAATATTCAGTTCATTAGTTTACATATGCTCATAGTGGATAGGATTTTTTTTTAAAGGAATGGATCCCGATATTGCTCTGTATTATCAAAATATATATCTGTACCAGTAGCTTTAACAGTCATTAATAAATATATTTACTGCTAACTGCAGAAACGTCTTCCTAGACAATCAACTTACAGAAATATTTACAGCTGTAAATATTTACAGCTACAATATTTACATATTTCCTTTGAAAGAACATTACTCCCAAAAGATGACATTGTAGATGTCCTGGAGGGCCGCAGTGTATGCCTTTTTTTTTTTTTGGTATCTCTTCAATCGGCAGTCAATTTAGGGCCTCGGAAACAAAGTGTGCGAACTCTTTAGCCAATCGGCGACTTAAATGAATCGATGTGTGCAAACTCTTTAGCCAACCGGCGACTTAAATGAATCGATGTGTGCGAACTCTTTAGCCAACCGGCGACTTAAATGAATCGATGTGTGAGAACTCTTTAGCCAACCGGCGACTTAAATGAATCGATGTGTGCGAACTCTTTAGCCAACCGGCGACTTAAATGAATCGATGTGTGAGAACTCTTTAGCCAACCGGCGACTTAAATGAATCGATGTGTGAGAACTCTTTAGCCAACCGGCGACTTAAATGAATCGATGTGTGAGAACTCTTTAGCCAACCGGCGACTTAAATGAATCGATGTGTGAGAACTCTTTAGCCAACCGGCGACTTAAATGAATCGATGTGTGAGAACTCTTTAGCCAATCGGCGACTTAAATGAATCGATGTGTGCAAACTCTTTAGCCAACCGGCGACTTAAATGAATCGATGTGTGCGAACTCTTTAGCCAACCGGCGACTTAAATGAATCGATGTGTGAGAACTCTTTAGCCAATCGGCGACTTAAATGAATCGATGTGTGAGAACTCTTTAGCCAACCGGCGACTTAAATGAATCGATGTGTGAGAACTCTTTAGCCAACCGGCGACTTAAATGAATCGATGTGTGAGAACTCTTTAGCCAACCGGCGACTTAAATTAATCGATGTGTGAGAACTCTTTAGCCAATCGGCGACTTAAATGAATCGATGTGTGAGAACTCTTTAGCCAATCGGCGACTTAAATTAATCGATTAAGTGCTGAAACACCCAAAATGAGCAGACGCTGGGGCTCCGGAGCCGCAGGTTAAAAAAACGAAAGAAAAAGCAGGACGCTTCATAATTACCCGTTTTCAAAAGGATAACCAAACGTGCTGTTGCTGGCAGTGTCAAAGGCACACTTGGGTCCATGATTAATGGCGACAGCGGCAATGATGGTGGAGTATCCGGCACCAGCGAGTCCCACCCCAGCAAAGATGATAGAAGTGAACATCTGCGGGGATGAGAGGCATTTACACTGATCAGGGAAACAGTCTGACAGCCATGAATTTACATTACATTATACTGCTATCATTTGGCAGATACTATCATCCATACCGGTTGCGCAGAATATCAGAGAAGGTGTGGCACTCACTTTAGAAAACACAGTTTATTTAGCTAAAAATAGCCATATCTCTGGCATATGTATCTGTGTGGGGTAGGTCTGTATTTGTCCGTAGGGCCTGGATAAGCCTCGTGATTAAGGACAACATCAGTACATATTTCCTCATACATAATAACAATGGATTTGATTGCATATAAGATTCAACGGATAAAAACAGATAATTACTACCATACAACATGATTTTATGAATTTGTTATGGCACTGTGACTTTATAAACATTATAAACCACCGACTTTATAAATAAATCACATTGACGATACAAGCATATGAGGGAACAATACGTAAAAGATCAAAACAGAAAATTAAAAATCAGTGGGTGGCTTTTTAGGTGGCAGCTAAGTCTCAAAAATTCTAATCCTGAAGAACACCACAATCATTAGAATCAGGGTGTCATTTACAGGCATTATTTGCATTCTCTAAAGGAGACAAAGACTGTCACATCACAGCTGGTACAAAGACTATCACATCACAGCTGGTGATGTTAGACTTTGACAACTATTTTCTGATGCTTTACAGAAAGCTAACGTCATTTAATTTTGCAATGTGAACAAAGACGGGCCCAACAGTAAACATTGCTGCTGCACTTACACTACTAATCCTGATGAGATGTTTCAGTTTGATAGATTCTGTAGATTCCTGTTCATTTGGAAACAATTTCCTCGCCTTGCTTTACTGTAATTGCCCTGATAAGTGTTTTACTCCATCATAACCACATAATGGTACCGCTGTGTTGAAATATCACATGGAATTGTGGTTGTCATGTGGATCATACCCAGAGGCTAACTGGATAAATGTATGTGTGTGTGTGTGTGTGTCTGGGTGTGTTTTTCTTACCGCAAAGCGCTTCCCGCAACTTTCGTTACCACAGCAACCACAGCAGTCATTGTTCTTCAAACCCAGGAAGACAAGGGCTGGGAAGATCATCTGACATAAGGGGAAATGGGCGGAATAATGGCAGGGATATGGGAATATGGTGCGAATACGGAAAATCAGAAACTAGGATAATCTCTATGCATTTATTTGGTTGGATTTCAGTCTAGAATAAGTCCTTAAGCACAATACACAACGTGTGCTCTACAACCCGAACGTGTAATTAATCTGAACACAAGTATGCTTAACTTTAAAGCCTCAGTCACCTAGCTACTGTATATTCCAAATGTCCCAAACAATAATCACCAATATGTTTTTCACACAGATTTATATGAACCGTATCTGTATCATGCCAAATAAAAATGTGGATCTTAACTGTTCCTGCAGTGCATTGACTTTCTCTGATGATTCTCTCAAAAAATCTTTTTTTCCAAATAACTGTATATTGACCAAGCCAATAGGTATTTTATGTCTTATTTCATCAAGTAATTTATACAAATTGCACATTAGTCATACAAGAATAATAATGACATACAAACATAAATATGCAATGCTGAGGTAAGAATACATGTACTGCATTTTCATAATTTTAAGAAATAATTGTGTGCATGTGCATCTCTCTCGCTTTCTCTCACAGCAAATATCAGATTTAACGCCTTAAAAAATCACCAATTTTATTCATTTACCTGGTCATTTATCTTTTAGATTATTCTTATATTATCTTCTTATAAGTATTTACTTAAGAAGTTTACATTTTTTACATTTATGGCATGAAGCCAAATATAAATGTAAGCACTGTAAAGTACAGTAATGTACAGTAATGTGTCTTTTTACTTAAATAAATGCCCTCAGCCAATTGGTGGACAAAGTGCAGGTTCTTATTCAAAAGTTAAAGATCTTTTCAGTAACAATAGCTGTTGTCAGTTCTATAGAATTCTTATCAGGTTTAGCGAAAAAAAAACAAAAAACTTAAATTCCTCCTAATATGTAACTTAACTTATATAAGTTACAGTGAGCATAACATTAACTCTTTGACAACTGACAAATAAGAACATTTTTTCCAAGATCCAGCAGGAAATAGGGTTTAGAACAGAGGTTCTTAACCCTGGTCCACAGGGTCGGCTGGTTGTTGTTTTCACCTTAAAATCAGCAGCCAACTCTGCACTAAGAAACCAGGTAATGGGAGTAAACTGTATAATCGTCTGCTTTATTTCATCAATAAAATTCTGAGCACCTGCCCGATGCGGGTCCCTTTGCTTTCCAGGACCAGCGTTTGGACACGTCAGGTTTACGCGTAAATTGACCAGCGCTTGTTGCAGGCATATTATGCTACACAACAATCTAAAGTACTTGAGCCTACTTACCAGAACGCCAGATCCCAGTATGCCACCGAAGTACCACACCTCGTCAGTGATGTTCTCATTGCTTGAAGCGGTCAGGCCACCAGGGAAAAACAGCAAGATGTTGCAGAGAATGCAAAGAATAGCCAGAGGAATGAGAGTGATGCCGAGACATTTGGCAAAGCTACCAGAGCACATGGTTCTTGAGTGCTATGGGCAGAGTATAGTAGGCTACAATAGCAGTCCAGAGGGTCTCAAAAAACCAGCAAAATAACTTCAGCCTCTCCAGCAAGTCTGTGCCTGAAAAGAAGCTACCCAGTTGTTTCAAAATCTTTGATCAGGGAGAAGCATTTATAGACCCCTGGAAGAATGATGTCATTGCTTAAAATTCGATTTACAGCGGGGCTCAGGCTGTGACGACCATACGCCTCAGTTAATGTTCTACTAGGACTATTAGATTGAAGGGCCCCATCAACCCCAGTATAACCTGCCTACTGAAGATTATTGAATGCTCGGGCCTCCGAATTGTATATATATAGAAATATATAGAAAACAACTTGTGCATAAGTTATGTGTATTTAATATACGAAGAGTGGACAATATCACTTGATATTAGAATCATAAAGAAAATAGTCTGCACATTAACAATGACATCATTCTTGTGCTGAAATCGCCTATTTTATGCAATTTCCAAATGTTATATGTACCCACCTGTACACACACCAATCAGATAAAACTGCACAACCTTTTATTCTGACTTAGAGAATACAATTAAAAAAATTAAAACTAAACACACACAGCTTCTCATTCGTGTTCTGGAGTTTTGGTATTGTCAAATTAGGCTGTCAACGGACTTTGAACTTGACTGAATATAGCCTACAACAAATCAAGTTCAAGGTAAACTTTATTTTCCTAGAAAAGGAAAATTCAGATGGTACACAAACAAACAAGGTAAAAGACACATAAGAAGAATAAAATACAATAAAAGTTATAAGTACAGTCAAAGTATGTACGCTACAGCAGCATATACAGCGTCCCCCTCCCAGCCCCCTAGTCTCACACACACACACACACACACACACACACACACACACACACACACACACACACACACACACACACACACACGCTGCTATAAAATGGATAATAGGCCTATATTATATCAAATAAAAATCTACTGCACATAACCCTTGGAATCAACCAGTTCCAGTCATTTCATTCCTTTATTGAAATACATTCATTTCTAGGCTATGATTGAATTGCCATGGACACCGAGAATTGTAGCTTACTTTAGCTTACGCATGGAGTGCCTTTGACGCTCCTGTTAATCGAATACCGATAACATGGCTCGCGGAATCAAATTACTAGCCTAGACCTATACAGTCTATGGCCTAGAGACTGAGGTCCCGCGTAGGAGTTAGTTTGACAAAAGATAGCTACTTTGTGATTATGCGAAAAGACAAGACAGAATTGCAGAAGCTCAATTTAATATAGATTATTTTCCCCAAAAATTGCTATTCGACAGTTTTATGTTATGTCATGCAAACTGAAACGGTAGGCAACAATTAACAGGAGATTATAACGTGACATAGGCTGAATGACTGTGTAAAATGCGTGTTGTTTTGGGAAGATAATGCAACAAGAACTTCCCTTCTCTTCTCGACGCTCACCTGCTGTTTGCTTAAATGGCTGCGTTGCTTCAAGTCAGCCTTTAGCGTCAGTAATTGGACTTGGTAAGTAGGCTACTACACATACATATGCTATGCGAGTTAGCTATGTGGGTGCAAGACAGTTTGTGGGTGCAGTTTTAAAATTGAGGTTAACGGTAGGCTACTGATGGTAATAAAAAAAACGTTAAATCTAACGACTTCTAATGTCCAATAGCCTACGTATAGCCACAATGCCCTCTAATACAGTAGGTATCTGATTGAGAAAGCGCAAAAAACAGATAGTTAAAGCAGTTAGCCTGCTTTCTTTAAAAGTAACGGCTTAATTAATTCAACAAAATATTGTGCTGATGTCATGCATGCATGATTTATCCCACGGCCTGTCCAGTTATCTGGTGGATAGGCTATGATCTATGTGTGAGCCTTGTGCCCAGAACTGTGGTGGTGCTCCTGTACCACAGACATTCTGAAGAGAGGCGGTAATGCAGCCGACGCTGCCGTGGCTGTGGCGGCCGCTCTCGGCGTGACAGAGCCCTGCAGTACCGGTATTGGCGGAGACTGCTTCTGCCTCTTCTACGACGCCCGCATCGGGCAGGTGCGCGGGCTCAACGGAAGGTGAGGAAACTATTAGCCTAAATATTTAGGCTAGATTTCTCCTCCCACTGCAAATATCCACTTTTTTATCATCTTGTGAAAATGAGTGAAAGCGCACGACGAATGTGGCCGATGTGATCCATTCTATGGAGAAGATAAATATGTTGGATTAGTGGAAAGAACCAGGAAAGAACACGTTTCATTCTTTTTCCCCGCAAATAATAGCTACATTTACCTTGTATTTAACCCACATGTCTGCTGGCTACAGATATGGACTTAATATATTCTCTTCGCATTTGTCAAGGAGCCTATTTGTGTTTCTTTAGTCTTGATTTAAAAAATTTAGACAATGCATTTTGCAGGTCTATGCAATTATAGGCTACCACATTTTATTTTTGTATTGAATTCCTGATGAGCTTCAAGTCTAAATAGACAGTACCCTGAAATGTAGTAGATATGTGGTGAGTTGACTTTCCACGTGCAAGAAACCATAAAGCAGTATGCACAACCCATTTTTAGAATGGTATGTAAAGCCATACCAATTCTGTTATCTTTTTGTTTGTATAGTTTCTGTAAAATATGACCACTGATTTTTGTCTACCTCTACAATGAAATTGGAGTTTCTTGTTTCTGAAGGATATGAGTAATGCTTAACAAGATAACATAACATAAAAACATTTATCTTTATCAATAACCCATTTAAATAAATTTTTCTGGATCTCTTATCGCGGGGTGTGCTGTATGGTTCTTGTACAGAAACCTACTTTTGTAGTCTAATGTCAAGGGTTGGAAAATAGCAGTATTCTCATGTGAAAGAATGAATCGGTTACTCATATAGTATTTTCCCTGTTTCTGAGTAATATTACAGGGTGTTAATATGAAAACAGGACGGTTGGAAGAACTCAGTCCCCTATTGTGTGTTGGTGATAACAAAAACGTAACGTAATTCTTGAAACTTTAAAGATTTATATATGGGCGAATGTTTGTTTGTGCACGTCAGGCCTAGAATGTTTGCCAAACTGACTCATGCAGGTGCAAACTTGGGGGCTCTCCTGTTCATCTCTTTCTCTCTCCCTCCCTTCCCCCCCACTGAAGTGGCCGATCCCCCAGGGCATTGACCCTTGACTTGTTGAGCAGTTTTGGCTTCAGTCAGTCCCAGCCGCCCTCTGTCTTCCACGCCATCAATGTCACTGTTCCAGGCGCAGCTGCCTGCTGGTGTGAGACCATCCAGCTGTTTGGGAGTAAAAAGGTAGAATACAAACTCAGGGATTCTGTCCTTTGCTGTTGTGAGACCATCCAGTTGTTCTGGAGTAAAAAGGTAGAATACAAACTGAGAATTTCATTGCTGGTGTGAGATAATCCAGTTTTTTGGCAGTAATAAGGTAGAATACAAACTCATGGATTCCATCCATTTCTGCTGTGAGACCATCCTGTGTTTAGGAAGTAAAAAGGTAGTACAAACACAGGGATTTCATTGCTAGTGTGAGACCATCCATTTGGTTGAAGTAAAAAGGTAGAATAGAAACTCAGGGATTCCTTCCTTTGCTGGTGTGAGACCATCAAGTTGTTTGTGTATTAAAAGGTACAATACGAACTCAGGGATTCTATCCATTGCATTTTTTAAAAGTAACTCAAGCACCTCATTGTTACTAAGTTCTGAATGTAAGGAACATATATGACATTTTATATATACAGTCAAGCCGGAAAGTCTGCACACCCCTTTCACCTTCTCCACGTTTTATTATGTTACAGACTTATACTACAATAGATTGAGTTCATTTTTTGCCTCAAACATCTACACACAATAGCCAATAATGACGAAGTGAAAACAGGTTTTTAGAAAATATGCAATTTTATTTTACTGACAAAAATAGGTTATTTAGGGGTTACATATCTGTACACATCCTTAGCCTAATACTTGGTTGCTGCACCTTTGGCAGTGATTACAGCTTCAAGGCGTCTTGGGAAAGAAGCTACGAGCTTGGCACACTTGTTTCTGGACATTTTTGCCCATTCCTCTTGGCATATCCTTGCAAACTCCATCAGGTTGGATGGGGAGCGTCGGTACACAGCCATTTTCAGCTCTTTTCTCAGATGTTCAATTGGATTCAGGTCTGGGCTCTGGCTGGGCCACTCAATGACATGCACAGACTTTCTCCGAAGCCACTCCTTTGTTCTCTTGGCTGTGTGCTTCGGGTCGTTGTCATGTTGGAAGGTAAACCTTCGCCCCAGTCTGATCTGAGGTCCAGAGCGCTCTGGAGCAGGTTTTCTTCAAGGATCTCGGTGTACTTAGTTGCATTCATCTTTCCCTTTATCAGGACTAGTCGCCCCGTTCCCGCTGCTGAAAAACATCCCCACATCATGATGCTGCCACCGCCATGCTTCACTGTAGGGATGGTATTAGCCAGGTGATGAGCGGTGCCTGGTTTCCTCCAGACATGACGCTTGGTATTCAGGCCAAAAAGTTGAATTTTGGTTTCATCAGACCAGAGAATCTTGATTCTCATGGTTTGAGAGTCCTCTAGGTGCCTTTTGGCAAACTCCAAGCGGGCTGTGATGTGCCTTTTACTAAGGAGGGGCTTCCGTCTGGCCACTCTACCATAAAGGCCTGATTGGTGGAGTGCTGCCTGGATGGTTGATCTTCTGAAAGGTTCTCCCATCTCCACAAGGATACGCTGGAGCTCTGTCAGAGTGACCCTCGGGTTCCTGCTCACGGTCCCTGGCCAAGGCCCGTCTTCCCCGATTGCTCAGTTTGGCCGGGCGGCCAGGTCTAGGAAGATTCTTGGTGGTTCTAAACTTCTTCCATTTACGAATCATGGTGGCCACTGTGCTCTTTGGGACCTGTAAAGCTGCAGAGATTTTTCCGTACCCTTCTCCAGATCTATGCCTTGACACAATCCTGTTTCTGAGGTCTGCAGATAATTCCTTTGACCCCATGGCTTGGAGTTTGCTCTGACATGCACTGTCAACTGTGGGACCTTATATAGGCAGGTGTTGGCAATCCCCAATCATGTCCAATCAATTGAATTTATCACAGGTGGACTCCAATTAAGTTGTAGAAACATCTCAAGCAGTATCAGTGGAGACAAAATGCACCTCAGCTCACTTTTGGGTGTCATATCAAAGGGTGTGCACACTTGTGTACATATGATATTTTACATTTTGATTTTTAATAAATTAGCACAAATGTCTAAAAACCTGTTTTCACTGTGTCATTATGGGCTATTTTGTGTAGAATTTTGAGACAAAAAATGAGCTCAATCTATTGTAGAATATGTCTGTAATGTAATAAAACGTGGAGAAGGTGAAAGGGGTGTGCAGACTTTCCGGCTTGACTGTATATACAGTGCAGTCCGTAAGTATTTGGACAGTGACACAATTTTTGTTGTTTTGGCTGTGTACTCCAGCACATTGGATTTGAAATGAAACAGTGAGGTTAAAGTGCAGACTTTCAGCTTTAATTTGAAGGTTTTTACATCCATATCGGGTTAACCGTGTAGCAATTGTAGCCATTTTTATACATAGCCCCCCCCCCCCCATTTTTGGGGACCAAAAGTAATTGGACAAATTAACATAAACTTAAAGTCATCATAATTAATATTTGGTTGCATATCATTTGGCATGCCATTACTTCCTGATGTCTGTGACCCAAAAACATCAAAAGACTCTTGATATCTTATTTTCAGGTACTCTTACAAGGGATACTATAACCTTTGCATTTGAATGGATCTCTATGGGAATTGGAGGGTGGGACTAGATTAAGCTGTAAATTACGTGGGAATAATGTGGAACACCTGGGGCCCTATCTTACACCCGGCGCAAAGCGGCGCTAACCCAAATGCAAGTGTCTTTGCTATCTTACACCCGGCGGTAGGTTCATTATAACGCCTAACGCTCACGCCGTTTAACTAGCATGTACTCTTGCGCCGTTTGGGCGTGTTGGTCTTAAAATGAGGAGTGGCCAGGATTCTTTTTGGCGTATTGCTATCTTGAGCCACAAGAAAGCGCTTGCGCTAGAACCACCACTAACCTGGTCTAAAGTCATGTCGCAGTTGTATACATGTTGTTTTAACGGCGCATATAAGTGCGTCTACAAAGGCGTGTGCACAATGCGCGTACCCTCCTGTCTGTTACACACAGGGGCGTGCACAAGCATGATTAAAATATCAAGATTACAATGTGAAATAGTATTATTGTGTAGCCTATATCAAAAAATACATAATAATAAAAGGGTCCATAGCCTACCTTTCCCTCAGCGAAGGGGAATGCCATGCACATTAAATTGCTTTCAGCCCACTCCATCAACATCCAGGCGATGTGCGATGGTACAGGACAATGGCTATCCATTAAAAAGCAGCTGATAACACCTATATCAAGCCTAATGCGCAAATTTTCATTTACACCTAAGGCGTGAATTGTCATTCAATGGAAAACTCGCGCACGGCAATAGACGGACATTTAAGTTCTGAAAATGCGCTTCAGATGTCATTACAATACAGCTCTGTTTATCTATGAATACAGCCTGTAAGTAAATAGAATGGTTTGTGACTGAAAAAAGTTCAAAACCTTGTCCAGTGAATATTGCATTTATTGTATTTCAAATAGCCTAGGCTACAGCGGATTCGCTGTGCATAAGGTTTTTTTCGATAGCCTATGGTTAAAAAACGGAGATGTCACCATGTTAACTAAATTGTAACCTTAGCTATTCTTCGTCCTTCATATTTTTTTAATTACAGTGACCAGGTTTCCATACTCTCACCGTTTAAAACCCAGCTGATTTCACTCGTTATTCCATAACTGAACAAAACAATTTTAAAGAGAACTAAGCATCTAATTAGAAACTAAAACAAATTTGCAGCACGTTACACAATTAATTCACAATTAATTTTAATGCCATTCTCTGCACGTGCGCTGCATGTTCTCTGTTTCCCCTGCTGTAAGTCGCACGTTTCACGGTCTTCCTGGGAAAGTGGATTGTTTTAAAGGATTACGCTACGAGTAAAACAGGTTGGTCACATTTCCATAAACAGGACATTATTAAACAAGGGGAAATATGCGTGAACATATGGGTTGCGAACCTGACAGCTTTATTGTAGGCTATTTAGTGTCATCATTAAGGCAAAATAACGGTATGTATGTTATTAATCAATATTAGCCTACTATGCAGGTAGCCTAATGAACTTTGGATGAAGCTTGAACTTCGAGAACAGCCTCTTGGAATTGATGTTTGACACTTTCATTGCATAATCAAACAAAATTCGCTGAACAAGCAGGCTAATTTGGTGTTTTCTAAGGTGAGACTGAAGCCATTGATAGCTTATTCTCAGCTGTTGCAGGTCCTTTTAACGAAATTTAACCGCATATATTTCGTAAAATAACAGCCCTGTCTGGAATTACCGGGAACTCATAGGCTAATGGTTAGTCCGAATAATATTGATCATACTCCATTTAGCCTATTCCTTGATCACACTAAACACGCACGAGCATGTCTGTTTCGCCATCAAGCAATCCGCCAAGGTGGAAAAGCAGGCTTTTAAAGGGAATGGGATATGACATTTTGATTGGTTTATTGCATGTCACGCCAAAGACACACCTATAATTAATGAAGCGACTAGGTTCAGCCCAGTTGCACCTTGCGCCGTGCTTTGCGCCAAAAAAAACACGCCATTAAAATAGCAAAAGTGGACTTGGACACGCCCAAAATGGACTTTACGCCATGCGCTTAGACTAAGCGCCAAGATCGCCAAGATAGGGCCCATGGTTGGCTAAATGGCTATAAGTCATCAAGACGTCTGAGGCATTAAACGAGCCTGACATCATCACTCTGCTGCCAGATATGCAGTAGATATGGATGGATCACTTTAATGGTTGTTTCTCCTGATTCATTTTCCTCAACTCTATGGGAAAATAATCATATAGTATGCCTTGATCATATAGTTCATATAGTACCTGAAAATCAAGAGTCTTTTGATGTTTTTTTGTCACAGACATCAGGAAGTCATGGTATGCCAAAGGATATGGAACTAAATAGCAAATATGATGACTTTATTTAATAGAATAGAATAGAATAGAATAACTTTTATTTTCCCGCAAGGGAACTTCAGTTGTAGCCCCAGCAACAACAAAAAAGACAGACAGTGGGGCAGACCCACAACACACAAACATATCAAACAAAGACATTCAATATAATCATTGCATTAATCAAATCAATTGAGCGAATTAAAGTGGAATACAGCCATGATTAAAAATAGCCCCCGCTGTCCCGAGATGTCCAGTGTCATTATTACGCAGTTCAACACACAAACTCCGCCTCCACGACTTTCCTCCATACACGCAGTGTTGCAGTCTCTGTACACTGTCGAAACGGAGCACCGGACTGCGTCAGCCTTCCCAGTCATCGCCTCACTCGTCCCCCACATTATCTTCTCCTTTCTCTTCCCTGGTGGCCTTTTGAAGATTGCCTGTGGTCCTAGGTCAGTCCTGAGTCCCGACATCTTCAACCCCGGTTAAGAACGATGGCAAACGTTGTGGCTGCAGATCCAACGGACATTCCTGAGCATATGTTGTGAATGTGTCTCCATGGTAACGAGCACAAACAAAATTATCCTGAATATACAATTCGTCAATATTATCGAAACGAGCAGCATGAGTGCCCTGAACAATCTCCAGCCCGCTTCCCCGTCCAACAATAGACACACAGCGCATGAAAAAAACAAAAGACAAAAGCCCGACACAACAAAATACTTTCAAATTAACAAACACGAACACGAGAGACAGCTGGACTACATGTCACCATTACAGCGCCACGTGACGTCTGTCACATAACATAAATTAATGTTAATTTGCCCAATTACTTTTGGTCACCTAAAATGGGGGGGGGGGGGGGGCTATGTATAAAAATGGCTACAATTGATACACGGTTCACCCGATATGGTTGTACAAACCCTCAAATTAAAGCTGAAAGTCTGCACTTTAACCTCATAGTCAATGTGCTGGAGTACAGAGCCAAAACAACAATTGTGCCACTGTCCAAATACTTACGGACTGCACTGTGTATATATATATATATATATATATATATATATATACAGATCCTTTCCAAAAAATTAGAATATCATGGAAAAGTTGTTTTTTTTCCATAATTCCATTCAAAAAGTGAAACTTTCATAGATTATAGATTCATTACACACAAAGTGAAATATTTCTAGCCTTTATTTGTTTCATTTTTCATAATTTTGGTTTACAGCTCCAGAAAACCCCCAAAACAGTATTTCAAGAAATTAGAATAGTGTGTCGAAAATCAGCATTTACTTCAGTTATTTCAGAGAATGAGTGGAGTGGCTTGACTCGAGGAATCCGACAGTTGTAGCCCATGTCCCGGATACGTCTGTACGTGGTGGTTTTTGAAGCACTGACTCCAGTCTCAGTCCACTCCCTCTGCATCTCCGCCAAATTTTGGAATCCTCTTTGCTTGACAATCCACTGAAGCCTACGGTCATCTCTTTTGCTTGTGCACCTTCTCCTGCCACATTTTTCCCTTCCACTAAACTTTCTTTTGATATGCTTGGACACTGCACTTTGTGAACAGCCAGCCTCCTTAGCGATGACCTTTTGTGGCTTACCCATCTTCTGGAGGGTGTCAATGATGGTCTTCTGGCCAATTGTCAAGTCTGCAGTCTTCCCCATACTGAACCAAACTGAGATAAACTTTGCAGGTGTTTTGAGTAAATTAGATGATAGTGTGACACTCAGTCTAAAACATTCATTCTCTGAAATAACTGAAGTAAATGCTGATTTTCGACACACTATTCTAATTTCTTGAAATACTGTTTTGGGGGTTTTCTGGAGCTGTAAGCCAAAATTATGAAAAATGAAACAAATAAAGGCTAGAAATATTTCACTTTGTGGGTAATGAATCTATAATCTATGAAAGTTTCACTTTTTGAATGGAATTATGGAAAAAAAACAACTTTTCCATGATATTCTAATTTTTTGGAAAGGATCTATATATACATACACATGATTTCCTACTTTTTTCCTCCAAAAGTAACACGGAAGCTATTATTCGCCATAATACTTTGAAACAGCAGATTGGCATGGAAATATGAGTGAAAAGTATTTTGGTTAGACCCTTTGAGATTTCCCTTCAATTCAGGAAGGCCCTGCCTTTGTGTTTTTATAAGCGTGTTTTGAATTCAAATTCCCTTGATTGAATTTTATAATCATGAATATTTGTGCTCACAATGAGTCAGCCAGCACTCCCAGTACTGACTTAGCTATGGAAGAGTTTCAGCTTTGAATTTGTCTTACTGCAGTATAAAAAAAATTAACATCTGCTTCTCCGTTCCCTTGTTATTGTTATTCCTTGTTAATCCCTTGTTTTTGGGTCTTTTTTAACCAAAAAATCAAGTACAAATTATCGTTCATCAAAGTTAGGAGACTTTTAAGGACTTTCTTGGTACATTCATATGTCTCTGAGGTTCTTACATTACAATCATTTGGCAGACGCTTTTATGCAAAGCGACGTACAATAAGTGCATACTGAAGGTCAATGAAGCGACTACAAAGCAGATCCGACAAAGGTTCTGACATGTATTCAGATCTGGGAAAGGGTGGATAACCAAGGGTGGATAACCAAGACGGGAGTTTAGAACTGTCTTTAGGGAACAGGTCTTGTAACGGTTTAGGTTAGGCTCTCAGCTGGAGCGGTGCTTTTGTAATCTTGATGGTGCTTAACATGAATTTCTTCAGTATATATCCAGCTGCATAAATGGATGAGCATGTAAAAATGTAAGCTGTACAAGTTTCGTTCTGGATAAGAGGGTCTGCTAAGCAACTAAGCAATGTAAGAATAACGTAATGTTGTTTTCGTGGATGCTACCATCTCCCATCAGCCATGATGGTTCTTTTGGGGTGCCTCGGTGGCGTAGACTGTAAGGGCACCGTCCACATGCTCATTGCGAGCCATGTCATCTGCCGTTCACATTTGACCATGCGACTTTTGTCACATGTCCCTCACTCTCTCTCGCTCCCCATTCTTCTTGTGTCTCTACGCTGTGCTGTCCAATAAAAGCTGAAAAGCCCTAAAAAATATAAATAAAGAGCCCTTTCCCTCCACACTGTTAATGAAAGCCTTTCAGATGTTTCTCAGACCTGTGATAAAAAGTAACGGGTTTAAATTGCTCTGGAAAAGAGCGTCTGAATGTATGTAACTGTAACAGAATTAAAATGTTGTTTTATGGGATTATGAGTTTTCTTTTGGTGCAGGGCAGGATTTGTAGTCCTCTTTTCTTTTCTAACTGTGTGCAATGCTTTCAGCTCACGCTGGGGGAGGTCCTGGAGCCTGCCGCAGAGCTTGCCGAAAGGGGTTTCCCCGTGACCGAGATCACTGCCCACCACTGGGCCAAGTGGTCAAAGGCCCTGAAGGCTGATGGGAAGGCACTGGGTGGAGACTTCCTCATTAACAACCAACCGCCCAAGCATGGCCAGTTGTTCACTAACCCCACGCTGGCTCGGACCTACCGGGTAACAAAGCCCCCCCCCCCTCTTCCAGACCTCGGACACATTCTGAAATGCTTTAACCCTTGAGATGCCAGTAAAATCCCTGACCCGTTTTTTTAAAATAAATATGTATTTTCACTGGTATTCAGACCTAAATTATTTATGTCTTCCATACCGTTCGTTGTATGTTTTGGTTTTAGTAACGTGTTTGGTTGAAAATTCTCTGGTATCTGCCGGTGTGTTTTCAGACTTTACCGGCATCTAAAGAGTTGAAGTATTTTAGATGCGTAGACCTATTTGATCCAGGTCAGTATGCACTGCTCTCTTGCAGATGGTGTTGAAAGATAGCAGTCCAAACCAAACCCAGTGCAGCTTTGCTCAAATAAATTGAAGGCCCCATTTTTTCCCCCACTAGGTTTTCTGAAATGGATTACAATTTAAATCCATTTCAGAATCAGTGTATTTTTATTATCTTTGTGAACTGGAATGTCAAACAAAGTAAGAAATGCTCAGAGTTTTAGGCAGCTGTATTAAAACTGTACCAAGGTACCAAGTGTGGGGTAATGCTTATTCAAGAATTGATAATCGTCACAGGGTGTGGCGGACATTTTGTTTAAACAGTCATAACTGCAGGCTCTTTAGTAGAGAGCATACAGTCATCTGTTATCACCTTTAGTATATTTGAAAAGTGTCTTATCCCCTACTCGCACATGACTTGCAAGTGAGGAAAGAATAACGTTCTCATCCAGCTACATGTGCTGGCAGTGTTTTATAAACATTGAATAAACCATAGTGCGATGTTGGCAAACTGCAAGGTTTTTCGAGATGAAATGTTTTATGTTTTCGCTGAATGTAAATATGAATTCCTCCAGGAAAAGTTTTATTCCTAAATGGGGAAATGGAGAGTCTGTGTAGAGCAGTTAGAGAATAGCATACTAACAGATTCCTAATGAAATGTATTAATGTAACAGTTAGAGCTGTCACTCCACTGGATTAGATTGACAGTATATCAACTGAAAATTGATATTGTAGCTTTTTGTGTTTTTCATTGACATTAAATATATTAAGAACTAAAGACTGCTGGACGTACGATTGGCAATAAAGAATAATCCCTCGCCTTCACCGTTTTACGTCGTGACCAGGTGGCCATGGTAACGAGCGGTCGCGTTATGGTTCATCGTCTTCCCTGACTGATCCGCGCATGCTGCAGATGGCTCATTAATCAGTCAGTGATCAAATCTGTAAACAGAGCAGGAACAGCTCCCAGCAATTAAATTAGTACTGTACTTAGAAACATCTAACTGTGTAACCATGCTGCTCGAGTGATCTTATTGTAATCAGTATGTACCATGTGTGTGACATCTCTTTGGAAAGGCTGTGTTCTCCTGAGACCGTGGGTATGCCGTCCTTTTGCCCCACTGAAAATGTTGTTTAATGTGCAGGAATGATAGAACACAGAATCTCCCTGTTTGTTCTTCTCTTTCCCATGATGCCTTGCATTTCTGTTCTACTGGATTTCTGACTTGCCCATGGAGAGCTGCAGCTCATGGGGCTGCTGGGTGGCTCATCCCGCTAAGGCATTTTTCTAATGCATGGGTAAGAGTGTCTGCCAAGTAGCTGATAAATTAATTAATTAATTGATACATAATACTTTAATTCCTCAGGAATTGGCCCAGCGCGGGAGGTCAGGGTTTTATGATGGTAGGGTGGCGGAGGCCATAGTAGATGTTGTCGGGCGGAACGGCGGGGTGATGACCCTAGATGACCTGAAGAACCACAGCAGCACTGAAGTTCGGCCCATTTTCACCGATTACAAGGTACTACTCAGAATTGAGGTTCATGTAACTGGACTCTGGAGGAGTTCACTGTATAACCATTAGCTGAAAGTCATTAAACACCATGACCCTAGAGTTGGATCAGTGATGCCTGAACACTTACCACACTGTACATGCAGTCCTTTGAGTGGTCAGTGCTCTGTTCAGTGTTATGCACAGACCTGGGTCAAATACTCATTTGACATTCAGGAAGTGACTGTCCAGTAAATTTCAAACCCCCAGATGCATGCTGGGTATTGTATGCAGATCTGATGTACTGAATGGAAATGCAATTTTTCAGGTATTGCATAGCAGGTTTTATGATGCTGTTACCCAGCTATATCTGTCCGCTGTTGCTGTCCCACCTCAGGGGGTGAGACTTTGGGAATGTCCTCCCAACGGGCAGGGAATAGCAGCTATCATTGCCCTCAACATCCTGAAAAACTTTTCCATGAAAGGTATGGCAGTGACTCCGAGTGAATAAAGGTTTCCTACATGCCATTTGAAATGGATTTTTAACACTTGTCAACTACAAGTACAGGTAAACCTCTTAGTGCATGAATGTACATTAGGTGACATTCATTATTTGGACATCAAAGTAAATTGGATGCCAAGTCCTTAGGTGTGTGTTATCCAAATCTGCAAGATATATTTAGTGAGTTTCTGTTTCTCATTTAAATCAGCCAGAAAGGCGGCATATGGTATTAAAAATTACATTGTTTATGTACAAAGTATGTATAGATTAGACTATTTCGATATTGATGGTTTATCATGGTTTTGTATTGGATAAAAATGAGAATTTCTTTAAAATCTTGGATCAATATCAAAATCATCAATGTGCAATGTATACTGCACACCAGGGTCAGGGGTCAATTCCCTTTCAATTTAGTCAGTTCAGGAAATGGAATTCAAATTCAGTTTCATCCACTGAAAGATTGAACCACTGAACGTTTGAGCCAAATAGAGCCATTGAATGTCGGGGACTTTTTTTGTCAGTTTGTTTATTGAATCTCGGTCAATTTCCTGAGTTGTGTGAGTCGAAACGGGATCGACCCCAACCCTAATCTACTCTGTACGTAAAGGCATGTAATTGTAAAGGAGATCCATGCATGTATGTTCTTTCCTGGGCGGGACCTGTGGGCTGACTGTTTCCGTTACCTGGTTGTAGAGATGGGCCACAACAGCGGCCGCTACCTCCACGTCCTGACGGAAGCACTGAAGCTGAGTCTGGTCGATGTGGCCCAATACTGTGCCGACCCCGAGAAGGTCAACGTGCCCATGGAGGGACTACTGTCCGAGGGTTACGGTCGCCAGCGCGCTGAGCTCATAAACATGCAGGTGTAAGTCTGCGGTCAGTGAAACCTGACCACTTTCAGAGGAATTGAACACGTTCAGCCGCTGTCTTATACTGAGACGCTGAAGATGTGTGGAGTGAATTGAAATCAAACGCAATGAACAAGGAACATGTTACAGGCGCATGTAGTATTTTTCTGTTTGTGAAATAAATGTGTTGATCAAATTAAATATACATAGAATTTTCTTAGCAAATGCTAAGTTTTACTGAAGCAATTCAGGTAGTGCCCCACCTGGGAATCGAATGGGCAGCCCTAACCGCTGCTGTTAACACTGTGGCCATATAATCATGGGACATAATTCCTTGCCTTAATGTGGTTGAGATTGTGGAGGATTTTATTTTCCTCTTCCTTTTTTTTTTTTTAAACTGAAACTGGTGAAATTCTCTCACATGGCATCCTCCCCGCCTCCAGATGGGTGCCTGTCAGTGGCAGGCACTCTCTGCTTGTTTTAGATAGTAGTGTTTACTTACATCCCTGTAATCTCTCTCCTGGAACAGCATCATAGAGCCACCTCTGTTTGGAGTTTACAATGGAAACTCAGTACTCTCCACCCCAATGAGATCTAGACTTTAGACTTTCTGGTTGCTGGGTGAAAGATAAACAGATGGTTGGCGTCGGTGTTGCCTTGTCTTTGTGGTTGGCATAAAACAAAATAGGTATAATTAGCTCTCCGAGCTTTCGTGTGTGGTGTGTTGTAACTGGTTATCTACATTTGGTTATCGTTCCTAGGCGGAGAAAAATTAGTCATTGTCATAACTGGGAGCTTAAAGTTCAATTGATTAGAAGGGTGGTATTACAACAAAGTTGATTACTAGTGACTTGACGGACTGCCCATTCATTTATCGTTTTAGTATAATTGAAGATGGATGTATTACTTTTACCACACAAATCACAACCAGTCTTCTCAAATACCATGGACATTAACTCCCAGAAACAGAAGGCTTGATTTATGAAAATAGTTCAAGGTTATTTTTTTATTTTGTATCTGTAGACAGGTGTGATTACCGTTAATCATCTGTAGCACCGCTTGGGACTTAAAGTGCGATGTAAATTGCATTTACATTTTAGGCATTTAGCCGATGCTCTTATCCAGAGCAACTTACAGTTAGTGCATAAAGAAAAGGCCTATATTCGTAAATCACCAACATTCCAAGTAGCAGTTAATGAGAGTGTAATGATCAGGCCATACCACACCCACGAGAGTTCATGCTTTGTCACAAGAATTTACATGTGGAAGGGAAGGTAGAGTTTTTTTAATAGGATAGAAGATATGGAAGAGGGGGGAGAAGGGGAGGAGAGGTATTTCCTGAATCGATGCGTCTTCAGGTTACACCCGAACGTAGGGAGGGACTCTGCTGCTGTCAGTCCCCTGCACAGGGTTTAACCTGTACTCTAGATTAGTTTTTATGTTGCGTCATGCTATATGAATGGGGGTTTCCTCCATTAGGTCGTACTCTGCCTTGTCTTCACACTAAATGTTTGCCCTTTATCAGCAAAACAAACACAGACTTGATGAATCAGACTTATGCTTGTGTAGTTGCCCATCCTAAACCCTTCAAAGCTCCGTATATGACGAGCATTATCCAGTGAGACAGAGACAGATTTTCAGACCTGTACTAATTGTTAGTAATCTGCAGAAAGGTTACTGGTGACTAAAGGGTAACCGTTATTTAAAATAAGTATTTCATCCAGGTCTGCTGCTTATGGAGTTGTTCTGTTCATGTTGTTCTTGTTGAAGCTACATTACAGTACATTTAGGCAAGCAGCCGTCTAATCCGGAGCGACTTAACGCCGATGAAATTTCTTGTTTTTACATAAAGACCATTCATACAGCTGGATATTTTAGCTAGCTTGGAAATTAATCTCTTCAGACGTGTACTTTTCCTTCATCTATTACTAATGCCGAACCCGAATTGTAGAGAATGCTTCAAATTGGCAGCAATCTAATCACACATAGTTATTTAGTTTTGTGCAGTTTAGCGATGCGTTAAAATCTGTGTGTTTAAGGAAATTAAGGATTTAGCGTGAGGGAATTGGCTGCATCGATACTGTGACTCTCCTGTCCATCTGAAAATCCACACCACCATCTACTCAAATCTGGCCCTGGGGCCAGAAGTACTGCTGGTTTTAATTATTTTTTTTTTTTTACTATTTTGATTTTTTCCCCCATTTTTCTCTCAATTTAGTAGCTTTTGAACCCCTATTCTTATTCAATTCCCCCCGTGTAGCAACCGCTAGAGAATCGCCGCTACACAACCCCGTCAGCCGGTAGTAAGAAGGAGGGCGCCACGTCCTCTTCAGGGCGCGACTCCTCTTGCAGCTGCCAATTGCCGCTCCCTCAAAGCACCATGCTCGGATCTGGCAGGACCGGGGATCGAACCCCCGATCCTCTGGGCGCAACCGCACAGACAAAGTCTGCGACTTAGACCGCTGCACCACCGCGGTGGCTTACTTTAGAACATTTGAACCATTTCTGGATGAATACAATGTCCTCCTCATTGGACATTACACTGTTCTGTTAACTTCTTCACTTTCCAACCTAAATGTGCCTGCTTCTGGCCCTCTACTGGCCATATGTAGTATTACACTTGGTACTGAGGCCAGAGAGACTACTCCCAGTTGTGCGCCATGTTATAAGGTGATCGAATGTAAACAACAGAACCTGGCCACACTGAATGAGCTGAATTTGGTTTTCATGCCAACTTCAGCTCTTAATAATTTCTCTGAATAAACCATCGTTTATATGATGTGACAGGTTAGCTACATTTATTGATGAACTAATCATTGACTGCTGAAGACAGTACTTGGGTTACCTGTCTGGAAACATTTCCCTGTACACTGATTCATAAGTGAACTGGCTGTTTGCATGCACAGCTAATTAGATTAGATTAGATTTCCTTTATTGTCTAATTAAATTCACAAACTCCCTGAGTGATGAAAACAATTTAAAAACAATGGTGACACCATTGGGGGGGGGGGGCAGATGTGACTGCACTGCCCAGTTAATTTGCCATTAGGAGAGGGTTACGGTCCAGTTCATCTGTTGTGGGCAGGGGAAGGGAAATGGGACGGGACATGAGGGGAGGGGAATGTTAGTGTTGGCATGGCCAAATTCAGCCGTGTAACAGCCTTAGAAAAGAAGCCGTTACCAAATCTGGCTGTCCTGGCACGGATGCTCCTGTATCGCCTGCCCGACGGTAGTGGACCGGCGGTTGCCATGATGGGTTGGATCCTTGAAGATGGAAATCTCCTTCTTGAGGTAGCGAGAGTTATTGACGTCTTCCATATCCGGTAGTCTTACTCCAGTTATATGTTGTGTGGTTTTGATGACTCGCTGCAGAGCTTTCTGGTCGGCCTTGGAGCAGCTGTCATACCATGCAGTAATGCAGTATGTGAGTATGCTCTCCACAGTGCCTCAGTAGAAGTTCACCAGCAGCTTTTGGGGCAGATTAGCTCTTTTCAGCCTGCTCAGGTAGTACAAGCGCTGCTGTGCTTTCCCAACCAGTGAGGATGTGTTTGTTGACCATGAGAGATCCTCTGTGACATTAACCCCCAAAACCCTAAAGCTGGAGACCTTCTCCACTGTGTCCCCATTTATGTAGACCGGGCCGTAGTTGTTCTTGGACCTCCTGGGGTCTACAATGAGTTCCTTGGACTTTTTTGTGTTGAGGACCAGATTGTTTTCAGTGCATCACCTCACTAGGCTCTCCACCTCTTCTCTATACGTTGTCCGAGATCAGTCCAATGACTGTGGTATCATCTGCGAACTTAATGATGGTGTTAGAAGTGTGAGCAGGTACACAGTCATGGGTGAAGAGGGCATAGAGGAGGGGGCTCAGCACGCAACCCTGCGGTGTCCCGGTGTTCAGGGTCAGGGTGGAGGATGAGTGGTTGCCTAGTCTGACAGTCTGAGGACGGTCTGTCAAGAAGTCCAAGATCCAGTTACAGAGTGATGTATTATTGCAGTCCAGGTTGTGGAGTTTGGAGGCAAGCTTTTTTGGAATAATGGTGTTAAACGCCAAGCTGTAATCAATAAACATCATTCTGGCATAGGTGCCTCGGTGCTCCAGATGGTCTAGGACACTGTGGTAGGCTATTGAGATAGCATCCTCAGTTGATCTGTTTGCTCGGTAGGCAAACTGGTGTTGGTCTAGAGAGGCAGGAATGATGTTTTTGGAATGATGCCGTGAATGCATCACTGTTTGAAGGGCAGGTGTTCTTGTTCTTATAGTCTGTGATGCTCCTAATTCCCTGCCGCATACGTCGGGGGTCGGTGTTGTTGTTATGTTCATCGATCTGCTGTTTGTGGCTGTGCTCTGCTGTTCTTATGCCTCTTTTCAGGTTTGACCTAGCCACACTGTAGGCTACAGTTTCATCAGATTTAAGGGCTACATAACGTGCTTTCAGCAGATGATGGACCTCGTTATTCATCCAGGGCTTCTGGCTTGGGTACACACGGATGGTTTTATCAGTGGTGACATTATCTGCACAGCTGTTTATGTAGAACAGTACAGTGGAGACATATTCTTCCATATCCAGATGTGAATCGTGTAGTGCATTTTGTGCTAATAGGCTCCACTCTGTAGAATCCTGAAGTTGTTCAACTGCCCCCTCCAGCCATACTTTTACTGACCTAGAGGTTGATTTCACTCTGTTAATAAGTGGTCTGTAGGCCGGAGTCAAAAACCAAGGTGGTCGGACTGTCCCAGGCGGGGATGGGGTGTAACCTTATATGCACCCTTGATACTGATGTATTCATGGTCAAGAATGTTTTTGCCCCTGGTCGGGCATTTCACATTTTGGTAGAATTTTGGAAGGACTTTCTTAAGATTTGTCTGGTTGAAGTCGCCAGCTACAATGAATGCACCATCTGGGTGTGCCGATGTAGTTGTCCAAGTGCTACTTTAGCATTTGCTTGTGGTGGTAAATAAACTGCCATGATGATTACAACTGTGAACTCTCTCGCCAGATAGAAAGGTCAGCATGAGGTATTCCAGTTCAGAAGAACAGTGTCTATCAGTAATGACTATGTTGTTGCACCAAGCACTTTACATAAATGCATAGTCCACCGGCAATTTTCTTACCGGAATCGTCCGTTACCGGAATCGTCCGAGTGGCCTGCTAACTCAATAGCAGCGTTGGGAATGTTGCAGTTCAACCAGGTTTCAGTAAAAATGTAGACGCAGCAGTTTTTCATGTCCTTCTGTGAGGTTCAGTTTGATTTCATCCATTTTGTTTGCCAGTGATCGGGTATTTGCGAGGAAGACACTTGGTAGTGAGGGCTTGTGAGGTGTTGCCTTTAGCCTAGCTTGTGCTCCGGCCCACTTCCCCCGCTTTTGTTTTCTGTCCTTCCGCCACCTGCGGAGCCTTCCTGTTGGGGTAAGGATCCACGTCGGGACCGATGATCTGATAATCTCCGATGGTATGGATTCAGCGTTGTTGACCGCAATTGGCTGACTGTGGTTTGCTATAGTTAAGAGTTCCTGGCGATTATAGGATAGTAGTGCGGATCCTTTGCTGAGGATCATACTTAAAACTAACGACAAAATAATAAATAGTTTGCATCGTCTCATTATGTGTGAAGCCGCTGTGTCTACATGCGCCGCCATCTTGTCTCCATGTATTCTCTCAGAGAACTGAACTGGAGAGCCCCAGGCCATTGGGAAATTAGCCCAGGGAAATTGGTGGAAACAAAAAACTAGAAAGAGACACGTGCTTCCAGGCACAGACTTTCCCACCTCTACTTTAAGAAAACAATGGCATAGCAACAGCAGTGAAATTTTTTAAGGCCCCCCCCCAACCCCCCCCCCCCCCCCTCTCTGCAGGGCGGCCATTACCGAGCACGGGACTCCTCCAGGAAGTGACACGGTGTACTTCGCCATCGTGGACGAAGAGGGGAATGCTTGCTCCTTCGTAAACAGTACCTACATGGGCTTCGGAACCGGCCTGGTTCCCCAGAACTGTGGGTTTTCTCTTCATGTGAGCAATCGGGGATCGAACCCACACGCGCCGTTTAACTACAGATCCTTTACACACCAGCAGATACTCAGCTCATATGTTGGCAGATACCAGTCCAGTGCTGTATTACAGTACAGAACATCTATTGCAACAGTCTTCTTCTGTCCATTGTGTCCCTTCTGTCCTCCCTGCTTCTTAAATACTGGAGGTTCTGGACTGTAAAAGGAGTTTCTGACAGAATGTTGATTGTCGTAGTATTGTACTTTGTCCCTCCCCTTGAAAGATGCAATAGATTAGAATATTTCAGCTTGAACATCTGGAAGACAGGATTGTCAATACGGAGCTAAGTATCTGGTCTGTCTATAGAATCTCTGGCCCAAAAATGCAATACGTTATACCCCAGTCACATAGCACTAAATTGAGACAATTAATATTTAAATATTACAAATACTGAATGAAGTATTGATGAGATGAACATTGGGACTGTTGATCGACTGTTTCTGTTGGGGAATCCCTTATGAACTTTACAAGATAACTGATGATGATTTTGTGTTCCTATATTAAATATTTTACTATGGTCTAATCTATGAGTGAACTGCCATTGGTAAATGGGGATTATTTATTTTTTATTATTTATTTTTTGCATATATGAAAAAGCTGTTAGATGGGAGTGACAGGAATGATATAGGCTCACGCCTAGTTGCAGAATAACTGTTTGACTGATAACACCAAAAGGAATTCCCCCTCCACTGAGAAAACAACCCAATCCATGATGCAGGCCAGGAAAAATGTGCCATTGTTCAAAATCTTAAGAAAATGACGTGTGTGTGTGTCAGTGTGTGTGTGCACGCACGTTTCTGTGTGTGTGTGTGTGTGTGTGTGTGTGTGTGTGTGTGTGTGTGTGTGTGTGTGTGTGTGTGTGTGTGTGTGTGTGTGTGTGTGAGAGAGAGAGAGAGAGAGTATGTGAGCCATTTCCTGTGTAGAGAACAAAAATTGAATGGCGCCATTATGTTTTCAGTTTTTTCCTTCTTATTCCCTTACAGATGGTTTTTTTTAATATTTAAATTTTCTGCATGTAGAACAGAGGAGCCAACTTCTCCCTGGATCGTAGCCATGGAAACTGCGTTGGTCCGGAGAAGCGGCCGTACCACACCATCATGCCGGCGGTGGTGACGGACGCCGTTTCCGGGCGGCTGCTCTGCTGCTATGGAGTGATGGGAGCCTTCATGCAGCCCCAGGGACATGTGCAGGTGCCCCGCCCTGTTCTTCAACCCTGCCCCATCTATCACTAGACTCCGCCCCCCTCTATCACTAGACCCCGCCTCCTCATTCTCCCTTGAGCATGATGACCTGCTCCAGAACAGGTTGTCTTGCACCTTGTGCGTGCTCATGGTGAGGTGTTATTTGCTGGTAGAATGATGATGACAGGTGAGGGCGTGAGCTGGAAGACTGCTTCTAAATCGATACACGCAGTCATAATGAAAGAAGAATTTAGTTCTTAACCCTTACTAAGATCACAAATATGTGATTAGAACGTTCTTAGCTGAACATTCTAATGCTGATGTAACAATCACTGCTGGTAATTGAAAGAAATGGAGTTCCAGAACACTGACGTAGAATTTAGAAAAAACATTCCAAAAAAAGGCTCTTCGTCAAAGAGTTTTTATGAATATTGTCTTTTAAAATGGACAGTAATCTGCAGGAATGTCACAGGTGTCTGAGGGGTTTGGTATTTCACCCAGGTGTTTTTTGTAGGTGTTGCTCAACATGCTGGAGTTTGGGATGAACCCACAGAAAGCCTTAGATGCCCCACGCATATTTGTACACTACAATAAGGCTGGTAAGCGTTTGTGTGCGTGTGTGTGTGTGTGCGTGTGCATGCCGTGTGCGTAGTATCAGTGATGTGTATTTGTATCAGTGTTATGAGGTATGTTGTTTTGTTGTGTTAGTGTTATAATGTGACTTACTGTACATTATAAGGTATTGTGTATTGTGTTGTATTAGTGTTACCAGGTCTGCATTGTGTTCTATTAGTGTTACCAGGTCTGTATTGTGTTGTATTAGTGTTACCAGGTCTGCATTGTGTTGTATTAGTGTTACCAGGTCTGCATCGTGTTCTATTAGTGTTACCAGGTCTGTATTGTGTTGTATTAGTGTTACCAGGTCTGTATTGTGTTCTATTAGTGTTACCAGGTCTGCATTGTGTTGTATTAGTGTTACCAGGTCTGCATCGTGTTCTATTAGTGTTACCAGGTCTGTATTGTGTTGTATTAGTGTTACCAGGTCTGCATTGTGTTGTATTAGTGTTACCAGGTCTGCATCGTGTTCTATTAGTGTTACCAGGTCTGTATTGTGTTGTATTAGTGTTATAATAAGGTATCCTTTAGCACAGTTTCCTGTGCGTCGTGCAGATAGAGAGTGGAAGTTGAGTGTGGAGGATGGCGTGGAGCAGGCCGTGGCAGAGGATCTCCAGAAACGCGGACACACCGTGACCTGGCCAGTGTCGGGACACGACCGATCGCAGTTCGGACGGGGGCAGGTCATCGCCGTGGGGTGCTGGTGGGACCCCGATGCCTCTGAACCTGAGATGGCTGCCAGGGTGCTGTGGGCGGGGTCTGACCCCAGGGCGGATGGCTGCGCTCTGGGGTACTAACGATCCACGCCGCCCTACTGGAGCTGTGGTGGATGATCTGCGCATGTAGGGCTCTGTCTTGACGTTCTTAGCGCATGGTCTAAAACACATGGCGCAAGTGCATTTAGGGCGTGTCCAACTCTACTTTTGGTAGCTAGACGGTGGATAATTTCAGCGCAAAGTAAGGCGCAAGGCTCAAATGGGCTGAACTTAGTCTCTTCATTATTTATAGGTGTGTCTTGGGCGTACAATGAACCAATTAGTGTGTCATCTCCCACTCCCTTTAAAAGCCACCTGTGTTAATATAATATAATATAATAGTAAGACTGAAAAGAACGGTTTACAGCTGGCGAAACAGACCTGCTTGTGCACGAAGTTAAAGCGCACTTGCAGAGAATATATGGCATTAAAATTCTCTAAAACACACACTTTGTTAAAACCTGGTGGGATAAATGAAATTTAAGGCGCCATTTCCCTTCGCTGAGAGACAGGTAGTGGTCCTTGACCGATGGATCCATTTATTATTATGCATTTTTTGATATACACAATAATACTATTTCACATTGTAATCCTGATATTTTTATGCATGTTTTGTGTGCGCCCCTGTGTGTGTAACAGACAGGAGGAGGATGTACACGTGTTGTGCACACGCCTATGTAGACTATCTTAATATTACCCCGTTAAAATAACATTGAAACAACTGCAACATGACTTAAGACCCGGTTTGTGGTGGTTGTAGCGCAAACGCTTTCTGCTGCCCCAAAATAGCAATATGGCAAAAATTTGCCTGACCACGCCTCATCTTATGACCAAACTGCCCAGTTGGGCGCTGGCATCGGTCTGAAACTAGCAAAGACACTTGCGTTTGGGTTACCGCCGCTTAGCGGCAAGTTTAAGATGGAGCCCATAAACTTTTTTTCAAAATGCACTTTGTATGAATGTGCTGGAAAATTAGAAAATATATATATGCAGCCATGCATCAAGGCAATAGCAGCACGCACAATAAAAATAGCACAAAAAAAATGATAATAAAAAGTTGAGGATGTATTTCCATCGTCATCCTCACAGCAGGCACTTTGATTTACATTTAGTCATTTCACAAATGACGTTCTTTATATATCATCCACTGATACAGAATATTTTCTGAAGCCATTCAGGTTGGTTGCCTTGTTCACGGGTACAACAGCAGCACCCCAGCTGGGAATCGAAGGGCAATCTCTGTTGCAAGTCCAGTTCCCTAACCACTATACTACACTGCTTCCATATTGTCCCTTGAACCTGACAAAGCCATGGATATGAGTACAGTAGATAACCCAGTCTTCATATTTTATGACATAATTTTGGGGCTTTATCAATATTGTACTTGTGAAATGAGAATTATTTTACATGCGTTTCTCAATCTGCACACTAGATTTTGATTAAGCCGATTAAGCAAAAGCTCTGGCAAGTGATTAAAAAGTATTTTTATTAAGCAACATGTGATTAATTACCTCATTGAATTAATTACACGTATACCTCAAAAATCACAAAAACATATTTTTGCAAAGAAAAATGATTTGCTAATGTGTTGTGAATAAAAAAATGTGTTTTAACTTTGATTTGTGTTTGTGCTGACATTTACACTGACATATGTCCTCTTTAGACCGAACTACCAATTGGAAATTAGTTACTGCTCCCAGTCATTCATTTACATGAGTTTTTAAAATATTAAATTATGACCTTTTTTTTTTTATTACTTTAAAATGGCAAAAACCTTTGTAGGATTATTTATATATGTACATTAACACAACTACTGAAAGTAGTAAAATGTGAGGCTCTGTGATGGAAATGAAGCCTTTTCTGACCATAGGGCGTGAGTATGATGCATAACCACTGTGGAATTTGGATTATTAAGCAGGAAGGAGGGGCTGGCTCGCTGGCTCACATCCTGTCGTATTTGTGGTCTCAGTCAAGATCTAGAGGAAAACACCGCCTAGATCTGCCCCAAGCTGCAGGATGTTCCATCGGATGTCAACCCACCTGTCAGGGTTAAAACAGCCAAGGACACACAGAGTGAGGATGAACACAGATTGTTATTGTGTTCAGTGCTGCTTTGCTTTCAGAGCAGACACTCGAGAAAACCTTGCACTTTAGCGAGGGCCTGTTACAACTTTTGTTTAATCTCTGTCTATATTTAGAAGGAAAAGGCAACGCCTCGGTGTCATAGTTTCTCATTTAAACCGCAAAAGAGGAACAGATTAACTTCAGTACCTGTGTGTAACGGGGTTAAGCAGCTGCTTCTAAAAATAGATAAAAAGCCGTCTCGTGAAGCAGCTGATGGGCCTTAATTTTAATTTGTTCTATCCCTACATATGTGTTTCCCCTTAAACCCCTAGCTACCTCAGCAAATGAAGTGAAAATATTTATTAAACAACTTGTTCGGGAGGGAGTCACGTAATCCGTTCTTGCGTCCTAGAACCACCTCATTATTGCTGGTGTTCACGGCCTTTCTTTGATTACTTATTGGGTTAATCCTGGATCAATGGTAGTTGAGAAAGCTTGTTCTTGTACTTTGCCGTCTTTTTTTGCATCCTTGAGAGATTGTAGCAATATATGAGTGGAGCGCATATTAACCTGTGGTTGAGGCCCATATACTGGCTACGCTTGTGCGATTTCACTTGAAGTGAACACAACAAAACGCAATCAAACCAAACGCAAAGACCAGAGTTATGGCTGTGCTTTGCTTTGTTCTTGTTTGCCCCAGGTCTGTTCTTAATTATCTGATGCCACCTTCTGTTAGGATAAAGAACTGCCGTCCTGTGCTGTTCAGGTATTTTTACCTGCCATAAAGGACAGGGTCACCGCTGTTTGTTTCCTCTACAACCGACGTGGAGAGACATGTGAATGTATGAATGTAACCAAGACATTTATACAAGGTTTAAATGTTTTTGATGGGTTTCCTCTAGACCCTGGGTTTTCAACAGGAGGTCACCAGACCCCTGGGGGTCTTCGAAAGTACTGTAGGGGTCCCTGGCAGACTTGACTATATACACTACTCACAAAAAGTTAGGGATATTCGGCTTTCGGGTGAAATTTCAGGATGAACCTAAAATGCACTATAACCTTTACAGGTGAAATTAATTTGACCTTCTCTAAACTTTTGAATGCACATGTCCAACTATTCAATGTTTCAGTACTTTTTGCACAACTTGCTGTTCTCTAACAAGGAGCTGAACGGCAAAATTCACAACAGGTGTTTGATCCATGAATCGACCAATAAATTTCCTGGTTCAATTAGAATTGGTATTTAAACAGTCCTCTTCATCATGCTGTTCACATTTTGACATCATGAGACCAAGACGACACCTAACAATTGATCAACAGTACCTCGCCATTGCGAGGCTTCAAACAGGATGTTCTCAGAGGGAAGTGGCCACTGAGCTTAGAGTGTCACAGAGTGTCATCAGCAGGTTGCAACAGAGATACAGAGACTGGAAGAGTCACAGAAAGGCATAGAAGTGGACATCCTTTGGCCACATCCCACACTGATGACCGCTTCATTGTGAACAGTGCCCTGCGGAACCGGATGATGAATGCCACTCAACTCCAGGCACATTTAAGGGAGGTGAGAGGCACCCAAGTGTCACGTCAGACCATTCGAAACCGTTTACATCAGCGTGGTCTGCGTGCTAGACGACCTGCAAGGGTACCTGACCACACCACCAGGCACAGGCGTCATCGTCTTGCATGGGCCAGGGAGCATTTACGCTGGACGAGGGACCAGTGGGCCTCAGTGCTGTTCTCTGATGAAAGTCGATTCACGTTGAGCAGAAATGATGGCCGCCAACGATGTTGGAGACGTCAAGGAGAGCGCTATGCATCAGCCACTGTTGTCACCAGACGACCCTTTGGTGGTGGCGGTGTTACAGTGTGGGCAGATGTGTCTAGTCAATACAGAACTGCCCTACACTTTGTGAATGGTACAGTGACAAGCCCATACTACCTGAATAACATCATTAATCCAGTCATTGTGCCCCTGTATGAACAACACAGGCCTAATTTCATCTTCATGGACGACAATGCTCCAGCTCATCGAGGTCGCATCATTAGGGAAAGGCTGCTGGAGACTGGGGTACCTCAAATGGAGTGGCCTGCACTTTCTCCAGACCTGAATCCCATAGAAAACCTATGGGATCAGCTGACTCACCGTGTAGAGGCTCGTAACTCTGTACCCCAGAACCTCAATGACCTGAGGGCCGCCCTTCAAGAAGAGTGGGATGCCATGCCTCAGCAGACAATAAGTCGACTTGTGAACAGCATGAGACGTCGTTGTCAAGCTGTAATTGATGCTCAAGGGCACATGACAAGTTATTGAGACATTGACATTTTTGTTGTGGTATACCCACCACTGTTGTTGGCTTTTGTTTCAATAAATTGTTTGAGATGAGGAAATCACCATTGCATGCTTCTACTTAAATGCCCTACTTTCATGATACGTATAATATCACTGTAGCGTGAACTTACATTTTCCATAAATTTCACCCGAAAGCCAAATATCCCTAACTTTTTGTGAGTAGTGTATGTAAAACCTTTTTCTTTTTTTAACTATAACCCTTTTTAACTTATGAGGGGTCCACTGGATGCCTTTGAGCCTGGGTGGGGTTCCCTCAATCAGAAAAGGTTGAAATCTCCTGCTGTAGACTAAATTGTGCTCCCATATTATGTGTTATGCTTGTATACTGTAATGTTTCTGCATGGTATCTTGAATAACAGGACGGGCAAGAGGAACAGAGTTAGAGACTGAGTGCTCAAACTCTGATTGTGAATGAAGTGTACATATGGATCACTATACCTCACAAAGGTGCTGTTGGGTTTATGATGATGCACACACACACGTACACATACATGTACAGTACATAGACACATATGTATGCACACACATATTACACAGATAACACATGCGCACATTCACATACAGAACCACTCAGACAGACGTGCACAAACACACACACGCACACACCACAGTTTCGTAGCCTCCCCCCGGCCCCCTCTGTGACTAAAGGCATCCCAAAGAATGTCGCCCTTTCCCCAGCAGTAGTGCTGCTACTGGGCTGGACTGGAAGTCTGATGGAGATGGAGGATAGGGTCAGGGTGTGGGTGGGGGGAGGGTGTGTGTATGTGTGTGTGTGTGTGTGTGAGTGGGGGGTTCACTTAAAAGCGACACCCTCCGTTGCCCTTTCAGTTTCCTTCCTGGACTACAGCTGCGGCCAGACTCGAGGCTCGTTCGTTACCGTGCCGACCAACATGTGTTCCAAGAGTTTTACCAGATCCCTGGGAATCGCCCTGATCCCTCTGGCTGTCTGCTGCATTATAGCAAATGTTCTGCTCTATTTCCCCAACGCCGAGACTAAATACGTCCAGCAGGACCACTTAAGTACGTATGTGTGGTTCTTCACTGGGATAGCTGGAGGAGGCGTACTGGTGAGTAAATAGATTTTTATTTATTTTTTATTGGTAATAAAAACCAATCTCTGTCAGACTGCGATTTGTCGAGTTTTTTCATTACTGGAAAGTTGGCAAATCCAGCGTTTTTACACAACGGCGTTTTTTTGGGGTGGGGGTGGGGTTGGAATTGGCTGTGTTGCGGAGGATTTCGGGTCTTGGTGGAAATGTTTTTCTCTGTGAAAGGAAGTCGGCTAAAATTATCTCACGATAGGGACGCTGTGCTGAACAATAGAAACAAGTCTTGAGTATCTAAACCCAGAAACACCCCAGCCCAATTCAGCAACGGGAGCTTTAACATTCAAAAAATCTGAAATCCCTGGCTTACAATACCGTTCTGTCTGGCATTTTCTGTCTGACAACTAAAATGAGGTACGAATACCTATTTTTTATTTTACCAGAAGAAAAATACCCCATTGAGACTGCCATCTTTTTATACATACAAATATATCAACATACAATAATAATAATAATAATAACAATAATAGTAATGTGTTTATAGTCCTTGGACACACCTGTTGTTACTCTCAGATATATTTATTGCAAGTTTCTTCTTCAAACTGTATGGCTACTGTGAGCCAATCCATTTTCAGGACTGCTCCAAAGACCAGAAAACTTAGACTTGTGTGAAACATAGCTGTACTGTTAGGAAGTATGAGGTCCCCACTCAAAAAGCATGTTTTTTTTTCTTCCCGATAGCACAATAAATGGCAGTGTTGTAAAGTTTTCATGCCATAACTTACACAATTTGTCAGCCAGTTAAACTGCAGGAGTTACTCAAGACCATTCAAATGTGTGCATCTCTCTGATTACGACTAAAATATTAGCTTAAAAACATTTTAAAAAACTCTTTCTTGGTGCCTACTATAAATATTTTGAGGCCCTCATACTGTTTTCATCCTCATGATTTTGCTGATTTTAACAGGCTTGCTATATATTTGTATAGGATTATTGTAATACTTTATTATGACTATTATCATAAGATTCCATTTTCTGGGGTGACTGGGTGTTTGATCAGTGTTTCTAGAGTGAATATAAGTTTACTAAATAATAGTAACATCAGGGTGGGTTTTCTACGCATTTTTTAATGCAACTGCAAAGGAACCATTGGCTATCTGCTCCTATCTAGTGGTGATGAGTGTGAGTGAGCATAAATCAATGAGCAAAGCAATGAGGTAAAGGATTTTTATATAGATTTTTATTGTCATATTCAACTGTTCCTTTGGGCTTTTTTCAGCCAATGTGCTATAGCAAAATCCGTCTTCAGTCTTCAGTCCCCTGAGTCAGAGCTGTCAGTCATGAATTCAGCTGAAAGTGCAGTTTTTGTCTTTCTCCACTAGGGGAGCCAAACTCCAGTCTTGCAGAGCCACTGCGCCTGGCGTCTGCACGTTTTTGTGGTTTCTGTTCATTCAGCAGCCAATTTAGGTCTTGGATAACCAGGGACTTAAATTAAGCTCTTAAATGCTGAAACACCCGCAGATACTGTCCAGGACTTCACTCTGATGCTCCTGCTCTCCACTGTAGGATCCTAGGAGGTATTGGTTCCAGGTTTTGTTTTATTTTTGTTGTTACTCAGAACATATTTGATCAATTAAAGCAGTTGATCACAAATAAAAAAGGTCACCTCACATAAATCCTCGGGTCTGAATTGGCTGTTGATTTTAAGGTGGAAACAATAACCAGAAGACCATTTGGCTCTCCAGGACAAGCTAGCTCAGTCCACTCATGTGTTAGTTAGAAAATGTTCTCCTGGCTAATAAAGCTGTGTTTGCTTCCAGATTTCATGCCAGCTTCTGCTCGTAATGAATTAATTGGTTCTTGATTTTTGCAAATGTCATTTGCGCGACCTGACATTAGAGCTTAATGCTTTGAGAAGCTGATGAATGACAACTGAAGAATATTCTTGTTTTCTTAAATGGAACATTTTTCTGTGATCGACTTAACAAGGGAACCAGCATCGGTCTGTACAGAAGGCATACACCCAGGCCTCAGGCAACAGAATGGTGCCACCCTGTAATAGAGAGTGATGTGGCGCCACCTTGTGGGAGTCCCTAGAAATACACCAGCTCTCTTTCTCTCTCGCCTCTGCAGATGATCGTGCCGGTGCTGGTGTTTGTAAACCTAGAGAGGTGCGCCAACTGCTGTGCCAGCGAAGGGTCCGCGGTGAGTACTTCTGATGGGAAGCCAAAAAGTAGGTCCATACCGGGGGGTTCTGTTGGAAAGGGACAGGGCGTATCATAGCAACAACTCCTAGCGACCAGTTTCCAGGCAGCAGAGTGTGGGTCACGGTTACAGGAAAGGGTGTGGGGGGGCCTGCTGGGGTCTGCTCTTTTGTCAAACTTGGTTGCCAAGGCAACCAAACTTTCTGTTAGCTCCAGCTGTGCATTGTCGCTTCTCCATTATAAAAGGTGCAGCTTCCTATGTTGGATATCCATTATTATATTACATAAAATTTTTGGCACTTGGAAGATGCTCTTAGCAACCTTAAATTATGTTGTGCATCATGGCTTCTCTCATAAAATAAAGAGAGACATAACTATTGTGGGATTCTGTGTAAGTTGGCCTGCCTCCAAAATGAATGAACAGCCAGTGATGTGGTCTCTAGAGATGTCAGAAAGGTGTCCAGCAGGGGGTGTCCAATCCTATCCGAAAAGGGCCGGTGTCGGTGCAGGTTTTTGTTTTAGCCAGCACTAAGACACCTGATTCACTAAATATCTAAGCATGGTCTTCAATCAAGACCATGATAAGTAGAATCAAGTGTCGTAGTGCTGGGCTAGAACAAAAACCTGCACCCACACTGTCCCTTTTCGGATAAGATCGGACACTCTGGTGTACAGGAAATGGAGGCCTTGACTACATTACATTTACTACATTACTAACCCTGTTTGTCTCTGGGGGGTGGGGCATAGGTGGGTGGAGCCAGGCTAACCCTGTTTGTCTCTGTGCAGATGTGCAGTTCTGTGCTGGCTGCGCTGGTTGGACTGGCCGGGGCTGGATACTGCTTTGTGATCTCCAATCTGGCTCTAATGGAAGGACCTTACTGCCTGTATGCCGGGGAGTGGCAGAGCCCGTTCACCAATCAGACCGGAGAGTACGTTTCATCTTTCTAAGACTGGCTTCCCATCAAATTCAGGATAGATTTTAAAATGATTGTTGTCACATATAGGGCATTGCATGTTCAGGCACCTGTGCCTACATTAGTGAGCTACTTTGCCCTCACAGCACCAGCAGGTCTCTGAGGTGCTTGGGGACCAGCCCCTTGAGGACCCGGTGTGCAGACCCCTGTTCAAAGAGGCGGAAATCGCTGTTGAAACCCACTCTATGCCAAGGGGCGGGGCTGTCAACTTCCCCTTGTTTGAATATGGACACAATGCACACGTGTAGGAGGATGTAGTCATTTATAGAAAATTAAATACATTTACAGTGCCGCACAGTAACCATATAGCACCCAAATTTTGGTTGGGGGTACACAAGAGCGCTAGCTAGCTAGCGGTTAGTTTTATTAATTCACCTGCCTTATGTTTCAGTGTGTGCCAAAATATTGCATCAATGGCAGGTTACTCTTGCAGGATGTTGGGAAATGAAACAGGCCAAAGGGCATCCTTTACAGGACAAATCATCTTTACTTGAAGTATGGCATGTTCTAGCTAGTTCTGGACTGTTGGTCACCGTAGTATGTATAGTGGTTATATTTAATGTCAATTTGGCCTGCCTTTGATCCAAACAACTAATTGCTCCATGTGTTAAAAGTAAAAACTCTCCACAATTAATTGTTGTAGTGTAATATGTTAACTTTACAATATGTTCTATTTTGTGTGAGATTTATGCATTTGATGCTATAACTAAATCAGTAGTGTCAATTCTCTGCTATAATTAGGGTAGGATTCTTGATCTGGTTTTGATCTCCAAGCTATTCTTTATGAAAGTGTTTTCCTTTTGAAAAATTGCCACAGCATAGACCTTTGGGAGTTTCAGTGAAAATGTTCTGGGTAACAAGTGTGTCTGTATGTGTCTCTGTCTGTCTGGATGTGCATTTTGTGTGTGTGTGGATGTGTGTTCCGTGTGTGTGTGTGTGTGTGTGTGTGTATGTATGGATGTGTATTTTGTGTGTGTGTGGATGTGTGTTCCGTGTGGGTGTGTGTGTATATATGGATGTGTATTTTGTGTGTGTGTGGATGTGTGTTCCGTGTGTGTTTGTGTATGTATGGATGTGTATTTTGTGTGTGTGTGTGTGTGTGTGTGTGTGTGTTCCGTGTGTGTGTGTATGTATGGATGTGTATTTTGTGTATGTGTGGATGTGTGTTCCACGTGTATGTGTGTGTGTGTGTGTGTGTGTGTGTGTGTGTATGTATGGATGTGTATTTTGTGTGTGTGTGGATGTGTGTTCCGTGTGTGTGTGTGTGTATGTATATGTATGGATGTGTATTTTGTGTGTGTGGATGTGTTCCATGTGTGTGTGCGGATGTGTATTTTTTGTGTTTTGTGTGTGTGTGTGTGCGTGTGTATTTGTGTGTGTGTATGTGTCTGTGTGTTGTGTTGCATGTGTGTGTGTGTGTGTGTATGAATGTGTGTTGTGTTGCATGTATGCATGTGTGTTGTGTTGCATGTGTGTGTGTATGCATGTGTGTTGTGTTGCATGTGTGTGTGTGTATGCATGTGTGTTGTGTTGTGTTGCATGTGTGTGTGTGTGTATGCATGTGTGTTGTGTTGCATGTGTGTGCAGTTACCTGTTCCACAGGGACACCTGGTCCAGATGTGTGGAGCCTCCTAGCATTGTGGAATGGAACATCACTCTGTTCTCCATCCTCCTGGGACTCAGCGGCCTGGAGTGCATCATATGCGCCGTGCAGCTGGCTAACGGCCTGGTGGCGGCCGTGTGCCGTCCCTGCTGCTACAAACAGCGCTATAGCCTCAACGCCTGAGGAGACTCAGCGGGGACTTACTGGAGATTCACCGGGGACTCACCAGAGATTCACTGGGGACTCACTGAAGATTCACCAGAGACTCACCGGAGATTCACTAGGGATTCACTGGAGATTTACCGGAGATTCACTGGGGACTCACCAGGGTCTCACCAGAGACACACAGGGGAGTCACCGGGGACTCACTGGGGACTCACCGGGGATTCACCGCGGACTCACTGGAGACTCACTGGGGACTCACCGGAGATTCACCGGGGACTCACCAGGGACTCAAGGGGGAAGATTTTTAAACAAACATGTGTTTTCACCAATATTCAGAATAAGATTATTTACATTTTAAAAACACTCCTGCTGACCATTCCACCTCCAATTTTCAAGTGCTGACATGATACAAACCAAATCAACAATTTAGTTCTGAATATTGGTGAAAATAGATATTTCAACTACAATTGTAAAAATACTTAAAATCTAATCTGCAGGAATCTTACTGCTATCCAAAGGACTATTAGTATAGTAAATATTTTAAATAAAGTATTTGATCCAGGTGTGGAGAGGACATGTCGCCCCTGCTTTTATACACTAGAAATAACTGGGCTATTTCCTGGGTCATTATTCACACACTGTACAGAAAATAAGCAGGCTTTGCATTGCTTTGCATTATTGTTGTGTAAGGTATGTATAAGGTAATGAGATTCCCACTATGTTCCTACTATATTTGAGTTGAGACATTTACAGTATGAATGTGTCAATGCTTTTTTAATGAAACTATTCTTATGTTTTTGTACAGGAATTGCAATAGAAAAATGTATTCTGTTACCTGTGGTTTATTTTATTTGAAGAACCTTTTAAATAAAGGTCATATTTTGATTGTCTATTTTCAGTGAAATGAGAATATATTCTAAATTATTTTGGATGTCTGAGGATGTTAAATTGATATGACAGTCGACAAATGATGGTAGAAGACCATTATCATTTAATTTTGAATTGAGTTGTATTTTGCAATGGTCTCATTTTTATCATAATTGCACTTGTCTATGTTAAATAAATAAAAATTCCACTTCAAAGATTTGGTTCAAATCATATTTTACGGACCTTAGATATACTTGAAACCATTTTTCCAATGAGTGTTCCCTAAAACAGTGAATGCTACAGGTTTGTTTCTACCTGTGGATATGTCCATCCATCCATTATCCATTAACCCGCTTGTTCCTGGTCAGGGTCACAGGGGTGCTGGAGCCTATCCCAGCATGCATCGGACGAGAGGCAGGAATACACCCTGGACAGGCAGCCAATCCATCACAGGGCACACACACCATTCACTCACACACTCATACCTAATTTTGAGTCTCCAATTAGCCTAACCTGCATGTCTTTGGACTGTGGGAGGAAACCCACGCGGACACGAGGAGAACATGCAAACTCCACACAGACAGGCCCTCGGCCGGGATTCTAACTCGGTACCTTCTTGCTGTGAGGCGACAGTGCTAACCACTGCACCACCGAGCAGCCCCTGTGGATATGTGTCTTTCCTTAATATTCTAATGCCCTGTTTTTCCATGAGGTTCTGTTCAGTCTCAAACTTTTCCAAAGGCCCAGTTACAGTGCCCTCCACTATTATCGGCACCCCTGGTAAAGATGAGTAAAAAGGGTTATATAAAATTAACCGTTTGGTGAATTAGCTTAATCTCATTAACCTCATCAAGAAATAATAATTTTTAACAAAAACACGTGTGCCACAATTCTTGGCACCCCTGCATTTATATATAGAATAAAGTAATCATTTTAAATATTTACTTGCATATCCTTTGCACGCCATGACTTCCTGTTGTCTGTGACCCAACAAAATCAAAAGACTCTTGATATCTTATTTTCTGGTACCCTTACAAGGTATGAAACGAGCCTCAAACCATCACTCTGCTGCCAGATATGCAGTAGATATGGATGGATGACCTTAAGGGTTGTTTCTCCTGACAAATTTTCCTATTGAACTCTATGGAAAAATAAGTCAGGAGAAGACACCCTTCAAGTTATCCATCCATATCTACTGTATTTCTGGCAGCAGAGTGATGGTTAGGGTTGGGTATCAAGAACCGGTTCCAAGTTGGAACCGCTAACAAATTTCCAAGAACCGTGGATTCGTTAAGACACGTGCATTTCGATTCTGCTTCTCGGTTCCTAACTGTTGCATACATTTCAGTCGCGCTCCCGAGTGAACTGCAGTGAGCTTTTTACAGTCCATAAATTTCACTTATCTGCCAGGACCTGCTACGTGGACCTAACGTCACATCATTTGTTACGTATTACGTCAGCGACTTAGCAAAGCACATTGCTACTGTTTACATTCTGGATCGACCGTCATGGCTGACCGCAGCAAACGTTCGAAAGTTTGGCTTAGCTTCACTAAAAAAGATAGCAACACGGCAAAATGCAACACCTGCTGTAAGGTTATTTCGTGCATGGGAGGAAGCACCTCCAACATGACGAAGCATTTGCTTCAACACGGCGTGAATCTGAAGGAATGCACCGTGTTTGATGTGTTGCGGTCTCCCAGCCACAATGCAGCTAACGTTGTCATAAAATCTCTTCTTACCGTGAAAAACGACGACATCTGACCCAAGGGGCCAAGACTGGGATTTCGTTTTGAAGCCCACTTCCTGGTTGGCCTGGGAGCCGCCATTGTGCCGTTGCTCACTAGCGCCACTGCGGTTGGCTCCAGTATAGGTCTTTCCCCATGTAAGTGAACGGCAGCAATTTGGTCAAAATACTCAGTCAATAAATTTTTTACAAAATTTTTTTTTATTGCAATAGGTGCCTTTCCTTCATCTAATGCCTGTGCATGTGCTGATTTTTTAAAATATTGTGTCGTTTGGACAGGGTATTGACATTTGTTCAGGACCAATCAGGGGACAGATTGAGTCGGGTTACTGTCGGTCATTTCACTCACTTTGAGGGGCGGGAACCATAGACGGAACGGGCGGGACGTGGGGCGGGACGTGGGGCGGGACGTGGGGCGGGACGTGGGGCGGGACGTGGGGCGGGACGTGGGGCGGGACGTGGGGCGGGACCCATAGGCGGTACCTCAAGTGGCTAGCAATGGCCTTGACATTCTCAGCCATTCTCCTCCTTTTAATGTGTGAATTTGGCTAATATTAGACACATCGCAATCAGATCGCAATTCTTATTGTCACTAGTGTTGAATTCATTATGGCATGTTCTGCATGTTATATTCTGCTCTGTCTTCACAATCCTATTGTAACACTGCATACAACTGTACTAATCGAGCGTCTCAAAAGCATTCTCTCCAGTTTTTTCGGTGAGACATTTTTTATTACTTTATTTTTTACCGAGTAAGTAACGTTAGCCTTATTAGATAACAGCCTGCAGAAGTAGCCTACGCTACCTAGCATGACAAGCTAACGTATATTACGTAGACCGGTATGCTAGTGGAGTTAGCACCTTTATCTCCCAAAACCGTTTGGTTTGGCTACTTAACGTTAGCTAACGATGTAAAACCTACATTGCACTTCGTCCTATGCTCTCCACTGGCTAAGTGCATTTTATGTGGTGTGAATTTCGACATTGCTAACGTTACCGTGCATTAGTCAAACAAAAAGCAGTCTCCAGTTTTTTCGGTAATACAATTTTTATTACTTTATTTTTTACCAAGTAAGTGGCCTTATTAGATAACAGCCTGCAGAAGTAGCCTACGCTACCTACCGCGACCTAGCATGACAAGCTAACGCTTTTGTATAATACGTAGACCGGTATGCTAGTGCAGTTAGCAACTTTTATCTCCCAAAACCGTTTGGTTTGGCTACTTAACGTTAGCTAACGATGTAAAACCTGTCAAAAGTAACGTTAGTCAAATTTCAGTTGTGTAACGTTAACTTATATTCCATTAAACATCGACCTGGTGAGCCTTTGTGTCTATTTTTAGCTTTGTAATTTAACGTTAACGGTCTCATCGTGGACATGTAGCTACATTGCACTTCGTCCTATGCTCTCCACTGGCTAAGTGCATTTTATGTGGAGTGAATTTCGACATTGCTAACGTTACCGTGCATTAGTCATGGTGTATTTTTCATTAGAGGTATTCATTTTAGGTTGAGCATTATTTATAACTTTTAAAGCATGTGGGAAACGTGTTCATGGAGATGGAAACCCGACATAACGTTAGCTGTCATTTAGCTATCATGTTTTTCGTGTCGCCACTTGCCACCACCATGGACTGTATAAAAATAGGGTAACGTTAGGCTAACGTTAACATTACAGTCTGATATTTTCCCACATAGGCTAACGTTAACATTATAGTCTGATATTTTCCCATGACCCTTGGATTATAGAATATTGTATGAGATTTCAGACAGAATTTGCTTTGAATTCTGGCAATTAACATCATCCAAATGTCTAATTTCAAACCATATTCCTCGGTGCCCGACTACTTTTATCTGTGATGGTAGTTTTATAATTCTGTAAGCTGCATCGCAACCGATCGCAGCCTATTATAACCATTTTATTCTTTGATAGATTTCCTTTAGCTAATGAAGACATGCTGCAGCAGTGGTTGGTCAACATGTATGTACATAATATTATATATACACACATAACCCCTGGATGACTGTTGCAAGTATCACTTAGAGCCCGCATAAACGGGGCATAAGTGTTTACTGTGGAAGTCCTCGCTTACAAAGACCCATGGATTACAATACCACTTACAGCCAGCATAAACATGTACAAATTTGATCTTTTATGTGGACCTTGTCATTTTTAATGTGTGTCTCGTCAGGGTTTGTCTTGTACTAAATGTGTGTCTTGTCTTGTGTTCCCACTCTCAGCCTGTACCTTGACGTGGTGAGTGGGCTTTAAACTGAGACAGGCTACTGAACTTTGTTGTCTCCTATGTCAAACCCCTAACTTCTTGTTACCTTTGAGTTTTTTGTCCCCTATTATGAAATGAAAACTGATCTTGTTCTATCCTTTCTCTATTTTACAGATGTAAATTTATTACCAGCTGTTCAAGTTACCAACATAATCAATACTAACACAGATCACTAATTCTGTGATGAAATGATATCTTGAGCTGCTAATTTGTAGAATCAGATGTGCCAAATTTGGGGGTTGAAACAGCACAAGGAATAGGGTTGGGGACCGCAGTCCTAGTCTGTGGGTGACCCTCTTATCAAATGTGCAGCATCCATATTACAAAGGAAAACGCCGCCATCCTGTGCGGGATGTATGGACCACAGACTCACCCGGTCAGCCACAAGGGACATCTGACCATCTTTTAAGGATACATAAAAGAATTGTACTGATTTCAAGTTGCTTTGTGAAAAAAGAATGATCTTAATCACTCCTTTAACACATTTAAAGTCGCAGCACAAGCTGGTCCTCCTTAGTCTTTCAGTGAGATTACAGGATGTGTTACTTATTTACATCAGTGGCTATACCTACACTGTGTGCACGCTGGGGAAGGCCATCTTGAGCGGTAATGTATTGGTGCATTATGTACTCATTATTTAACTGAATGCAAGAGGGTATTAAATATTTTAAAGACAAAAGCAGACAAAAACCTCAAATTACATTTTTCCACATTTATATAAAGGGTCTGATTCTCATTACAGAGCAAGTACTTACAAAAATGAATTGCTGTACAACATGTATAATGTAGAGGGTAGTTAGGCTACCAGATGCCCTTATTTATGCTTCATTTTGAATGACATTTGATTAGTTTATATATTGTGTAATATTTGCTATTTCACCTACTGCATGATTCTGTTATGCAAATAATGAACACATGAAAACAAGTTGGATAATTTAAAAACATTTTTATTGACAGCTACACCGGCTTAGGGAGCAGGAAGCAAGAAAGGCCATGGGGTGCCATGGCTGGAGAGGACAAGATGGGGGGGGTGGGGGAGAGAAGATGCGGGACAGGGATGAGGAAGAGCAGGGGGAGTTGGGTGAACAATGGCATAGCTACAGATGTCATTAATTAAAATAAATCATAATACAAAATATAACATCACATAAAATTTGAAAAGCTGACCCATTTCATTAAAAAAAAACCTATTCCATTAAAAGCTAAATCCAGGATTGGAGAAACTCCTCCCGTAGATTCAGTCTTTAAGGGAATGGACCATACTATTTAAAAAAATAAAAAGTAGCTGTCACCAACTATCCAGACAGTTTTAGCTGTGTAAGAGGAATAAAATTAAATGCATCTCATTGCAATATACAATGATACATTCTGGATGCAAGCTATTAAAAACATCATCCACAATCTAGACATGATACTTTAATATTGTCAATATGCTGTTTGGTCCTATTGCATAAGGCGAGCTACGCTTGAAAAATTAGCAATGAAAGGGAAATACACTCAAGTATATTATGTAAATGACTAGTTTAAGGCACAGTGATTAAAAAAGAAAAATGGTTCACAATGAAAGGTGGGTACAGAAACTCACAGTTGAGGCTTCGGCTTTCCATCGTTGTGTCTGCAAAAGACATTAAAAATTCAAGGTTACAACCAGTCTGTGTAATGAGACCATGCACTAGGGTGGGAAACTTCTGAAATTTTCACGCATGCAAATAGATTCTTATTAAAATGCTTCGTAGATGACCACAGCTGACGTTATTTCATCTTCTTTCATTGTGATTTGCGTTAGCTAGGGTGATCATATAGCTATTGTATATTTTATCCACACAAAAAAAATTAGGACAGGTTCGGGCGGGCATTATTAACATAATAGGCTACTCTGCTGGGTTATTGGAACGAGCAAAACCTAACCAGACATTTTTTGGAATTTAGAAATCCCGCAAGGACCTATTTTTATACAGTCTATGGCCTGGACGGATTTTTTGGGTCGCAAGCTTGCTGACAGCTTGCTACCTATTTAGAGCAGCTCTTCGGGACATTTATAATAAAAGTAGTCTTGTACGTAAATGTGATTGATTGACCGTCAATATCGTTAATGGCAATCATAACGTTACCCTATGTTCGCCTTAGCCTGCCTAGGCCTAACGTAACCAATCTCACTGTCAAGCTGGTATGCTAGCTAATGGAATTAGCCTACCTCCGATCTGAGTTGGGTGGAATATTAATGTACTTTAAATTGTAGGGGGAGACTGGGGACAGTTGCAACAAGGGACAGTTGCAACAGTATCTATTCCTCCAATCAGAAACATGCTAGAATGATGACACTCCATACTACACATGCACAATTAGACCCTCTCCATCAGGAAGAAAGGAGCCACATTCAATCTTTGCTTCTACATTTATTGACAAAAGCTTGTTTTGGAGGTATGAAAGTAATTTTGTTCACAAGCTATATTTTTGTCATACTGTCCTGACCTTTTGTATGAATTAATCCAAACTTACTTAGTTTGAATCATTGTTTTGTTGATTTCTATGTGACATGATTAGCATGTGTCAATGTCATTGTGTCTAGCTAGCATATGAGGTTTTCTCATGTTGCAACTGTGAGGGACAGTTGCAACATGTTGTTGCAACTGTCCCTCACAGTTGCAACATGAGCTAGATACATGTTGCAACTGTCCCCAAGCTAAGCAGCTATATCAGGTTCCGCTTTTTCTATTGGAGAAAGCAATATTAAATGTGTCTTAATATAGTTATTTTAAAAGGATAGTTGACCCAAATATGCCAACTGTTGTCTTCCCATGTATGCCTCATTACAGTTCCCTCTGCTTATGTCTCAAGGACCCATAAATTCTGCTAATTAGAATTTTTGTAAAACACTTAAAATGCTACTCCTCCTACAAAAGTTGACCTATTTGCACGGAACTTGGTATGTGGATTCATCTCGCGTACCTTTTCTAAGGCCTCAGTCAAAAAATGGCCAAATGACAAGCCAATGAATTTTCAGTGGGCGTGGCTTATTTAAAAAATGCTAATAATTCCTAAACCATTTGATAGAAAGTTATCTTTTAAAATATTAAAATTCTGTATACAACTTTTATGAAGCATGGTCTAAGGAGGGTATATACCAGGTTTCGTGCAAATCCGTCAAATTCTCTAGGAGGAGTAGCATTTTAAGTGATTTACAAAAAATGCTAATTAGTGGAAAATCCTATATGGTGGACTTTATGGGTCCTTGAGGAAAATATAGATATGAACTACAGTACATGGGTTAGCGCCCTTGATCTGGTGCTCTCGTGTAGACATTTTTGAAACTGCATTGTAGTGTGTTACCTGACAGTGACATTGAGACAAAAGGCAAAAGTTAATGAGTAGGTTACAGTTTAATGCTTTTTTTACATGTTGCAACTGTCCCTCGGCTTAGGGACAGTTGCAACATCTGACGACTTCCATTAAAATACATTTTGATGAACTACATGTCAAATGTGATCATCTTTAAACGTATAAGTATAGGTTTGGGTAATTAGTAGACATATGTAAATTTAATATATTAAACTTTGGTTGGTCTAGTCTAAATAATCTCTGAGTAATTGAGAGTAATTGAGAGAAATGCAAAAAATAGTTGCAACTGTCCCCAGTCTCCCCTACTGTAAATTGAAGATAACTGAATAAACGTTATAACATAACACAATGATGTGACGAATTTCACACAGTCAATGCAAATAAATAACACAGTAAAACCGTGAAAATGAAATGATATAATAAACATTAGCTTAACTTACCGTGAATTCGCTTGCAATATAAAACCAGAGCTCCCGCTTCTAACTTCTCCCGCTTTCCAGAATCTCCGCCCCGAACTGTCAATCATACTGTGCCTGGACAGAGACCCTCCCATGAAGACCATATCCGGTTCACCCTGCTCCAAGCAAAGGTCAAGTCGGCTCCACTGAGCAGGCGCAGTTCGTCCAAACAGCCGGCGAAAAAGACTTCCGTGTTTCAATTTGGTTTTTCCGAGGCCATGGAAAGGCAATGGGTGACGTCACAGTGGCTTTGTCCATATTTTTATACAGTCTATGCATCTGACAGATGTTTAGGTAAATCTATCACCACGGCGGCACTTTCGCCACAAGTCAGCAATTATACCGGGGAAATGCCCTCTTTGAAAACAAAAAACGAATGAATATTAAAAGGTTAGTCTGTTACTGCATACCCGTTTTTGCTAAAGCTGCATCATAGCTATGATAACGCGGAGCTTTCAAAACTATAACAGCGCGGAAACCCTTAAAAAATACAAAATAAAAACCGTAGCTAGGCTACGACATATTATGGACTAAACACGCCACATTTTAGTTAATAAAACTCAAGTAAGCTAATTTAGATATCCAGTGAGCACAAGTGGCATACAGAACTAGTTTACTTTTTTTTAGCCGCATTTTTTTTGTAAGTATAAACCGAACTTTTTTTTTTTTAATACAATTAGTTTGATTTATTTATTTAAGTATGAGCCGAAGTATGGCTTCTTGGTGTGTCTCCCCGTGGCGCAGTCTGTAGCGTGTTCTAATTAGGATTCCCGTGTTCTTTGCGACATTGTCGGTTCGAATCCGACCTTTCCTCTTGTCTCTACACTGTGCTGTCCAATAAAGCTTAAAGGCTATTACACCTATTTTAAGCAAGTATAGTCCATTTTAGTACTTATAAACTTTTGTAGCCACAATTTCCTCTATATTCTCAGCTACCTTGAATTGAGAGAAAATGCTGTCAGCTATAAGTTAGAGTGAAGGAAATGTAGAGACCTAGCTACTCACTCCAAAAGTCTCTGGGACCTCAGATGGATATCTGGCTTCTCTGTCGAACATGAGGTTGAATGGGGAGTGCTTGGTGGTGATCTGTACTTTGGTGCGCAAGCCAAACATGGCTGCACTGAGGTCCCAGTTCCAAGGATTCTCATCCACCAATTTGGTGAGAGTTTTGAAACATATTGACATTGTTATGAAATACTATTTCGATTGTAAAGCATAGCTTATGATTGCGATGTGTGACCCAAATCACACTGCTTAATACAATACCAAAATAGAATACTTAACACAGCGACTATAGTACCATTTAGTGGTGTAAATGGGTCAAGGTCAGTTTAGTGTCAAGTCCACATTACTTTTTCACTGTCCCATTCATTCTTTCAACCAATCCACTGGTCTGTGGATGGTAAGGTGCGCAGAAGCTTCTCTCGATGTCCAGCTTCTGGCAGAGAGCCATATTCGGCTGAATTTAATGGACAACAGTCAGTTAGTACAAAAGAAAACTGAGTGAAGGGAGCCTCAGCCATGTTTTTGGGTAATGATACGGACTGCACAGGGAAAGATATTGAGAAATGATTGAAAATGCATTGTAATAGGACAATAGGACAGCACCTTATTCCTGAACTCTTGGTGAGAATGTGTTTTGGTGCCCCAAACTTGAATTCTACAATGCACTGTGCTACATCCTCGGCTTTCTTAAGACTTCAGCGGATATGCCTCAGCCCACTTGGTCTTGTAGTCAATCATGACGTCCCTGTGCAGTCCGTCTCATTACCCAAAAACATGGCTGAGGCTCCCTTCACTCAGTTTTCTTTTGTACTAACTGACTGTTGTCCATTAAATTCAGCTGAATATGGCTCTCTGCCAGAAGCTGGACATCGAGAGGAGCTTCTGCACACCTTACCATCCACAGACCAGTGGATTGGTTGAAAGAATGAATGGGACAGTGAAAAAGTAATGTGGACTTGACACTAAACTGACCTTGACCCATTTACACCACTAAATGGTAGCTACTATAGTCACTGTGTTAAGTATTCTATTTTGGTATTGTATTAAGCAGTGTGATTTGGGTCACACATCGCAGTCATAAGCTATGCTTTACAATCGAAATAGTATTTCATAACAATGTCAATATGTTTCAAAATTCTCACCAAATTGGTGGATGAGAATCCTTGGAACTGGGACCTCAGTGCAGCCATGTTTGGCTTGCGCACCAAAGTACAGATCACCACCAAGCACTCCCCATTCTACCTCATGTTCGACAGAGAAGCCAGATATCCATCTGAGGTCCCAGAGACTTTTGGAGTGAGTAGCTAGGTCTCTACATTTCTTTCACTCTAACTTATAGCTGACAGCATTTTCTCTCAATTCAAGGTAGCTGAGAATATAGAGGAAATTGTGGCTACAAAAGTTTATAAGTACTAAAATGGACTATACTTTCTTAAAATAGGTGTAATAGCCTTTGAGCTTTATTGGACAGCACAGTGTAGAGACAAGAGGAAAGGTCGGATTCGAACCGACAATGTCGCAAAGAGCACGGGAATCCTAGTTAGGACACGCTACAGACTGCGCCACGGGGAGACACGCCAGGAAGCCATACTTCGGCTCATACTTAAATAAATAAATCAAACTAATTGTATTAAAAAAAAAAAAAGTTCGGTTTATACTTACAAAAAAATGCTGCTAAAAAAAAGCAAACTAGTTCTGTATGCCACTTGTGCTCACTGGATATCTAAATTAGCTTACTTGAGTTTTATTAACTAAATTGTGGCTTGTTTAGTCCGTAATTTGTCATAGCCATAGGCTACGTGTAGCCTAGCTATGGTTTTTATTTAGTTTTTTTTAAGGGTTTCCGTGCTGTTATAGTTTTGACAGCTCCGCGTTATCATAGCTATGATGCAGCTTTAGCAAAAACGGGTATGCAGTAACAGACTAACCTTTTAATATTCATTCGTTTTTTGTTTTCAAAGAGGGCATTTCCCCGGTATAATTGCTGACTTGTGACGAAAGTGCCGCCGTGGTGATAGATTTACCTAAACATCTGTCAGATGTCGTCGTTTTTCACGGTAAGAAGAAATTTTATGACCGTCGTTACAGCTAACGTTAGCGCTAGCAGTAGCAACGTCTCACGCTCAGGTACAAAACACAGATGAGCTGACATTCGCCTTTTATATTAAACGAATGATGTCTACAAATTATTCTTCTAATATATATTTTTCTTAGATACGAGTTCAGAGCACCCCTCCACCTCCGGTTAATCCCCAGAGACCCTCCTGTACAGAAACTCCTTTCACTTTAGCCATGAAGGGGAAGATGAGCAAGGAGAAAGTGGATGAATGTCACCGAGCGGTGACAAGATTTGTGGTGAAGGGGTTACATCCCTTTGCTACGGTTGAGTCTACTCCGTTTAGGTATGCAAAATGCATTATTGATATCTGGTTATTCACAGCAATATCCATATACACCTCCCCCTCGATAAGTCACGCGGATAACTCGCGGTTGTGCAGTTGGCTCCCAATTTATCAATGCATTGAATATCTGTACTGTGATATTACTGATGCTATTGAGCAGAATAGACGCGACCGTAACGTTAACTAGTCTCTCACAAGCTTGGCATGCATGCAGCTTTGAGATCAATAGCACGCAGCGCACGCCGGAAGATTGGTCTCAATAGTAACAGTCACCTGTTTGCGTTGTCAATCGATAGTGGATACAGCGTGCTTTCTCGGACAAGAGAACTTCGGACTTTCATTTGACTCATTTGATCAAGTCGGGTTGAGAGAAAAAAAAAAAAACACTGCTCCATTAATTCTGTCAATTTGGTTTATAATACATAATTTGCAAAGAAACAGCATGTGCTGCATTCCATACATCTTTAAAATACTTTTTAATGACGTTTTTATTCCTCAGCCTTTAATTTGCGGTAATTTAATTTGTAATAGTTTTTGTTGATTATTCCTTATAAGAAAGAGTAATATTTATTTTTATAAATGAAGGGAAAAAGAAACCTTCCTGTCACAGACAGTTGATTATAGCCTAAATGTTCCAAGAATAAAGGTGGCTAATTTTTGTTCCTGAAATGTGTTCTTTTTTTCTCTCCAAAAAATATTGGAATCGGAACCGAGATTCGATAAGAACCGGATTCGATAAGCAGAATCGGAATCGGAATCGATAAAATTGAAACGATACCCACCCCTAGTGATGGTTTAAGGCTTGTTTGATATGTCAGACCCTTGATGACTTAGAGCCATTTAGCCAACCATGTGTTCCATACTGTTCCAGTGTAATTTACAGTTAAATCTAGTCCCACCCCCCAATTCCCATAGAGATCCATTCAAATGCAGAGATGTTATAGTATCGCTTGTAAGAGTATGAGAAAATAAAATATCAAGAGTCTTTTGATGTTGTTGGGTCACATTCATCAGGAAGTCATGGCATGCAAAGTATTATTATGCGACAAAATATTAAAAATGATTACTTTATTCTATATATAAATGCAGGGGTGCCAATAATTGTGGCACACGTGTTTTTGTTAAAAATTATTATTTCTTGATGAGGGATTTTTTTTTCTCATAATAAATTTACCTCAATTAAATTTTTTTTTTTTAATCATTTTTTCAGTGTGAGATTAAGCTAATTCACCAAACAGTGAATTTTTTATAACCCTTTTTACTCATCTTTACCAGGGGTGCCAATAATAGTGGAGGGCACTGTACTTTACAAGAAACCTGAGCTTTCTCGCTGTGCAAGGACATTTGTCCTGCCCTCTACTCCATTTGCATCAGACTACATTACAATCACTTAGCAGACGCTCGTATCCAGAGCGACTTACAAACGCACAAAACATCAGCGTCAGCTGGATCAACAGGGTCGGCTCTGTACACCTCCATCTCCAGAACTGCTCATTCAGGTATGTAAGGTCTGTCCATTTCTCCTGTACGTTAAAATGAAAGGGGAGGCAAACAGTGAGTTGATTTTGATATGGAATGACCTCTCAGGGTGACACAATCAGAATCCAGAATTTCAAAATGTGCCGATGTGACTGAAAACAGGCAGTTGAGAAACAGGAGAAATTCCAGCCTGTGTTCCAGTAACAATATAGATTTTTTTGGGGAAGGGAAATGTGTGTGTTGGGGGGTGTCTGCAGGTTTACTGGACATGACTTTGGTGTTTTTACAGTGGTTTTATTGTGCAATTCAAACAGGCAGTGCAGCTTCCAGTTTAGTCTGAATCAGTGAAGTCCTGCCTGTTCTACTGTGGATCATTGCACAAATTGTACATTGAGACAAATTAATACACTATTAGGACAGTATAACATTGACACCAAGGCCACAGGGATTTGGAAAGCAAAATGGTAGTAATTCCAGATTAACTCCCAACAGCATAATCAAAGTGTGGCATTTTTACTGACTACAATTGTCTTCAGTAATAATTAGTAGCATTTCATAAACAGCTGTTAGGATCTAATTCAGACACAATGTGAATTGTAACCGTCAATAGCCATTCGACAAGGTATTATATTAGATCAATGGGAAAGCAAAGATCTGCAACCCTGGTCCATGGGCCTGTAAAGCAGGAATACTGAGTTAGCTGGATAACTGCACTGAGTAAAACCCGGAACAGCTTTTTTTAAAATTTCAGTCCATGTTCCAGATTTGGGAGGGTTCCGACTTTTACTCAGTGCAGTTATCCAGCTAACTCCGTAATCCTGGGGGGTGCACTACGAAGCAGGATTACTTACATAGCTGGATAACTGCACTGAGTAAAACCGGGAACAGCTCTTTTTACTTCAGTCCGTGTTCCAGAATTTGGATGGTTCTGGGTTTCACTCAGTGCAGTTATCCAGCTAACTAAGTAATCCTGCTTCCTTGTACACCCCCCTGCTTCGTAGTATACCCTCCGGGAGACCACAGGATTTGTTTGGTTTGATAAATAAAAGCAATTGATTACGCCATAACTCACCTCATAACTCACCGCCATAACTCACCTCACCTGGTTCCTTGGCTGTGAACTGGTTGTGAATTTGAAGGTGAAGACCTTGCGGTTCTCTAGGGCCAGGGTTACCTACCCCAGTTCATGAACTTTCTGGGGTTTGGGTGCGGGTGGTCCAACATGCCCCCTCTTTCAAGTAACAAAAAAAACTGGTTAGTTTTGAAAAGGGGCATGAACTCTTGAACCATGAGGTTAGATAACCGCACATTGATCTGTAATTGCGAGAGAAGCCTGTCAGAGAGAGAGGACAAACGTTCCTGCAGCTATTGGTTGAATCACAGACATAGGTCACTGCTCTTATCTATAAAAGCCAGGCAGCTGTCAGAGCAGTGGTACGGCAAGTCCAAAAAAAAATAAAAAATGGGGAGTCGAGAGATCGCTCTGTTTTTCCTGCTGGTCTTTTTGGGAACGGTGTCCGGTGGAACAAGGGAATATTTTATAGGAATCAATGAGATTCAATGGGACTATGCTCCCAGTGGGAATAACATAATCCTGAACAAAACTATCCAGGAGGATGAGTAAGTGCACACTAATTGTATACCCATTTGTGAAGATTTCATATACTGTGCATGCTATTGCAAAGGGGCTTGTTTGAAATGCATTTTATTTATCCTATTTAACCTTTTGTGATTAGAATGTTCTTATCCGGAACATTCTAATGATGATGTAACCATCGCTATTCGTAACTGAAAGCAATGGAGTTCTAGAACACTGATTTAGAAGTTTAAAAAAAAAAAAAAAAACATTCCAAAAAACCTGCACTTCAAATGGTTAAACAGGTGGGTCAAATGAGAGCTCAATTTTATTTTGTAGTGGGTTGGGAATGCAGGGGATTGTGTAGACAATCAGATGTAGAGAGCTAGTTTCTATATGAATTTGGCCAGGACATCAGGGATAAACCCCTTCTCTTTTGAAAAGTCTCACAGGATCTTTAATGACGACAGTCAGTCAGGACCTGTTTTGTGCAGGGCTGGGCAATTCCGGTCCTGGAGGGCCGGTATGTTTGCAGGTTTTTGTTTCCACCAATTACCCTGGCTAAATGAGCTAAATGGCTGTATACATCAACACTGGTTCACTCGTAGATTAGATCACAGTAAAACATTTCATATAGGGTCTTTGGCTGTCATTCATGTGCTTATCAAGAAATGTAGATAAAATGGCCCAGATGGCGTAAATTTAGGGCTAATTAAATGATTAAGGCCAGAAGTTGGCACAAAAGCCAACAAAAGATATCAGCTATCATTGCCCAACTCTGATTTAGTGTTTTATCTGAAGGACAGCACCTCCTACAGCACAGTGTCCCCATCACTGTGCTGTGGCATTTGATTTTCTATTTGGTCCAGTGGGAAGAGTTACCCAGGTCTCCCATCCAAGCACTAACCAGGCCCACACCTGTTTAACCTCAGCAATTTGCCATGAGAAGAGTTCAAGGGTGGTATGGCTGCTGACTACTATTGGTACAATAGGGTTCTTGTGAGGGCAGCTTGTCAGAGAAACATAATAAACTCTCCCGCAGCTGTGAGTTAAATCAGATCAACAGGGTTCCTGCACTACTAGAAGGACCAAGTGCACTGGGATATAATGGTGTGAGGTAATACATTTGGGAGGTAATACATTTGGGAAAAGAGTTGCGTTCAAGTAGCCTGCATGGTGTTTGTAAAGGCAGCATGTTAATGTAGAAAGAAGACGCAGCAAAATGTTCGTGTCAAACGGGGACTAATTATGACTTTTGCATTTGGATTTTCCTCTCTATCTGTAAAACATGCACTGTGAGGACCTTTCTGAATGCCACATTTTTTTAAGGCATGCGGGGACGTTTCTGGAGCGGGGAGACACTCGAATTGGGCGTGTGTACAAGAAGGCCGTGTACCAGCAGTACTCAAACGCCACCTACAAGCATGTGATAGACAAGCCGCGGTGGCTGGGATTCCTGGGGCCGGTGATCTCGGCGGAGGAGGGAGATACAGTCATCGTACACCTGAAGAACATGGCAACAAGGGCTTACACCCTACATGCACACGGGCTCAAATACAACAAGACCGATGAAGGTGTGTGTGTGTGTGTATCTGTATCAGTGTGATTGTGCAGTGCGGCAATGTGTGTATGACTGTATGAGTGTGGCAGTGTGTGTGTGTCTTTCTGTCTGTATGAGTTTGAAGTGTGGCAGTGTGTGTGTGTGTGTGTGTGTGTGTGTGTGTGTGTCTGTCTATCTGCATAAGTTTGACTGTGGCAGCATGTCTGTCTGCCTGTATAAGTGAGTGCATATATGGCAGTGTGTGTATATGTTTGTGCAATTAAATGTGTCCCACACATCCATATTAATAAAATAAATAATACCTGGAAATGTATTAATATGCTGTAATATGCAGGTACGCACCCCCATCACATCATCATGTTTTGTGTCATTCCATCCTCTGCTGATTTTTCTACTGATCTCTACATACTCTGTGGAAAAAAGTACCCAATGTCACTTTGCGTCCCAGGTGCGCTGTACCCCGACGGCACTGACAAGGAGGAGAAACACGACGACCAGGTGGACCCCGGGAAGAGCTTCAGGTACGTGTGGCAGCTGTCCCAGTCTCAAGCGCCCACCAAAGATGACACCAACTGCCTGACACGCGTGTACCACTCCCACCACAACGCCCCCAAAGACATCGCCTCTGGTCTCATCGGGCCCCTCATCATCTGTAAAAAAGGTAACACGTCAGCCATTTTGGCTCCACCACCAGTGGGGGAATCATTTTGTTGCATTCAATGTGATACAATGTGTCTGGACACACTGAGGTGGAACTCAGAGGTTGCACGCTCCAATCCCAGGCGGACACTGCCATTGTTCCCTTGAGCCAGGTTCTTAACTTTAATTGTTTCAGCAAATATCCAGCTGCATAAATAGAGAATGGGTAAAAAAAAAAAGTTATAAAAATGTAAGCTTAAAAAATTTAAGATGCACCTCTCTAAACGAATGGCTTTCCTGCTGCTTCCAGACACGTTGGACATTCATGGCGACAAGGCAGCGGACTACCTGTACGTGCTGATGTTCACGGTGTCCGACGAGAACCTGAGCTGGTACCTGGACGACAACATCAAGACATACTGCAAGGTCCCGACTAAAGTGAACAAGGAAGATAAGGACTTCCAGGAGAGCAATGAAATGCACTGTGAGTTTCCCTTAACGCAACTGCTAAAACGCTAGATGTCAATACCACCCCCAGCTAGCCTCGTCTGTCGACGTCATAACCTATGAGCCTGACGGAAAATAGTATCACACCAACAGAATGTATAGATCCGGTTCTGGCTGGGCTCAAAGATGGATCTCCCGAGGGAGAGGTCATTGTGCCAACCACTTCAGTAAAGATGAATTCAACGTTAGCGAAGCGGTTAGGCCGCCCCTTGGCTGGACTGCAATAAACAATGCAATACAATAAACAGTGCGATTATGAGAGGCAGCGGTTATTTCAGCACGAAATGCAACCAGCGCTGATCGCGTATTTCTATTTCAGCGATTAACGGCTATGTGTATGGAAACCTGCCCGGACTGACGATGTGTGTCGGGGACAAGATCCACTGGCACCTGTTTGGAATGGGCAACGAGGTTGACATCCACTCCGCCTTCTTCCATGGCCAGATCCTGACGGAGAGGAAGCACCACGTGGACACCATCAGCCTCTTCCCCGCTACTTTCGTCAATGCTGCGATGGAACCCAGCAACCCTGGCCGCTGGCTGCTCAGCTGCCAGGTCAATGACCATGTAGAAGGTATTATTATTAATAATAATAGTTATAATGATAAATTAGCCTATACATAAAATATCAATTCATAAAATATATTCTTCTTCTATTGTTTTTTTTTTCAGCTGGGATGCAAGCTCTTTTTGAGGTGAAAGACTGTTTCCATAAAGTTCACAAGCCAAGGCCACACGGGGATGTCCGGGAGTACTACATTGCTGCTGAGGAAACCGTGTGGGACTACGGGCCATTACAGATCAACAACTTTACAGGAAAGCCGCTGAAATCTGACAGGTAGAAGAACAAGCTAGTTCTCCTCAACAGACACGACACCTGTGTCAATTATTAATCTGGCATTAGTCAGTCTGTCTAACGGCCTTGGGCCAATGCACTTTGGTCAGATTTCAGGCATTACTTTGTTTTCTTAGTGCTAAGATGCTGAGCCAAAGGGATTGAAGCAGGAGTGCAGTCCAGTTCTATTTAAAAATGTGTACTGCTTATAAGATTTGCTGCCACAAGTTAAGTACTTGTTAATGGCCTCCCTGTGATAATAGAGGCTCTTATGGGTAGTTCCTCTCCAATTAGTGTCAGGTATATAAGACTGCGGTCAAGATGTCACTGATGAAGGCAAATTCTGAAATGTTTGAATATTTTAGTATAATCTTAACTATAATAAAGCTGAGTGTGTATTTGTTTATGACTAGCTTGAGAATAAAGAAACACTTTTATGAAAATGAGTTTTTGTCAAAATGCTTCCAGTGAATCCCAGACATTCTTTGAGATGGGCAATGACAGGATTGGAGGAAAGTACAAAAAGGCAGTGTATATGGAATACACTGACAACACCTTTACCAAGCGCAAAGACAGGACTCCAGAAGAGGAGCACTTGGGAATTCTGGGTAATGAAGTTTAGAACACAACCAGTGGCTCTCCAAAGGAACACCACTAGTGTGATTTCTTTCTGTAATAGATATATACTGTAGGACTAATGATCAGCAGGGTTATTTTATAGGTCCTGTAATTAGGGCGGAAGAGGGGGACACCATCCGGGTGATCTTCCAGAACAAGGCCACCCGCCCTTACAGTATCCAGCCGCATGGAGTGGAATACATCATCAAACAAGGAGGGACACTCTACGACTCCATTCCTGAAGGTAAAAAAAGTAACAATAATAAAAAATCAGTTTGAATAACATTTTATATAACATTTATAGATTTTTTCTAACTGAACATCCTCTCCTCACCACCCTGCAGAAACTTCCAGATCCAAAATATTGCTCCAAAAAATCAAAAATGCAGGTGAGAGTCGCACACAACGATTTTTTTTTTAACTGTAGCAATTTCTGCACACAAATGGTAGAAGGCTAATAAAGCTATATATGTCAAAGGGAAGTGTCAAATTTTTAGGGTCTTTATTGGAGGTGTGAAAACTGGGAGAACCAGTGGAGTTGCAGAAAACTCATAAACTGACTCCCTTTTTTAGACACTCTAGAGATGGAGTGTCTCGGCTCGATGCTACTGTACAAGCATGTACGACGTGTTAAAAGTAGCAACAAATTCTCTGTCAGCTGATTTATCCACTCCAGGTCCTCCGACTCCACCCCCAGCATCTCAAGTTCAACCTGGCTTCTCCCACACCTACGAGTGGGTGGTGCCAAAGGATGGAGGTCCGGTTGAGGGGGATGCAGACTGTATAACCCAGCTGTACTACTCTGCCGTGGACTCCGTCAGAGATACCAGCTCCGGACTGGTAGGGCCTCTGCTGATCTGTAGGCCAAACACTCTGAAGTCAGGGAAACAGGTAAGATATTGTATTACATAAATAAACCATGTCTTAGAAATGGTATTGTTGTATTGTATTGTGGCTGATTACAGTAAAAAAAATCCATCCATCGATTAGCAACTGAAATTACTGAGCAGGCCTTCAAAGGGTAAAAATACTTACTACATTCACAGTAAAGTTTACACAGTTTACATTTTTTGACATAATTTATTTATACAACTGGATGTTTTACTGAAGCAATTCAGCTTAACCCCTTCGCGCAGACCCCCTAGTGGCCATGGTGCCGGCACCAAGATTTTCAACTCAGAACAAACTCTGGGCCCTATCTTGGCGATCTTGGCGCTTAGTCTAAGCGCATGGCGCTAAGTCCATTTAGGGCGTGTCCAAGTCCACTTTTGCTATTTTAACGGCGTGTTTTTTTGGCTAAGCACGGCACATGGCGCAACTGGGCTGAACCTAGTCGCTTCATTAATTATATGTGTGTCTTGGGCGTGACATTCAATAAACCAATCAAAATGTCATATCCCATTCCCTTTAAAAGCCTGCTTTTCCACCTTGGCGGATTGCTTATGATGGCGAAACAGACATGCTCGTGCGTGTTTAATGTGATCGAGGAATAGGCTAAATGGAGTATGATCAATATTATTCGGACTAACCATTAGCCTATGAGTTCCCGGTAATTCCAGACAGGGCTGTTATTTTACAAAATATGTGCGGTTAAATTTCGCTAAAAGGACCTGCAACAGCTGAGAATAAGCTATCAATGGCTTCAGTCTCACCTTAGAAAACGCCAAATTAGCCTGCTTGTTCAGCGAATTTCGTTTGATTATGCAATGAAAGTGTCAAACATCAATTCCAAGAGGCTGTTCTCATGGAGTTCTCGAAGTTCAAGCTTCATCCAAAGTTCATTAGGCTACCTGCATAGTAGGCTAATATTGATTAATAACATACATACCGTTATTTTGCCTTAATGATGACACTAAATAGCCTACAATAAAGCTGTCAGGTTCGCAACCCATAAGTTCACGCATATTTCCCCTTGTTTAATAATGTCCTGTTTATGGAAATGTGACCAACCTGTTTTACTCGTAGCGTAATCCTTTAAAACAATCCACTTTCCCAGGAAGACCGTGAAACGTGACAGAGAACATGCAGCTCACGTGCAGAGAATGGCATTAAAATTAATTGTGAATTAATTGTGTAACGTGCTGCAAATTTGTTTTAGTTTCTAATTAGACGCTTAGTTCTCTTTAAAATCGTTTTGCTCAGTTAAGGAATAACGGGTGAAATCAGCTGGGTTTTAAACGGTGAGAGTATGGAAACCTGGTCACTGTAATTTAAAAAAATATGAAGGACGAAGAATAGCTAAGGTTACAATTTAGTTAACATGGTGACATCTCCGTTTTTTAACCATAGGCTATCGAAAAAAACCTTATGCACAGCGAATCCGCTGTAGCCTAGGCTATTTGAAAAACAATAAATGCAATATTCACTGGACAAGGTTTTGAACTTTTTTCAGTCACAAACCATTCTATTTACTTACAGGCTGTATTCATAGATAAACAGAGCTGTATTGTAATGACATCTGAAGCGCATTTTCAGAACTTAAATGTCTGTCTATTGCCGTGCGCGAGTTTTCCATTGAATGACAATTCACGCATTAGGTGCAAAGACAATTCGCGCATTAGGCTTGATAGCTATAGGTGTTATCAGCTCCTTTTTAATGGATAGCCATTTTCCCATACCATCGCACATCGCCTGGATGTTGATGGTGTGGGCTGAGAGCAATGTAATGTGGCATTGTTTCCCTTCGCTGAGGGAAAGGTATGTGGACCTATGGAACCTATTATTATTATGCATTTTTGATATAGCCTACACAATAATAATATTTCACATTGTGATCTAGATATTTTAGTCATGCCTGTGCACGCCCCTGTGTGTAACAGACAGGAGGGTATGCGCGTTGTGCACACGCCTATGTAGACGCACTTATGTGCCGTTAAAATAGCATGTAAACAACTGCGACATGACTTTAGACCAGGTTTGTGGTGGTTCTAGCGCAAGCGCTTTCTGCTGGCTCAAGATAGCAATACGCCAAAAAGAATCCTGGCCACTCCTCATCTTAAGACCAACACGCCCAGTTCACTAATGATGGCGCAAGACTAGTTAATGGCGCAATGCTAGTTAAACGGCGTAAGCGTTAGGCGTTATTATGGACCTAGCGCCGGGTGTAAGATAGCAAAGACACTTGCGTTTGCGTTAGCGCCGCTTTGCGCCGGGTGTAAGATAGGGCCCTCTGTGTTTTAGCTTTATTAGTACACGATTCGTGACAACTCTTCCGAATACATAGTTTCTAAGTGTCACTATTGTCCCTTAGCAAGTCCATTTAACAAGCAACCCCCTGCCCAGTCTTGCCTGCAACTATACCTATCAATGCGTGACACAGTGGACAATAGCGTTTATGTGTGAGTTCATAAAAATATTATTTTACCACCAAAATTTGTATTCCGTCATAGCAACAAGATAAACCCAACAATAGCCTGTTCATATGCCAAAAAAGTGGTGAAAAGCACCACTCACTCAAATGCTAAATAAACGTGAAATTCTTGTGTAATTATATGTTACTCTACTACCAGTATCTGCTACTAAATATAAAAGAAATATCCAATCCTACCATTGGTTTTACACATGGAGATGTTCCTTTCAGAATTCAGTGGTAATTTATTGTCTGGGACAATCTGTTTGAGAAATACAACACTTTGTAATGCTATTACACTATCTGAAATGACGCGTAATACCTGTCTCATTAATTCCAGTTCATTGTGGTTTCATTGATGATGCTCTTATCCAATATAGGATATTATAACCTTAATAATGGTGTATGCAATGTCTTATTGGATGCTTTGAACAATAAATTACATCCGAGCATAATAGCATTTCTAGTTTTATTAGTTTAGTTTTACGCAAACAACTTAGAATGTACATTCACTCGCCGAGGCGTAATAGTGGTTTCCTGATATTTTTGGACGTTTTTACTAATTTACCAACTCATTAGCAAGGCAAGAGAAAATCCTCACCTGCTTACATGTATTTTGGGAGTGGGTCAGAAGAATATATCATAGTTACCAAGATACCACAAAACTGTTGATTTGTAGTTAAATATATCATTATTTTTTGATTGGAAACATTTGGAGACACTAAGGGACAGCAGGGTACACTGCCTATATATTGCATCATAGATCTGTCGTAGTTCTGAATATCTCAGATTTAGCATACTTGTGGACACTGAGTTTATGATCCAGGGCATGTATAGTTTTATCTGTTTCATTACAAACTTGAATTTTTTCCAAGATTTCTTTGCATTTGTGGCACTTTATTTTGACCTAAATTATGAAAGTAAACTAATCTAAGTATTAGTATTAGTTAGTATTGTAAATGCTACAACTCTTGTTTGGAAACAATCTTGTTTCATTTAAGCCATTTTCAAGTGTCTGTAATGCTCACACCTGGGGCCACATGTATAAACAGTGCTGAGCAGAAAAATGCCCTCAGAAAGCCGCGTAAGCGAGTTTCCATGCAGTAATTCAGATGTATAATATAACACGTGCTGTGAGAATCTGCTTACCTCTGCACACGATGGACACCATACATACGCAATGTTTGGGGTCCGTGTGATATGGTGACACCGATTTCTGACTTTCACCCTGAGCGTTCTTTTATGCATTCTTTTCTTCAGAGTTTTATACATGTGGCCCCAGGCGTTATAAAGCCTTAACTAGAACACCCCCAAAATAGGTGAGAATTGACCAAATTTCGCATCCATACAAAGGGGTTCAGTACCTTGCTCAAGGGTACAACGGCATTGCCCTTCCTAAAAATTTAATCTGCCACTTCTGAGTTACTTTCCTTACAGTTATCTTACGATGCAGACAGCATTGAGCTTCTTTTGAGCTTTCAGTTTAGTTTAGTTTATTGTTTATTTAGCAGGGACTATGCACAATAAAAATAAAATTGTTTTATTTTTTTAGAGTTAGCATCAAGTATACATCTGCATATATAATACAACACAATGTAATAAATAGTAATTTCACAATTATTTAGAGGCAGTAAAATTTAGAATTAAAAAGAAATAGTCATAGCAAAGGTCATGTTGGATTTTTTTTTTCATTTCTTAGCCAATGTATCATTAACTGTTAGCAGCTTCTTTCCTTGTAATCCAAGTCAGTACAATTCAGGAACTCACCAACACAACAAGCACTTTACTAGAGGAAGTAAAAGTTTATTGTACATCACGGCGGCCAGCCAGGAAGATCACTGAGACACAGCACAAGTTTGTGGTACAGCAACCTTCAACACACTGGCTGTCTAATCAGGCTTAAATGTCCTCGGCGGCTTGACTTGATGCACATGTCCATATTATCTGTGAGGGCATATCCTCCTCCCGGTCTGCGATTGCAATCTCCACCTCCATATATTATAGTAGTCGGGCACATAAAATGTCCTGCAAAATAACGTCTTGAAAACAGTGGGAACCCTGATGGAAGCTTGTCCTTATAAGGTCGTTGTTTTTAAATATTCCAGAAAAATGTGAAGAAAGAGTTCCACCTGCTGGCCACCGTGTTCGACGAGAACCTGAGTTGGTATCTAAATGACAGCATCAAGCAGTTTACAAAATCTCCCAAAACGGTCAACAAGAAAGATAAAGACTTTCAGGAATCCAACAAGATGCACTGTGAGTCACTCTTTTCGAAATCGCACACAAAACAGTAATTTTCCAAAAAACATCTGTGGGTTTAAAGGGGATAAAGATATCCTCTTTGGGGCTGCTATGTCGCTCATCCTCCTGTGATATCGCAGGGCCCCACGGTTTGGTATTCAATCCAGATTATACCCGTGCAGCCCCGTAGGGTCACGGGTGGCATATAATTAGCAGTAGCATCACCTGATGTGATTTCTGCTGTTGGGATGTCCGTGTCTCCTCACGCACCAGTGCCCCCCTCAGCCGGGCACCTGCATTGCAGTCTGCCCACACAAGCCAAACACTCATGTCCTTCTCTGAGTCAATGGCTGTGACCGAATATGATTCCTGTTCCCTGCCCCCTGTCCACTCAGACCCCTCTCTACTATGTGCCCTCTCCCCTCACTTTGGAAGCAGTGTGCAAAATAAATTCTGGGCTGTGTCCGAATACGACCCCTGTTCCCTGTCCACTGTCCACTTAGACCCCTGTCCACTATGTGCCCTGTCCCCTCACTTTGCAATTAGTGTGCGAAAGAAATCCCGCAAATCTTTTTCCAAACTAGTGAGGAAGTAGTTCGAAATATTTATATTTTTATTGAGAATATCAATCAGTTAACATATGACGATTGTTACAAAGTGTAGATTATGAATAAAGATAGAATTAACAAAAATTAAAAAAGAGTATTCTCTTGTACCATAAATATGCATATACACTCTACGTCTTTTACGTTTTTACTTCCGAGTTACTTAATGAAATTGTCGGATGAGTGCACAGTTCTGCAGATGAGTGTGCTCCTGAACCAGTGGCTTGACACACCTGTTTTTGCTGGAGAGAGTGTGCTTGTCTGGGGATAAAATAGGGGTAAATTAAAAAAAACTATGTATACATCATCTTTACTGCAGCGATCAATGGATACATGTACGGGAACCTGAAAGGACTGAGCATGTGCAAAGGAGACACGGTGTCCTGGCACCTCTCTGGACTGGGCTCAAAAGTGGACATCCATGGCCTGTATTTCCAAGGCAACCGATTCACCATCAGGGGAACCCGGAGAGATTCCATCAATCTGTTTCCGCACATTTCCCACACGGTTATAATGGAGCCGGACAGCATGGGTAATGATTGCGCCTCTCTGGACAAACATGACCTAAACGTACCTGAATTGCTTGAATTTCTTCAGAGTAAAATATCCAGCTGTATAAATGGATACTATGTAAAGATACATCTGTCAAATGTCCGTAATGTAATGTTGTTAAAAACATATAGGGAATAGGGAGTGCCACACGGTTAGGGGTTCAGTCCCACACCATGGCTCCATCTCTGCTGTGAGCCCTTCTCTATATGTTACCCTCTCTGCTTTCCTCATGTCTGATCAAAGCCAAAAATAATGAAAGGGAGAGTGGACTGTCTGCGGGACTGTCCCCACGTACCGCAGTGAACTTCACCATAGTGATTTCACATTCTGGCGAATCACAGGGGAGTTTGAGGTGGACTGCAGGACTGTCGACCACTACCGAGCCGGCATGCGGGCCACTTACACAGTGGAGAAGTGTCACTGGTGGAACACCGACTCCATCATCATGCTGCACCAGAAGACCTACTACGTCGCCGCCGTAGAAACGGAATGGGACTACTCGCCTAACCGCACCTGGGAGGAGACCATGCATATGGGTCTAAAAGACAGGTACCGGCTCTCAGGACCCGATATGGGTCAACTACAGTGGCCCAGAGGTGCAATCCACATTTCTAAAAAGCAATCTTTGTTTCTAAGTATAAATCCTCATTTATAAAAATAAATCTTTGTTTCTAAATATAAATCCTCTTTTCTAAAAATAAATCCTTGTTTCTAAGATGAGATCCATATTTCTAAATGGAAATCCTCGTTTCTAAAAGAAGTCCTTGTTTCTAAATATAAATCCTCTTTTCTAAAAGAAATCCTTGTTTCTAAATATAAATCCTCATTTCTAAAACAAAATCCTCATTGCTAAAAGGAAATCCTTGTTTCTTAATATAAATCCTTTTTTTCAAACATGAATCCGTATTTCTAAACTACAGGGTGGCAGTGTAGTATAATGGTTAAGGAACTGGCCTTGTAACCGAAAGGTTGCAGGTTCGATTCCCAGGTAGGACACTGCCGTTGTACCCTTGAGCAAGGTACTTAACCTGAATTGCTTCAGTATATATCCAGCTGTATAAATGGATAATATGTAAAACATGATAAAAAAAAAAAAGTTGTGTAAGTCGCTCTGGATAAGAGCGTCTGCTAAATGCCTATAATGTAATGTAATGTAATGTAAATCCTTATTTCCAAAAATAAATCCTAGTTTCAGAAATAAAATCCATAATTCTAAATAGAAATCCTCATTTCAAAAATAAATCCTTATTTCTAAATAGAAATCCTTCTTTCTAAATGTAAATCCTCGTTTCTAAAACAAAATCCTCATTTCTAAAACAAAATTCTTATTTCTAAATTAAAACCTTGTTTCTAAATGGAAATCCTTTTTTCTAAATTGAAATCCTCATTTCTAAAATGAAATCTTTATTTCTAAATTGAGATCCTCATTTCTGTAAAGAAATCCTTGTTTCTATAAAGCCTGAAAGCTAAATGCTACAGTTAGCCTATGCGCAGCATACTGGGACCGCATGACGTATGCACGAGTGTGTCTGAGACTGAGAGAGTGGTATATGTATAGCAAGTCTAACGAGAAGCTAGTCCATTGACTGGAATAATAACTAGCACAAAATTGCCAAACAAACTAAGGTTAAGTTTTCTAACAGACATAGGCTATTAGGTTAAAGCCTGTTAACAAGTAAGTTCAATAATTTGAGGAATATAATGGAAACTCATTCGTAGGGAACTGCAGCTTTACAGCACATGGTTCGCTGTTATCATCACCTGCAATAAAAAAACATAAGCTTTTTATTTCCCGTTCATTGTTGCACTGTACGTACAGTGGCCTACATAATAAGTTACTTGTTCATGTGCAACGAAATTGACTCTCGTCAAATCGCAATGCACGCAATGTAGCCTGTGGTCCAGAGATTCCGGACAATGTGTAGGTTAACTGGTCAATTTAGATGCTTTGAAGTCAACATTTTTTGATGGATATGATATGTGATAAATAATGATTTGTGATGAATGATAAGATAATGAGTTATTACTCTCGGATAGCTGTATAAAAATAGGCGACTGAGTGTAAATCCGTGGAAATGCTGCAGTAGCTATTATTCGCCCAGTTGATGGCGGGCTGGTAGCACCACATTACGCTACGAGAATAGAGCTAGCTACAATAAGCCATATCATAGCCTACACGAAAGAGCTAGGGTATAATCTTGTGCCAACTGTGTCGCGCATTTGTTGCACTTGGACATATGTAAATTGATTTTAACATGATAAATAAAATAAGCTGTTGATCATATTAACAAGAAATGTATTCTTAAAAACTGGGGGAAAAAATCCAACCTTTCCAACAAAATCACTTCAATTTATTACATCCACATGGGAAAGATCAATGTCACTCAGGCAACAACCCGTAGAACGCGATAATATGGAAGTTCTGGAACCTATTCTGACCTAGCTACTTAAACATAGACCAGCAACATTTAGGGCGCACGGTGATGTTCTCTGACAGACGTCCCAGGGACATACCACTTTAGTCCTCTCAATGATGTGACATTCCCTAGGGATGTCCTAAACACATTATTAGGACGTTATTAAAGTCCTAGGAAGGTCACTGTTTGGTTACAATATGACATTTAATTAGAATTTTTTGGGGACGTTCAAGCAACTTGATATGATATACAACTGATCGTACATAGCAGAGATCGCTGCACCAGTAGGGTATTTAAGGCACTGTTGCCTAACGTTATGTGATAACGCTTCTCCTTCGTCTTACCATCAATTCCTATCATGCCAATCCTGCCGTTGAAAGTGCAGGACATAATCGTAACTTCACTGGGCTCCATGTTGGCATCTGTCTGTCACCATGTCAACCTTACCTGCGTTACTGTGTGTGCATGCGTGTCATACTGTAGGCTATGGCCACATACAGATTGCGGAATGTAGGCTAAACACTATAGACAAAAGATTGTAATTTGAAATTGAATAAAATAATAAGTATTAACACAGTACAAATTTAAGAATGCATTTGGGATTTGAGGCTGTATTACACATAGCTAATGTAGGCTACACGTAGGTTACCACAACTGACACAATATTGTTATTCTTTCGTAATGATATTGGCTTATTGTAGCTACCTGTCTTCCCATTGCTGTGCAGTTAGTACCAGGTGAATATTACAGTATTTTCATGGATTTACAATAGGCTATTTTTGTAGCCTATATCTATCTGACAGTTACACCTTACAACCTTATCATTCGTCCCAATTCATTACCATGTCCATCAAAAATGGTTAACTTTGTTTATCTCTCAAAGTATGTAAATTGACCACAATCAGTAGGCTAGTTAGCAATTTGTCTGGACCGCGCAGGCTACATTGAGTTCATTTGACGAGTCAATTATGTTTCACATCAACAAGTAACTAAGCTGGTTAAAATGTAGACTACTGTAGGCTACGTACAGTGCAACAATGAACGGGAAAGAAAAAGCTTGTTTTTTATTGGATGTTGATAACAGCGAACCAGATGATTGCATGGGCTGCTGTGAAGCAGCAGTTCCCTACGAACGAGTTTCCGTTATATTCCTCAAATTATTGAACTTACTTGTTAACAGGCTTCAACCTAATAGCCTATGTCTGCTAGAAAACCTAACCTTAGTTTGTTCGGCAATTTTGTGCTAGTTATTATGCCAGTCAATGGACTAGCTTCTCCTTAGACTTGCTATACAAATAGCACTCTCAGACACACTCGTGCATACGTCATGTGGTCCCAGTATGCTTTGCGCATAGGCTAACTGTAGCATTTAGCTTTCAGGCTTTATAGAAATGAGGATTTCTTTACAGAAATGAGGATCTCAATTTAGAAATAAGGATTTCATTTTAGAAATGAGGATTTCAATTTAGAAACACGGATTTTTAGAAAAACGGATTTCCATTTAGAAACAAGGGTTTCTTTTGAGAAACAATTATTTAATTTAGAATTAAGGGTTTCTTTTTAGAAACAAGGAGTTCATTTAGAAATAAGGATTTTGTTTTAGAAATGAGGATTTCTATTTAGAATTATGGATGTTATTTTGGAAACTAGGATTTATATTAAGAAACAAGGATTTATTTTTAGCAACAATGATTTTGTTTTACAAATGAGGATTTATATTTAGAAACAAGGATTTTTTTTTAGAAAAGAGGATTTCTACTTAGAAACAAATATTGCTTTTTAGAAATGTGGATTGCACCTCTGGGCCACTGTAGTCAACTCCCCCAATCACCAATTTCTTCTCATTTATCTTTAATAAATTATCTTATCTACAGTGCTGAACATGACTTAAAGCTGAGTTCCACCGAAAAATTATGTTTTATTTGTAGAAAAGTAGCTCTCCTCCTGATTAAAATGAGCTCTCAACCAACTTTCTACCTGTAGTGAGAACAGAGATATAGCCCCAAACTGCACACTAGCTGTTTACTGTGAACTACAATAGCCAAGAGCGCCTACAGTTTATGTGCGGTGTCAGACAATGCCAGGCAGCCACACTGAATAACGTTACAAACGGAGTGGAGGCAGGGTTGCCAGATCTTGCAAGAGTATATTTTAACGTTTTGCTTTGTGACTTTTCCCCCGCGACTGCACTTGGAAAGTCCAATTTTGCGGTCAAACCGCGGACATGGCAACACTGAGCGGAGGGGCTCTGCGAGTCCTGCACATGTAGCATCTCTTTGAGAGAGGCCACGTTACTCGCTGGCAAGTTAGCCACTCATGTAACAGTACTACGGAAAAACATACCACCACCATTAGCTAGAGTCTCCAGAAAAACGGGGGAAATATGGCCATTCATTTAGGAAAACACAGACCTTCATTTATCTACGTTGGTATCGTGAAAAAATTTGCCAGCCTAGCCAGAAGTCTGTAGCTAACAATTACGAAGGCCGCGATCACACCGGATCCGCCAACATGCCGATACAGAATGATAAACATATACAATTAAAAGTTAAAATGTTATTGTTGTAGTCATTAGCTGTTTTAGCTACGTTTGCTAGCAAAGCCAAAACTTTTCCAGTTGTGCAACTCGAATAGAGGCCACTGAGTTGTAGCCTATCATTTGTCCACTCTGAAACCGACAGCACTCGAGTCCTGTTTGGTTTAATTTGTCAAAAAATCTTTAAGGAAACAACGTATCAATGTAATTTTCTGACATTATAATAAAATAGCAATGATAGTGAGCTTCATCTACGATGTGTCCCTACTCCGAACAGACGGACGTAGCAATGTTTCCTCCCTCACTGGCTCTGCCTACGTGCCTATGTAATTTAAATGCCCACTTGACGCCACTGCAGTCTTTCAAAAAGGAGGAAGTGGTAGAGGTGTACGTCATTTTGACGTATACCTCTACCAAATGTATAACTTTAGCTGTCAATATTTCCGTTCACATATTGTTTTGGCCAGCGACAAAGAGAAACTTAATTAGTTGCGCCTTGATCTGTTAAATAAGGTTAATGTTCTTTTTCAGTGGAACTACCCTTCAATAGCAGATCTGGGTCAAATATGTAACTTAAAATAGTTTTAGAAACTCTCAAATACGTCATTAAAACTCTTTAGACCCCAGGAAATGTGAAAACGTCCCCCGGAGTACTTTTGCTGAATGTTCTCTGGGGGAAGTTTTTGCATTTCCCAGAACAACCAGAAACATCTTGTGAATATTTGTGAACACTGATGTTTCAGTTAAAATGGCTGGTAATCTGCAGGATTTTTACTGGTGTCTAATGGGTAAACGTATATCAACTAAAATATTGTCTATTTATTATAGTTTTATAATATGTTTATGGATGCTTTAGGTATAAACTATGGAAATTCCCACTTAATCAGGTATTAATGCCAACATAAAGGGTAATGAGATTTGTAACGATTTTATGCGATATTTGTTATTAGACCATAATTACCTGTAGTGGTGTACCAACTCCACGGCATGTGTACCAGGGTCAGGGTCAGATCATTTCAGGAAATGATGTTCAATGAGGATTTGTCAGTGAAAGAATCAAATTTGAATTAATTTCCTAAACTGACAGACTGTAAAGGAACATGACAGCAGCCCTTATGTTTACAACCTGAAGAGCAGGCTTCAGACCCGCTTTACAAAAGCACATGCGTTACATCTGATTTCAAGACCAATATTAATGTTTTAACAGCTTTGAAGTGTATGTTTTTTGGAATGTTTTTGTGAAAAAAATCTCTTACACATCGAAGGGTTAAACCGCGAGCATGTTTGACAGCTGCTCTGTCCTCTCTGCCTCCTCCAGCCCGGGCAACGCTTTCATTGACAAAGAGGACCGATTCATCGGCTCCAAGTACAAGAAGGTCCTCTACAGAGAGTTCACAGACAACTCGTTCACCAAGCAAAAGGAGAGGCCTGCAGACGAGGAACATCTGGGAATCCTGGGTAATTCACCCATTCGTTTGTCTGCTTGTTCATCCGTTGATATCCCAACGAGAAGGACAAATGTCGATTGAATCTGAGCCATAATCGTAAAATAAAAGCATCATTGTTATCGGTGTTATTCTTGCTGTCGCTCAGGACCCTTCATTCATGCTGACGTTGGCGAAAAGGTGAACATAGTGTTTAAAAACATGGCGAAAAGGCCGTACTCTATTCACGCACATGGAGTGAAGACAGACAGCCCCCAAATCTTCCAGACTCCACAAGGTAAGGCGGTGCTTTTACAGCACTTTTTACGTCACTGCATTTACATCACTGCGCTTGCATCACATTTTATCACTTTAATCGTTGGTGTAAGACACGCATCACCAAGAATTTCTAAAGGATCCGCATGTTTGAAATGCGGTACTTCAATCGGAGCGCGCTTACATTAATTCAGACATTATGGCTCAGTTGATTTATGCAAGTGATCGCAAGTCTCTATGAAGAGCAAAGAAATCCCAGTTTTGTTTTGCTGATGGTAATGTTTTCATGCCTTCATGCATGTTTTCACCATGTGAATGCTTAACTCTCATATTATGTTGAAATTGTGTCTTTTATGATTGGGTGCCAAAGTTAGAAAGTGCACATAGATCGGTTTGGGGAAGAGCCATAAGAATCCTATCTTCCTACAGACGAGACACACACATACACCTGGTACATCCCAAACTCTGCCGGACCAGACGTAGGGCAAGAGGAGTGCATCGTTGGGGCCTATTTCTCCACAGTGGATGTTAGCAAGGTAACGTCCAGGGGCCACACGTATACACAACAGTGCTGAGCAAAAAAATGCCCTCAGAAATCTGCGTATGGGAGTTTTCACGCAGAAATTCAGATGTATAAAATAAGAGAATCTATGGTCCTCTGCAAACGCTGGACACCATGCGTACGCAATGTTTGGAGTCTGTGTGATATGGCGACACTGTGATCAAAAGGCAGAAGGAGAAAGTGCAAAACTTTGCGTAAGCAGATTTCCGACTTTCTCCCTGAGCATTCTTTTACGCATTCCTTTACTCAGAGTTTTGTACATGTGGCCCCTGGTGTTGTGTGTAATAACACAAACAGTGCTAGGTAGTTTCCCAGGTAGTTTGCAGTGTATCGAAAGACTTCAGGTATTTAGGATATATCTGACCCATATATCTGGTTCTCTCGCTCTCTATCCGCCCTCCCTCAGGACCTCTACAGTGGGTTGATTGGTCCCCTGGTCATCTGTAGGCAGAGCCTGCTGAGGAGGATCGGTCTGAAGAAGGAGATTGAGGAGTTTGCTTTGCTCTTCATGGTGTTTGATGAAAATGAGTCCTGGTACATGGACGAGAATATCAAAACCTATGTCCTCAACGTGAGCAAAGTTTGCAAAGACGATGACGAGTTTGTCGAGAGCAACTTGATGCACGGTATGTTAGGAGTTAGGAGTCTTTTTATATAGTTAGGTGAATTTATTTTGCATCACGTTTTCACAACCGTTACATTGAACAATGGTTTAATTGTGACATTATTTTAGAAGTTATGAGCAGACCTCACCTGGGTCAACTACTTTGTTTAATAGCAGTTTAATCCTTAATGTATAGGGTTTGTAGTGTATCCCTTTAGACAACAGTAAAATTCCTTAATATTACTGACCATTCAAAAAAATATATATATTATTTTTACAATATTCAGAAATTCTGTCCCATAATTTTATGGTGCAGATAGTATTGTGTTTTGTTTAAATATTAATGTCAATATTACACAGCGACTATAAATGGGCCTTGTGCCTTCTTGGTGATACCAGATTTTTGTATTCCTGAGAGTAACACTGATATTCTCCACTACTGTTTGTTGCTCTGGATTAAAGCATCTGCCAGTGTAATTGTAATGTAATTGTAATTGTAATGTAACGGTGATGCAGCTGTGGTGATGCAGCGCTGGTCCGGCTGTGCTGATGTGCAGTTTGTGTGTCACAGCGATAAACGGCAGGGTGTACGGCAACCTGCAGGGCCTGACGATGCATGTGGGGGACAAGGTGTACTGGTACCTGATGGGGATGGGGAACGAGGTGGACATGCACACCGCTCACTTCCACGGGCACAGCTTCGACTACAAGGTGCAGCCGCCCACCCACCCCCACGACTCACTAACCTGTGTCTGATACACCTGCGCTAATCAACTGGTCACCCAGGGCCAAAGGCAGCTTGTCATCAACTTAATCTTAGTGTGGTAGAGTGTTTAGGGAACTGGGCCCTATTCCTTGTAGCTGGCTAACTGAGTTAGCGGGCTAACTGTGCTGAGTAAAACCCGGAACAGTGTTTTTGCGAATTCATATGTTCCATATTTGGGGGGGTTTCTGTGTTTTACTCAGCGCAGTTAGCCGGCTAAATCAGTTAACCAGCTACGAGGAACGTGACCCTGGGCTTGTAGCTCAAAGGTTGCGGGTTTGATTCCCAGCTGGGGCACTGCTGTTGTAGCCTTGAGCAAGATTACTCAACCTGAATTTATTCTGTAAAATATCCAGCTGTGGATTATTCAAGTTTAAAGAAAAAATGAATCTGCAAGTTGCTCTGGATATGACCGAAATGTAAAAATCCACACTGTCATCACACCTCCCACTGCTGACAGAACGGCAAATAATACCTGTGCATATTTTAATGAGGGGTCGACTTTGTTGACAAACACATGTACGATACATTTAATTCATACTCTGTTTTGTAAATGGTAAAATAATCAGAAAGGTTTTTGACCCTGTATGCACATTTGAAGAACTCCATTAACAGTTATCCCATAATACCACCAGTATCACAGCACTGTCTGCGCAAGTGCTGTTGACTTTGGGCCAGTAATGATGACAGATTGAGTATGTTGTCTGATTGGTTGATTAACCTGCACTACCCCCCACCCCCCCAGCTGAGTGGTACCCACCGGGCGGACGTGTTCGACTTGTTCCCCGCCACCTTCCAGACGGTGGAGATGCGGCCGGTGTACCCGGGTACCTGGCTGCTACACTGCCATGTTACTGATCACATCGAGGCCGGCATGGAGACCACCTACACTGTGCTGGAGAAAGAGGGTGAGCTTGGGGGGTGTATGCTGCTTGGGCCAAACCACTCGTGTGCTTTCAATTAGCCCTTCAGTGACACGGTTATCATTAGGCGATTAACTGAGTGTTTAGCCTATCAGCTCATTAATCTCGAATATCACTGGGAGAAGAGGATTCTTGTGGGAAAGATTATCAATCTGGGAATTCAAAAGGGGAATATCAGACGTATCAATGAAGGGATTCATACGGGGAATATTAAACATATCAAACATATCATATAGGGAATATCAAACAATTAACACTAGGGATTCATATATGGAATATCAAACATTTAACACTGTGGATTCACGTGGGGAATATTAAACAATTAACACCAAGAAAAAAACCAAGAAACATGTATTTAATTTGAAATTAGCTTGATCTATGTGTGTGTAAAAATGATAATTTATGGCTGGTTCAAGTTGTGAAGACCCGAATATAGCAGATGTTTTTTTCTTGTTTCCAGGGTCCAAAGGTGTGAAAGGATTTCTGAAAGGCTTGTTCACAAAGAATTAGTCACTGGGGACTCACCGGGGATTCACCGCGGACTCACTGGGGACTCACCGGAGATTCACCGGGGACTCACCAGGGACTCAAGGGGGAATCACTGGAGACCCGTCAATACAGACCTGGCTCAAATACGTGTCTGAAATACTCCCAGCTCTTTAGACACCAGTAACCATTCCTGGAGATTTTTAAACAAATGTGTTTTCACCAATATTCAGAATAAGATTATTTACATTTTAAAAACACTCCTGCTGACCATTCCACCTCCAATTTTCAAGTGCTGACATGATACAAACCAAATCAACAATTTAGTTCTGAATATTGGTGAAAATAGATATTTCAACTACAATTGTAAAAATACTTAAAATCTAATCTGCAGGAATCTTACTGCTATCCAAAGGACTATTAGTATAGTAAATATTTTAAATAAAGTATTTGATCCAGGTGTGGAGAGGACATGTCGCCCCTGCTTTTATACACTAGAAATAACTGGGCTATTTCCTGGGTCATTATTCACACACTGTACAGAAAATAAGTAAATAAATAAATTTCACTTTAAAGATTTGGTTCAAATTATATTTTACGGACCTTAGATATACTTGAAACCATTTTTCCAATGAGTGTTCCCTAAAACAGTGAATGCTACAGGTTTGTTTCTATCTGTGGATATGTCCATCCATCCATTATCCATTAACCCGCTTGTTCATGGTCAGGGTCACAGGGGTGCTGGAGCCTATCCCAGCATGCATCGGACGAGAGGCAGGAATACACCCTGGACAGGCAGCCAATCCATCACAGGGCACACACACCATTCACTCACACACTCATACCTAATTTTGAGTCTCCAATTAGCCTAACCTGCATGTCTTTGGACTGTGGGAGGAAACCCACGCGGACACGAGGAGAACATGCAAACTCCACACAGACAGGCCCTCGGCCGGGATTCTAACTCGGTACCTTCTTGCTGTGAGGCGACAGTGCTAACCACTGCACCACCGAGCAGCCCCTGTGGATATGTGTCTTTCCTTAATATTCTAATGCCCTGTTTTTCCATGAGGTTCTGTTCAGTCTCAAACTTTTCCAAAGGCCCAGTTACAGTGCCCTCCACTATTATCGGCACCCCTGGTAAAGATGAGTAAAAAGGGTTATATAAAATTAACCGTTTGGTGAATTAGCTTAATCTCATTTCAGTCAGGCCACTGTTGTTCAAATAACTTTATTGACATTATGAAACAATACATTTTAGGTTTGGCGGTATGGTTCTGTTCACCAAGCCCTCCCGCCCATCCACGCAAGCAAGCATGGGTATGGCGGCGAGGGCAGCTGCACAACCCCCATTAGGGTTACGCTAGAACAGAACCGCAGCACTGAGAATGGTTTTGACAGAATCCATTCAGTCAGTTATGTATATATATAAATGGCACTTTTAAGTGTCATTATCACAACAATTTACAAGGAACCGGGCCTGAAACCCCGTAGAGCATGCCTAAGGCAACGGTGGCAAGGAAAAACTCCCTGCTGTTAGCAGGAAGAAACCTTGGGCAGAACCTGACTCTGAGGGGGAAGTCCATCCGCCGCTGACTGGCACCGGTTACTAAATGCTGATTACAGAATAGAAATTTGTAGACCGAACATATGAAAATGTCAATGTATAAGGAGCCGGTGAGGAAGACTGATTGAAGCCCGGCAGGTGCATCATAGCTGGGTACATGCATGGAGCTGGAGCTGACCGTCTGCTTCTGGAGAACGATGTTTGTTGATCTATAGCTACCGCTCCGGCGGATGCCGAAGCGGGAAGGAAAGAGGAAAAGAAATCAGTAGGCACTCGAAAATGTTAGTGATTCATGCAGGAGCGATATAGGCTAGGTGTATGTGCGCAATGGGAAACTGAAGAGGATGGAGCTGGGGTGGAGGGAGGGGGTTTTGTGTGCAGCGGGTGTGCTGGCAGGGGATCCACCATGGTAGGGCGAGGCGGTTAAATAGACCGCCTTGTTATGTGAATGGACTGATGGGTGAATCGTCACTACTCAGCTGAGCTGTCAGCTGATTAACTATGGCCGGGTTTCACTCTCGTGACCTGCCTGAACTGACGCTATGCTCGATTTCAGTCAGGCCACTGTTGTTCAAATAACTTTATTGACATTATGAAACAATACATTTTAGGTTTGGCGGTATGGTTCTGTTCACCAAGCCCTCCCGCCCATCCACGCAAGCAAGCATGGGTATGGCGGCGAGGGCAGCTGCACAACCCCAAAAAAACAACCATACGCCAAGTGCTGCCAGCATGTGCACACGTGATGACCGTGCAACGACCCCTCGCCTCGGAGGAAGCCGATCTGTCCATCTGCTCAAGGATCCCCCAATACCACAACGATCAATGTCATGTGCACCAACGCCTGTTGGACTCCCCCGTGCGCCAGACGGAGTGCGGACCAACCCCATGAATCCATGTGTAGTGATGAAGAACAATGTGTGACCTTCTGGCTACCGATGAAGCCATACTGTCCTTCAGCACAAGGTCCGTCTAACGTAACATGGATCAGTGGCTATGTGCACCAACGCCCGTTGGACTCCCCTGTGCCAGATGCAGTGCAAAATAACCCCAGGAAGTTCTACGTGTATTGATAAAGAACGATGTGTGACCTCTGGCTACCGATGAAGCCATGCTGTCCTTCAGCACAAGGTCCTTTAACATTACATGGATCAGTGGCTAAGTGTACCAACGCTTGTTGGACTCCCCCGTGTGCCAGAGTATAGTATGACTAACCCCAAGAAGTTTATGTGCAGTGATAAAGAACAATGTGTGACCTTCCAGCTACCGATGAAGCCATCCTGTCCTTCAGCACAAGGTCCTTTAACGTTACATGGATCAGTGGCTAAGTGTACCAACGCTTGTTGGACTCCCCCGTGTGCCAGAGTATAGTATGACTAACCCCAAGAAGTTTATGTGCAGTGATAAAGAACAATGTGTGACCTTCCGGCTACCGATGAAGCCATCCTGTCCTTCAGCTCGAGGCCTTTTAAACGTTACATGGATCAGTAGCTATGTGTACCAACGCATGTTGGACTTCCCCTGGGAGCCAGACATTGGATTACCCAGGGAAATTCTATGTGTAGTGGTGAACAATGTGTGACCTTTCAGCTACCGATGTAGCCATCCTGTCCTTCAACCCAAGGCCCCTTTACATTTACGTGGATCAGTGGCTGTGTGTACCAACGCCTGTTGGACTTCCATGGGAGCAAAACTAATCAGGGGAGTTCTAAGTGTAGTGATAAAAATTGTGTGACCTACCGCTCTCGGTCCTTCAAAATTACGTGGATCAGTGGCTATGTGTACCAACGCCTGTTGGACTTCCATGGGAGCAAAACTAATCAGGGGAGTTATACGTGTAGTGATGAAAAACTGTGTGACCTTCCAGCTCTCGGTCTTCTAACATTACGTGGATCAGTGGCTATGTGTACCAACGCCTGTTGGACTTCCATGGGAGCAAAACTAATCAGGGGAGTTCTATGTGTAGTGATGAAGGACTATGTGTGACCTTTCGGCTACGGATGAAGCCGGCATGCCTATGGGAGAAGCTCTTCATCCCTTCAGGTCACTGCCAATTAATATCATACCAATGCCTGTTGGTCTTCTCCCTGACGTCAGGGAGGATGCTGTGCGTAACATTGGCTTCATGGCGCCCGTATGCCTAGGGCCATTCGAACTACTGGAGTTGTATTTGTAGTATATGTATATGTACCAACCACCTAAAAGCTATGTGTGACCTTTCGGCTACTGATGAAGCCGGCATGCTTATGGGGAGAAGCTCTTCATCCCTCAGGTCAAATGCCAATTAATACCATACCAACGCCTGTTGGTCTTCTCCCTGACGTCAGGGAGGATGCTGTGCGTAACATTGGCTTCATGGCGCCCGTATGCCTAGGGCCATTCTAACTACTGAAGTTGTATTTGTAGTATATGCAAGAACAGCGCGAAGCGTGAATTTTTCATAACGCAAGTCCAAATCCAATTATGCATAACGCAATCCAGTCCAGGCGTCTACTAGCCTATTGATGAAAGGGACAGACGAGCATCCTTTGTTAATGATGTTGACGGTGGCTTGGTTGTCGCAATAGGCTAAAATTTGTTTCCTTGGCCAGCTGTTCCCATAGGATGCAAGCAACGATGATTGGGTATAGTTCGAGCAAAGCTATAAATTGAATATTGCGAGGCAGAGTTTGCAGCTCTTTAGGCCATGTTTCTGCAACCATAGTATTATAAACCCCCAAAAGCAATAGAAAGCGCTGCGTCGGTAAAGAATTTAAAAGTAACTGATGTTTCGACGTAGTCGTTATGAAAACGCAAGGCTTTAATCCAAGTGCGAATCTTCCAGCCGCGAAATTAGACCTCTTGCTCCGCCTACCCACTTGCTATAAGTTTAAAATCCATGAAAATCAACCATGCGTCGAGAGCATCATGTTGCATAATTAATTGAATTTTGCATCGCAAACGTTAAACGGTCTGAAATTGATGATTTAATAGCAACTCACCTTTATTAATAGCTACCAGACATAATTTATTAATGCTTATTATACATTACATTCATTTATACCACGGCATTGTTGAATACTCGGTTCTGATGGGGTCAATACGTATTCCAAGGTTGTGCATTTATTTTCACCACTGCCTTTTAACAGTGTGTCTTTCGTCCCGCTCGTGTCTCGCTTGCTTTCAACTTGGCTATCAGCTAATTCTCGCAAGCATCACATTCGAACCTATGCTGTCCTTTAGTCCCCAGTTGTATTAAGAAAATTATGCATGTTTGGAAAATTCAAACATGAACACACTTATACGACCGAAAAACACTTCCGGTTTCGATATTTTACTTTCAGCGGTCAAAATAACTTTGGTCTAGCACTCCAACAGGGGATTCCTGCAGAACTGCAGAAGGGGCTTACAGCTTGCTGGGCGGGGCTTAAGGGTCCTACAGCTTGCTGGGCGGGGCTTAAGGGTCCTACAGCTTGCTGGGCGGGGCTTAAGGGTCCTACAGCTTGCTGGGCGGGGCTTGAGGGGCTTACAGCTTGCTGGGCGGGGCTAAGCACTAGTGCGCATGCGGATGGACCGAATTTGGGTTTCCAGATTCTTTATTTAGTTTATTTCAGGGGTAGGCAACTCCAGGCCTCGCGGGCCGGTGTGTATGCAGGTTTTTGCTACCACCAGTTACCACGGCTCAATCAGCTAATTAGTCATACACACAATCACGATTCACTCGTAAATTACAGAACGATAAAACGCTACAATACACGCATACCGGTACAAGAACATTCATCAGCTGTTGTTCTTATCGCGGATATGTAGATTAAAATATCAGATCATGTAAACGATTGGGCTAATTAAATAATTGTTAACTGGTGGCAGCAAAAACCTGCATACACACCAGCCCGCGAGGCCTGGAGTTGCATACCCCTGGTTTATTTAGTATTAACATTGCATTAATAGATATTCTATGTCCTTCTGTATGTATTAGTTCGCATATATACATCAACTAACATTCAAAGATATACATTCAGAAATTATTAATACATTCATTTTTATTTTTTATTTAACATTTAACATTTATTTATCCAGGGGAAACCCATTGAGACCAAGGTCTCATTTACAATGGTGCCCCTGGTTACAACAAATGTCACAAGCAGCAATGATACAGAAGGTATACACAACTATACACAAGGTAGCCTACACAAGGTACACAGTACTGAAATATAAATACTAAAATGCAAGAGTAAACATAGCAACAGTCATACATATATGATGCAAATATACAAGATACACATAACATATTCAGATAATATGGTGCAAATACACAAGATACACAGGACATAGTGGTGTACTAAAATACTAAGGATACTAAATACAGGAGAAAACATAGCAGCAATCAGGGAAAGGGATACGAACCCAGGTGAGGGTAAGGGATGACAAGAGAAAACATAGCAGCAATCAGGGAAGAAAAGCAATATTGGAACAATGAGTTTTGAGTGTTGATTTGAAAATGTTTGCTGAGGTTGCATCCCTGATGAAAGCTGGCAGTGCATTCCACAATTTGGGTGCACAAAATGAGTCTCCCCCCAAATCTTTTCTTGTGAAGGTGTAGTATACAGAGAAGGCCAGCATCAGAAGACCTGATGCTGGTCTATGCTGGGAAGTGATGTTCACTAAGCTGGTAATGTGATGGTCTTGCTGGGAGAGACTTGGGTATACTGGTAGTGTGATGTAGTAGGAAGGGTCCCCATGCACCCCATGGGTATATTTTTTGTAAAGTAGACCTACCTGACACATAAACTTTGATTACAATTTTCATTTTAATCATTTTCTGGAGGTTTAAATTGCTGGGGTCAAATTGACCTCAAGGAAACCAAATGTAATGTAAATTTGAGGATAGCAGGAGGTTAAATGCACACAAAATTACTTTAGCCTTTCCTGAGCTAGACATTATCAAACAGATCTATAAGCAGATTTATGGATGTCTGGTATCTTTATGTCATGACAGCTAAAGCTCCTTTTGGTTTAGTGTCTGTGGCTGTGCAGGGATTTATCGGAAAGGAAACAGGTTGGTTAACAATGGGCTGGAGTTAAAATTACTTGTACCTGTAGCAAGCTGCCGACCCAGCAAAGTGGAAAGATGAAGAGAATCACAGGTACTCTCACTTGTTCAGTCCTTGGCGAGGACCAGGACACGTTCAGCTCTGAGGATGAGCCACAAGAGGTCTGCCTGGACACATGACATCAGTGGTGGTCCACCTGTCACCCCTGACATGTCACTTTCCCATGACTGCACAGCAACCCGGCACACAACATACTTGTTCATATTCCATAGGGTGTTCACACATATCATTTTGCTTTCACTCTAAAGGAAATATGTCTCACATAGACCCCCCAGTACTTTCTGGAGATGAAGATGGGAGGCGCGTCTGTGGACGACCTGATGATGAGTACCAGTCTTCTCCTCAGAATGCAGTGATGCTCTGCTACATCATTGCAAAGCCATTGACCCCTCATGATTATGGTGTACAAATTACCTTCACTTCTTACCAGATAAAAAACTTTATTTTGGGAGAGGTATATGTGCTTCTTTGATCTCGGTCATCTTTTATAATATCCTCTTAATGGTTTATTCTGTATATATGGTTTATATATACTGGGTTTGATAAGCGTTTATTTTGCGTTTCCCTTATTGTTTTGATAAGGAACTCATGGAGATGCAGATTCGATTCGAATCCAGGTACTTTCTGTGTGGAGTTTGCATGTTCTCCCTGTGTCTTTGTGGGTTCACACACAGGTGATCATTACATTACATTACAATCATTTGGCAGACGCTTTTATCCAAATCCATGATCAGACACACATAACGCACAGGTTCAAGTTGAAGAAGTTTAATTTGTCACGTACTGAATAATACAGGTACTTACATAAAACACTATTGATATATACCATGGCTCCAAAGAGAACAGTAAAAACAATATTTAAACATGCTGAAACATAAAAAGAGAACAGTAAGACTGCCTACTGGACCTGGACAGTTCTTCTCTGCTGGGCCCTGGGTCGGTTTCCACCTCCACTCTATCGTCCTTGACATGCCTGGAGAGATATCAGATGTTGTATGATGAAGAAGAGAACGAGAATACCAACCTGGATTAAGATCAGCTTGGTGTAGTCTTGCAGTTAAAAGTAAATTACTCACATCTGAAAGATTATGTTTGAATCGTTTCTTCATTTCACAGCTGATTCTGTCATTGAATGCCTCCCGCTCACTAATATGAAAAAGCATAAATATAAAAATAAATAAATTAAAAAAAGTTAAGACAATGCAATGTTCTGGTAATTCTACACGGTACCACTATACATAGTTAGGTCTAATAGTGATGTGACCAGGACAACACATACAGTTACTGTGACAAAGAAAATGAAAACGAACGACATTTAAAACAGAAAACGGCAGGATAATAAAAACTAATCTCTGGATCTGCATTTTCATAATCTGTAAAACAACAACAATAACAATAAGCGGCCTCTAACTGATTCTGCTGTTTTCACTATGCTATATGAGCATCAAGTCATGTTTCTCATTCTGGACTAAAATAGAGGAATGTTGCTCAAGCTTATAAAACGCAGTTGTGTGCACTATGCACCGGGATTCGTTTTAGCATTACACATATTTTCAAGGTGGCTTTGATGATTGAATAAGCAACAAATTCCAACGTATGTGTTTTTTACAACGACGTTGACAATGTGTATTGCGGTGGACATTATAGAGAATGTGAAGTTGACCACCTTGTGAAAATGGTTCGTGTTTAACATAGCTTTAACATTAGTTCAACATTAATAAGTAGTCTTCCTCAAAACTTGGCGGCCAAAATTATGGCAACTTCACATTCACATAGTTGGGGTGGGTTGGGTGTTTACAGGGAATATTAGCTAACGTGCGTTAGCTAGCTAGTGCACATGCTAACAAGCTAGCTAACGTTAGCTCAACACTGAAGCAAATGACAGACCGAAAATAGGCCCTAATGTTCAAAATAGCGAAGGTGCCCCTTAAGGTACTTACTTTTTCACTGGAAGCCATCTTTGGTTCTTCTTCCACCGAATGAACGTTTTAACCAGAGCTAGAGAGACTCTCCCATACAGACTACGGTCTGCTCGTCTGCTTAAAGGTTGTATCAGCGATTTTGGGTGGAAACATAAATGATCACATTCATCTGATTGTTCCTCACGATCCGCTAGCTGCCCGCCCCATAAGCAGGCCGTCAAAAAACCGCGTCTCTGTAGGCAGCCTATGCTCCGAGATCGTACACAAAAACAAATGGTACTACCAACTACTCAAAACCAAAATAAACAGTATTCCAACCAATCACAATGATCTGCACAAACGCTAATACTCTTATCTCGCTGAAATCTTGACGGATTTACAAACGGTTTGGTTTCTTACAAACGTTATTAACGTGGTTATAATTCTGGATGCTTGAACACTATTTTTTTAAAACATAACATAATTATTCATAAGTATGTTTTTTTTGGGATTTCGCTTCAGAAGTGACGTCACGTTTGTGCAGATCATTGTGATTGGTTGGAATACTGTTTATTTTGGTTTTGAGTAGTTGGTAGTACCATTGTTATTGTGTACGATCTCGGAGCATAGGCTGCCTACAGAGACGCGGTTTTTTGACGGCCTGCTTATGGGGCGGGCAGCTAGCGGATCGTGAGGAAAAATCAGATGAATGTGATCATTTATGTTTCCACCCAAAATCGCTGATACAACCTTTAAGCTCTGGCAACACAAATTTGGTCCATCCGCATGCGCACTAGTGCTTAGCCCCGCCCAGCAAGCTGTAGGACCCTTAAGCCCCGCCCAGCAAGCTGTAGACCCCTCAAGCCCCGCCCAGCAAGCTGTAGGCCCCTTCTGCAGTTCTGCAGATACACCCTACTCCTAGCACTCCGCAAAAACGGGACGCACATCACTGGTTCTTTGCAGAATTAAATGATTACACGTGTCACATACTGACTGATCTACGGTATTCGGGTTTATGTAGTTTTCGCGAAATCAATGTTATTCTTTCGTCCCGTGTTTCTTTCGTCCCGGTTCTCCCCTAGTAGTATCCACAAAAAACTACACGCGTAATGTTGCAATGTGAATTAGGGTTGTCTGCAATCAGTAGTATGCTAGGGTAATATAGCCTACAAATCCCTGGCAATGATATAATTTAGCCGTAATAATGATGAATAGGCTACAACACTTAAATTCAACCTGAAAACTATTAGCTAGGTATCCGAGTAGGCTACGCAGATGCAGTAGGCTAGGCCTACAAGCGCAATTATGTCCCGATAAATTAAAATACCATGCAGGATACAGATCGGCCAACGCAATAACGTGCAAGATATAGAATGTATAATTACATACCAGGTTAACGGTAGGTCTAGTCTTCACATCATTACCGATTACACACGCAGAACTAGTTACGATAATAGTTGGAGCAGCAGTGCGTTAGGACGTGAACTAAGTAGACTAATCATTTGTCGCATTTGTTTATTTATTCATTTTCTCCCCACTTACGTATCAGCCTCCGTGAACGGCCACGAACCTCTCGTATCAGAAGCCAGCTCAATGATTAGCCTAGTCGGACCGCATCCACGAAGTATCAGATCTCTTTGGTCTCCCACTTCCAGAACGAGGCAGCGAGTATACGAACATGACCAACCAATATTCCGGGGCAGGGTGTATGCTTACCGTTTAGGTTAGCCCAAGGATCATATAAAGGTTACCGTGCGTTTTATGCCTCTGAAGCCAATATAGTCTGTTAATGTCAGCTAGCAATCCTGTTGGAAGGTTTCGAATACGAGCAATAAGGTCCGGGTTACACGACAAGACACGCGCTTTAAATAGCCAGCTTACGCAACGTGAATATCGCCCTTCCTTGTCCGGGAAATGTTATTTGAATATCGCCAGTTTCCATAGCGGACCATAAGCTTAAACGATACTTGCAGTCACTTAGCTTTAGCAACAAATTCAGGAATCCTATTCGTTTTCGCTGACAGTGTGCAGTCATGCATGCAGGGAAGCAGGTTTGGAATAACCGAATGTTATTTGAATATATCGCCCTTTTCTTTTGTCTAACAGACCATAAAACTTAAGAATACAGAGCTTGACATCACTTAGCTTTTACGTAGAATTTTGCAGGATTCCGATTCTTTTCCCCCGGCGTGTAGTAGAACAAGCAGGATGTGCAGCGCAGAAGATGGTTTTGTGTGCAGCGGGTGTGCTGGCCATAGAACTATATATTAACTAGAAAGGAAGAAGCCTTCTCGAAACGGCACCGTTTCCACGGCCCAAAGTTTTTTCTCTGATTGGCCAACGTGACCTGTCACGTGAAGGTGATCATTTTCTCCCTTTTCACAGAGTAATGGCTGCCGTTGTAACTCTAGTTAGCGACCATATACATGTATAGCGACGACTGCAAAGTTATGCTACCGAATAAAAAAGCTAAATGAAAGGTAACTTTGTTAGCTACCGTTAGCTAAGTTAGCTCGCAGTAGCAGCCAGAGGCCTAGAAAGGACATGCTATCACAAAAGCCTGTTGATAATACACCAATAGTAGCTCGATGCACATTTAAAATAAAATAAGCCAGGTATAGCATAACGTTATTTATACTTTAGAACACATTTGGCTAATCTTAACGTAACCCCCTCGAAACTGCAATGGACATAACGTTATTACGATAACCTTCCAATATCAACGTTATAGACTACTGCACTTTAGACCGCATAAACGGGCACAAGTGTCCGCTATGCGTTAAGATAACTATATATATATATAATGTATGTTATATAGCCTGTGTCTATGTTCATAGACATCCTATATAGGCCTATAGCTACGCTGTATGTGTAGCCTACGTTATGTGGTGAGTGAATACATTTTTTCCTGGTTGGTTCAGTTCAACAAGTTACTATGACAAGGGTGATGCAGGAAAATAAACAGACCTAACAGCAAAGCATATTTGTGGTTAATGCTAATTTAGCTCAAGCAGGATGACGAAGAAGACAAGCAGGCTAACCTAACGTTGTCAAAAAAAGATTTCTTACCGTGAAAATATTAAATTTTTTCCCCCAGGGTTTCTGCGCTGTTATGGTTTTGAAAGCTCCGCGCTATGATTCAGGTTTGGCAAAACTGGTATGCAGTAACAACAATGCTATATATTTTATAACTCTATAGATGTATACCTTGCCAAAAATCACAAGAGCATTATTCCCCTCAGATGGTACCGACCAACCCTACTGGCTCACGGACTACTAGCTGTACGAATTATATATTATAATTTTTGACGTAAAAAATGATACCTAACACATAAAAGAGAAAACCTCTGTATCTCTCTGTATGTCTGGTGCACAGCAGCCAGCAGATGGGACGCAATGTACCCACACACACACACGCACGCACGCATTAATTAGGTATAGGGCCGACTAAATGGCCAATTAGTGATTGTGTGCTCCAACGGGTATCAGAACTAGTCCATCTGATTATCAACTCATCACCCATGGTAAGGATAAGCCACAAATCAGCTGTGGAGACTGCCACCTATAAGTTCATAACAGTGTCATCTTCAGAGATATATGTAGGAAACTTCATCCGTAAACAGAGGGATATTGAAGCTACAACATTATATAATCCTGACCATGTAGGACTATTCAGGAGGTTTGGGGGAGGGGCTAAAGCGCTTCAAAAACAGCATGTTATCTAACCCTAACCCTCATATGACAACAATCCAGATGTATTTGGTAGGTAAAATAAGGTCTACACTAGTGCAAATCCAAACATATGACTGTGATTAGGAAAAACATCAATACCTTGAAGGATTTTTTCCACCAAATAAGCAAAAAAATCAAAAGACTTGATTTTATCCAGGCTGGAGTCTCAAAGGGTCTCAGAAACTACACCTCAAAGAGGCTCTAACCAGACAGAGGTGAAAATTAAACTTTGTCGTAGGACAAAACTAAAGACGTTTTTGGAAAGGCCTTGACCTGGAGAATAACGTTTGTCAATTATTTTGCCCTGACACCCCAGGGGACTCAGTAGCGCCCCCTAGAAGGGCAAAACTGGCCAAACTTCAAATGCTTCTAATTCTGGAACCAATGGACATATCGGGTAGATATTTAACAGGATGATTAACTAACTAGTCTTTCATAAATAATGTCAGAGCCAGCCTTCAAGCTCTAACAGAAGGGCCTGAATAAAACGTTTGATGCTTAATCATTTGATACTTTGATGATTCAATTATATGATCAATTGGGATCTTAACTGATGCTATATTGAACATACATTTTAAGCCCCAGGTCAATAGGATTAGTATTTTTTTCGTTATTGGTACTAATAGTTTAGAACTACAATTCCCCAAAAACCAGAGAGCTCTACGTAATGATGGCCTGTGAAAAGATGGCGCCGTCTGTAGTCCGTTTAGGGTTAGGGTTCGGATAATAAATATATACGGCTAATCTGGGTCGCCCCATGTAGGGGACAGTATTAAAATGAATTGAGATTGTGGGATTTTGACCATATCCGACATAAACTGTTTGCTTTTTTTGTGACTGAATAAACCTTTCCACATGTTTTTTGTGTCCCTATTAACATATTTAGCGGTTATCGCCATCAACCACTCAAAAGTCAGTCTGGTAAACAAAATTCACTAGCCGGCTAGCTAGCTAACAACCGAAAAGTAGCATAGTAGCCAAGCCCACAGTAACACCTCTAAATTTCGTTCTATGTAGCACGAAAACAGTCTGAGAAATGCTAGCATTAAAAATGCATGGGTTTAAATTTCGTTCTGTGTAGCACGATAAAAGTCGGACAATCGTGCTCCGGGTGACGATTCAATAGATTAATTGTCGTGACTATGAGCATGAAAAAGCGTGAGACCGGGTTGATTTTTCACCTGTTAACATAACAAAGTGTACCTTAACCTAAAGGCTAAGACCATTGCGCTATTGTGTGGTAAATTTATTAAACATCCTCACATAATTTTTTGGAAATACTGACTTATTTCTTTGTGATGGAGTTCATTTCACCCCTAGGGGAAATTATATTTTTCTAAATGCTATTTTACAGTCCCTTAAATACTGAATTCAGGGGAGGAGACGCTGCCTTTACGGGTTTTCCCTGCCCAATTCTGGCAGTTTCTCCAATCCTGGATTTGGCTTTTAACGGAACAGGGTTTTTTTAATGAACTAAGTCAGGTTTTCAAAATTTATGTGATTATTTTTAAATTAAATTTGTAGCCATGACATTGTTCACCCAACGCCCTCTGCTCTTCCTCACCCCTGTCCCTTATCTTCCCTACAAACACCCCCCCCCCCCCCCCGCACATCTTGTCCTCTCCAGCCATGCCAATCCATGGCCTTTGCGTATTTCTCCCCACGCTGGATGTAGCTGTCTAGTATGTACATTTTGGGGAAACAGTAATAAAAAGTTTCAATTAATTATAAAACTTGTTTTTTTATTGAAGGGTTCATTGTTTGCATATGTCATACAGTGGTATAAGGAGAAATTGCTAAATTTTTTTCATTTGTAAAGACTAAATAATCAAATGTACACCATTCAAAATTATGAATCATGAATAAGGGAAACATTTTTATTCTTCGATATGCTGCGTTTCATTCACAGCAAGTTTAATCACCGTCTCCAACGTTGTCCTGGACGATAAGGGGAAAAAAACGTAGAGACGTTAGGAGTTTGTTATAGGACACAGCAAAGTTCAGCAGCCTGTCTCAGTTTAAAGCCCACTCACCACATCAAGGTGCAGGCTGAACGTGAGAACACAGGATAAGACGCACATCCACAAGACAAACCCTGACAAGACACATTAAAATGACAAGGTCACATTAAGGAAAAATGTACACGTTTATGTGGGCTCTAAGTGGTAGCCTACTAGCAAAACTCATCCAGGGGTGTCTGTAAGCAAAGACACTTCGTTTATGCGCTGTTAAAAGTGCATTACCGTATCTGGTTTTGATGCGCAACTTCAGTTCCTCAATCCGGTTGATTTCTTTTGAGCGATGAGAGGATGCACACGTGTAAATCGACATACAAAAGCAACATAATAGTAAACGCAGCCACAATAACTTAATGTAATGTTATGTAAAGCTACCATGTTCTATAGCCTAGATGGGCAATAGACAACGGAGCACTCGCTGTTCTTCGAAAACATTTACCGCATAGCCTACTGTGTCACGCGGTTACACAAAATAGGCTATTTCGAAAAATATAACCAGCTAATGACATGTTGGATCCACCAACCTTACCCTTATATTAAAACAAAGTTCTTTCCAGCCCGCTTTCCTGGGTCCAGCGCCTACCCCAGATCCACTCTAACCGTAGAGTGGATGTCGTGATTATTATAGTATTATGTGAAAAGCAAAACAATAAATACATAGCTAGATACAATCTTAAATAGGTCTATGATACGATTACGTTCACATAATTAAATAACGATTATGGCATCTGCTTGTTTATTTTGTTTAATCTGTAACGTTAGTCTGTGGTATGGCTAGGCAGTAGCCTAGCTCCAGCGGTAACATTACATTACATCCGGACCGGTCCCTGACTCAAGATTTCCGTAAACCAGCCTTGCGCGGCTAGCTAATAGTGTGGTGTAGCCATGTAGCCTAACTGTAACCTAAATAATTAGAAATCGCGACCACAGTGAAACTTGTCGCCTATTTTTCCAGGTATAGCCTCTCAGGAATGTCTGTTATTGTTAGACTGTTAGAATGAACTATGGTGATCTTGTAGTGTTATCGTAACGTTAGACAGATTAATGGCTAGGCTATAGGCCACGGATATCTTGTTGAAATACCTCAGCCTAACGTGAGCAAAACTGCAAATCCAGATAAACGAGCCACGAATAGTTACTAAAAATCTTTAATAACTGTCTTGTTAACTAGCGTTATTAACAAGCATAATACGCCGGGAGCCGGACAACATTTCTGTAGCCAACCCGATGTTGACCCGCTACCGTTAGCGTCTTGCTATCCGGGCGGCTTTTCAGACTTCAACACTAACATATTCACTGGGTGTGTTACTAATTAGTGTAATCTAACAACACTCATCTTGAGATATGAAGCATGACCTTAGAAATATTACACACGCGAAAGCATTTGAAAACCATTTCATTATTATGCACAAGATAGCTGGTAAGCGAACTTCATATAGCTACAGCAACGGATGCAGTTAGCTGAATGCTCATAGCAAGTCAGCTAACCATAGAGTTCAATAGAGGTTGAGAGAATGGATTTGAGGCGAAAATGCCAATAGGCCTCCTCACGTGATTGCCCTGTGACGTAACTAAAATTACCACGTGACCATGTTCTTAACCAATCACAGTTCAGTGCGCTTACTAAACACTCACCGATGAGTATTTTTAAATCATGGCTCTCTTTTTTTCTGTGTAGGCTAAAAAAAATTTGAACCCAAGAAAAATGTAAAATGTGATTGCCTGCTTCTATTGACTACAATATTGTGAACTTTTGATACCGAGATTGCGCTGGGGCCACTATGTTGACTTTCACAACGCACCATTGGAAATACATGGCAGAGCTCATAATAATACTATTTCCGGGCCATGGCAGCCATCTTGCGGCGGTGCCATTGCGGAAGAACCCAAATTGAATAGGGCTGAATGGAACCACGTGACCACGCTTCCTTTCTAGTTAATATATATTTCTATGGTGCTGGCAGGGGATCCACCATGGTAGGGCGAGGCGGTTAAATAGACCGCCTTGTTATGTGAATGGACTGATGGGTGAATCGTCACTACTCAGCTGAGCTGTCAGCTGATTAACTATGGCCGGGTTTCACTCTCGTGACCTGCCTGTACTGACGCTATGCTCGATTAACCTCATCAAGAAATAATAATTTTTAACAAAAACACGTGTGCCACAATTCTTGGCACCCCTGCATTTATATATAGAATAAAGTAATCATTTTTAATATTTGGTTGCATATCCTTTGCACGCCATGACTTCCTGTTGTCTGTGCAGGGGTGCCAATAATTGTGGCACACGTGTTTTTGTTAAAAATTATTATTTCTGGATGAGGGATTTTTTTTTCTCATAATAAATTTACCTCAATTAAACGTTGGATCTTTCTCATTTTTTCAGTGTGAGATTAAGCTAATTCACCAAACAGTGAATTTTTTATAACCCTGTTTACTCATCTTTACCAGGGGTGCCAATAATAGTGGAGGGCACTGTACTTTACAAGAAACCTGAGCTTTCTCGCTGTGCAAGGACATTTGTCCTGCCCTCTACTCCATTTGCATCAGACTACATTACAATCACTTAGCAGACGCTCGTATCCAGAGCGACTTACAAACCAAATCAGCAAAACATCAGCGTCAGCTGGATCAACAGGGTCGGCTCTGTACACCTCCATCTCCAGAACTGCTCATTCAGGTATGTAAGGTCTGTCCATTTCTCCTGTACGTTAAAATGAAAGGGGAGGCAAACAGTGAGTTGATTTTGATATGGAATGACCTCTCGGTGACAATCAGAATACAGAATTTCAAAATGTGCCGATGTGACTGAAAACAGGCAGTTGAGAAACAGGAGAAATTCCAGCCTGTGTTCCAGTAACAATATTGATTTTTTGGGGGAAGGGAAATGTGTGTGTTGTGGGGTGTCTGCAGGTTTACTGGAAATGATTTTGGTGTTTTTTACAGTGGTTTTATTGTGCAATTCAAACAGACAGTGCAGCTTCCAGTTTAGTCTGAATCAGTGAAGTCCTGCCTGTTCTACTGTGGATCATTGCACAAATTGTATATTGAGACAAATTAATACACTATTAGGACAGTATAACATTGACACCAAGGCCACAGGGATTTGGAAAGCAAAATGGTAGTAATTCCAGATTAACTCCCAACAGCATAATCAAAGAGTGGCATTTGTACTGACTACAATTGTCTTCAGTAATAATTAGTAGCATTTCATAAACAGCTGTTAGGATCTAATTCAGACACAATGTGAATTGTAACCGTCAATAGCCATTAGACAAGGTATTATATTAGATCAATGGGAAAGCAAAGATGCAACCCTGGTCCATGGGCCTGTAAAGCAGGAATACTGAGTTAGCTGGATAACTGCACTGAGTAAAACCCGGAACAGCTTTTTTTTAAAATTTCAGTCCATGTTCCAGATTTGGGAGGGTTCCGACTTTTACTCAGTGCAGTTATCCAGCTAACTCCGTAATCCTGGGGGGTGTACTACGAAGCAGGATTACTTACATAGCTGGATAACTGCACTGAGTAAAACCGGGAACAGCTCTTTTTACTTCAGTCCGTGTTCCAGAATTTGGATGGTTCTGGGTTTCACTCAGTGCAGTTATCCAGCTAACTAAGTAATCCTGCTTCCTTGTACACCCCCCTGCTTCGTAGTATACCCTCCGGGAGACCACAGGATTTGTTTGGTTTGATAAATAAAAGCAATTGATTACGCCATAACTCACCTCATAACTCACCGCCATAACTCACCTCACCTGGTTCCTTGGCTGTGAACTGGTTGTGAATTTGAAGGTGAAGACCTTGCTGTTCTCTAGGGCCAGGGTTACCTACCCCAGTTCATGAACTTTCTGGGGTTTGGGTGCGGGTGGTCCAACATGCCCCCTCTTTCAAGTAACAAAAAAAACTGGTTAGTTTTGAAAAGGGGCATGAACTCTTGAACCATGAGGTTAGATAACCGCAGCTTGATCTGTAATTGCGAGAGAAGCCTGTCAGAGAGAGAGGACAAACGTTCCTGCAGCTATTGGTTGAATCACAGACATAGGTCACTGCTCTTATCTATAAAAGCCAGGCAGCTGTCAGAGCAGTGGTACGGCAAGTCCAAAAAAAAAAAAAAAATGGGGAGTCGAGAGATCGCTCTGTTTTTCCTGCTGGTCTTTTTGGGAACGGTGTCCGGTGGAACAAGGGAATATTTTATAGGAATCAATGAGATTCAATGGGACTATGCTCCCAGTGGGAATAACATAATCCTGAACAAAACTATCCAGGAGGATGAGTAAGTGCACATTAATTGTATACCCATTTGTGAAGATTTCATATACTGTGCATGCTATTGCAAAGGGGCTTGTTTGAAATGCATTTTATTTATCCTATTTAACCTTTTGTGATTAGAATGTTCTTAACCGGAACATTCTAATGATGATGTAACCATCGCTATTCGTAACTGAAAGCAATTGAGTTCTAGAACACTGATTTAGAAGTTTAAAAAAAAAAAAAAAACATTCCAAAAAACCTGCACTTCAAATGGTTAAACAGGTGGGTCAAATGAGAGCTCAATTTTATTTTGTAGTGGGTTGGGAATGCAGGGGATTGTGTAGACAATCAGATGTAGAGAGCTAGTTTCTATATGAATTTGGCCAGGACATCAGGGATACCCCTTCTCTTTTGAAAAGTCTCACAGGATCTTTAATGACGACAGTCAGTCAGGACTTGTTTTGTGCAGGGCTGGGCAATTCCGGTCCTGGAGGGCCGGTATGTTTGCAGGTTTTTTTTACCCTGGCTAAATGAGCTAAATGGCTGTATACATCAACACTGGTTCACTCGTAGATTAGATCACAGTAAAACATTTCATATATAGGGTCTTTGGCTGTCATTCATGTGCTTATCAAGAAATGTAGATAAAATGGCCCAGATGGCGTAAATTTAGGGCTAATTAAATGATTAAGGCCAGAAGTTGGCACAAAAGCCAACAAAAGATATCAGCTATCATTGCCCAACTCTGATTTAGTGTTTTATCTGAAGGACAGCACCTCCTACAGCACAGTGTCCCCATCACTGTGCTGTGGCATTTGATTTTCTATTTGGTCCAGTGGGAAGAGTTACCCAGGTCTCCCATCCAAGCACTAACCAGGCCCACACCTGTTTAACCTCAGCAATTTGCCATGAGAAGAGTTCAAGGGTGGTATGGCTGCTGACTACTATTGGTTCAATAGGGTTCTTGTGAGGGCAGCTTGTCAGAGAAACATAATAAACTCTCCCGCAGCTGTGAGTTAAATCAGATCAACAGGGTTCCTGCACTACTAGAAGGACCAAGTGCACTGGGATATAATGGTGTGAGGTAATATATTTGGGAGGTAATACATTTGGGAAAAGAGTTGCGTTCAAGAAGCCTGCATGGTGTTTGTAAAGGCAGCATGTTAATGTAGAAAGATGACGCAGCAAAATGTTCGTGTCAAACGGGGACTAATTATGACTTTTGCATTTGGATTTTCCTCTCTATCTGTAAAACATGCACTGTGAGGACCTTTCTGAATGCCACATTTTTTTAAGGCATGCGGGGACGTTTCTGGAGCGGGGAGACACTCGAATTGGGCGTGTGTACAAGAAGGCCGTGTACCAGCAGTACTCAGACGCCACCTACAAGCATGTGATAGACAAGCCGCGGTGGCTGGGATTCCTGGGGCCGGTGATCTCGGCGGAGGAGGGAGATACAGTCATCGTACACCTGAAGAACATGGCAACAAGGCCTTACACCCTACATGCACACGGGCTCAAATACAACAAGACCGATGAAGGTGTGTGTGTGTGTGTATCTGTATCAGTGTGATTGTGCAGTGCGGCAATGTGTGTATGACTGTATGAGTGTGGCAGTGTGTGTGTGTCTTTCTGTCTGTATGAGTTTGAAGTGTGGCAGTGTGTGTGTGTGTGTCTGTCTATCTGCATAAGTTTGACTGTGGCAGCGTGTCTGTCTGTCTGTATGAGTGAGTGCATATATGGCAGTGTGTGTATATGTTTGTGCAATTAAATGTGTCCCACACATCCATATTAATAAAATAAATAATACCTGGAAATGTATTAATATGCTGCAATATGCAGGTATGCACCCCCATCACATCATCATGTTTTGGGTCATTCCATCCTCTGCTGATTTTTCTACTGATCTCTACATACTCTGTGGAAAAAAGTACCCAATGTCACTTTGCGTCCCAGGTGCGCTGTACCCCGACGGCACTGACAAGGAGGAGAAACACGACGACCAGGTGGACCCCGGGAAGAGCTTCAGGTACGTGTGGCAGCTGTCCCAGTCTCAAGCGCCCACCAAAGATGACACCAACTGCCTGACACGCGTGTACCACTCCCACCACAACGCCCCCAAAGACATCGCCTCTGGTCTCATCGGGCCCCTCATCATCTGTAAAAAAGGTAACACGTCAGCCATTTTGGCTCCACCACCAGTGGGGGAAGCGATCATTTTGTTGCATTCAATGTGATACAATGTGTCTGGACACACTGAGGTGGAACTCAGAGGTTGCACGCTCCAATCCCAGGCGGACACTGCCATTGTTCCCTTGAGCCAGGTTCTTAACTTTAATTGTTTCAGCAAATATCCAGCTGCATAAATAGAGAATGGGTAAAAAAAAAAGTTATAAAAATGTAAGCTGTAAGATTAAAACATTTAAGATGCACCTCTCTAAACGAATGGCTTTCCTGCTGATTCCAGACACGTTGGACATTCATGGCGACAAGGCAGCGGACTACCTGTACGTGCTGATGTTCACGGTGTCAGACGAGAACCTGAGCTGGTACCTGGACGACAACATCAAGACATACTGCAAGGTCCCGACCAAAGTGAACAAGGAAGATGAGGACTTCCAGGAGAGCAATAAAATGCACTGTGAGTTTCCTTTAACGCAACTGCTAAAACGCTAGATGTCAATACCACCCCCAGCTAGCCTCGTCTGTCGACGTCATAACCTATGAGCCTGACGGAAAATAGTATCACACCAACAGAATGTATAGATCCGGTTCTGGCTGGGCTCAAAGATGGATCTCCCGAGGGAGAGGTCATTGTGCCAACCACTTCAGTAAAGATGAATTCAACATTAGCGAAGGGGTTAGGCCGCCCCTTGGCTGGACTGCAATAAACAATGCAATACAATAAACATTGCGATTATGAGAGGCAGCGGTTATTTCAGCACGAAATGCAACCAGCGCTGATCGCGTATTTCTATTTCAGCGATTAACGGCTATGTGTATGGAAACCTGCCTGGACTGACGATGTGTGTCGGGGACAAGATCCACTGGCACCTGTTTGGAATGGGCAACGAGGTTGACATCCACTCCGCCTTCTTCCATGGCCAGATCCTGACGGAGAGGAAGCACCACGTGGACACCATCAGCCTCTTCCCCGCTACTTTCGTCAATGCTGCGATGGAACCCAGCAACCCTGGCCGCTGGCTGCTCAGCTGCCAGGTCAATGACCATGTAGAAGGTATTATTATTAATAATAATAATAATAATAATAATAATAATAGTTATAATGATAAATTAGCCTATACATAAAATATCAATTCATAAAATATATTCTTCTTCTATTGTTTTTTTTTTCAGCTGGGATGCAAGCCCTTTTTGAGGTGAAAGACTGTTTCCCTAAAGTTCACAAGCCAAAGCCACACGGGGATGTCCGGGAGTATTACATTGCTGCTGAGGAAACCGTGTGGGACTACGGGCCATTACAGATCAACAAGTTTACAGGAAAGCCGCTGAAATCTGACAGGTAGAAGAACAAGCTAGTTCTCCTCAACAGACCCGACACCTGTGTCAATTATTAATCTGGCATTAGTCAGTCTGTCTAACGGCCTTGGGCCAATGCACTTTGGTCAGATTTCAGGCATTACTTTGTTTTCTTAGTGCTAAGATGCTGAGCCAAAAGAAACAGAGATTGAAGCAGGAGTGCAGTCCAGTTCTATTTAAAAATGTGTACTGCTTATAAGATTTGCTGCCACAAGTTAAATACTTGTTAATGGCCTCCCTGTGATAATAGAGGCTCTTATGGGTAGTTCCTCTCCAATTAGTGTCAGGTATATAAGACTGCGGTCAAGATGTCACTGATGAAGGCAAATTCTGAAATGTTTGAATATTTTAGTATAATCTTAACTATAATAAAGCTGAGTGTGTATTTGTTTATGACTAGCTTGAGAATAAAGAAACACTTTTATGAAAATGAGTTTTTGTCAAAATGCTTCCAGTGAATCCCAGACATTCTTTGAGATGGGCAATGACAGGATTGGAGGAAAGTACAAAAAGGCAGTGTATATGGAATACACTGACAACACCTTTACCAAGCGCAAAGACAGGACTCCAGAAGAGGAGCACTTGGGAATTCTGGGTAATGAAGTTTAGAACACAACCAGTGGCTCTCCAAAGGAACACCACTAGTGTGATTTCTTTCTGTAATAGATATATACTGTAGGACTAATGATCGGCAGGGTTATTTTATAGGTCCTGTAATTAGGGCGGAAGAGGGGGACACCATCCGGGTGATCTTCCAGAACAAGGCCACCCGCCCTTACAGTATCCAGCCGCATGGAGTGGAATACATCATCAAACAAGGGGGGACACTCTACGACTCCATTCCTGAAGGTAAAAAAAGTAACAATAATAAAAAATCTGTTTGAATAACATTTTATATAACATTTATAGATTTTTTCTAACTGAACATCCTCTCCTCACCACCCTGCAGAAACTTCCAGATCCAAAATATTGCTCCAAAAAATCAAAAATGCAGGTGAGAGTCGCACACAACGATTTTTTTTTAAACTGTAGCAATTTCTGCACACAAATGGTAGAAGGCTAATAAAGCTATATATGTCAAAGGGAAGTGTCACATTTTTAGGGTCTTTATTGGAGGTGTGAAAACTGGGAGAACCAGTGGAGTTGCAGAAAACTCATAAACTGACTCCCTTTTTTAGACACTCTAGAGATGGAGTGTCTCGGCTCGATGCTACTGTACAAGCATGTACGACGTGTTAAAAGTAGCAACAAATTCTCTGTCAGCTGATTTATCCACTCCAGGTCCTCCGACTCCACCCCCAGCATCTCAAGTTCAACCTGGCTCCTCCCACACCTACGAGTGGGTGGTGCCAAAGGATGGAGGTCCGGTTGAGGGGGATGCAGACTGTATAACCCAGCTGTACTACTCTGCCGTGGACTCCGTCAAAGATACCAGCTCCGGACTAGTAGGGCCTCTGCTGATCTGTAGGCCAAACACTCTGAAGTCAGGGAAACAGGTAAGATATTGTATTACATAAATAAACCATGTCTTAGAAATGGTATTGTCGTATTGTATTGTGGCTGATTACAGTAAAAAAAATCCATCCATCGATTAGCAACTGAAATTACTGAGCAGGCCTTCAAAGGGTAAAAATACTTACTGCATTCACAGTAAAGTTTACACAGTTTACATTTTTTGACATAATTTATTTATACAACTGGTTGTTTTACTGAAGCAATTCAGCTTAACCACTTCGCGCGGACCCCCTAGTGGCCATGGTGCCGGCACCAAGATTTTGCTCAACTCAGAACAAACTCTGTGTTTTAGCTTTATTAGTACACGATTCGTGACAACTCTTCCGAATACATAGTTTCTAAGTGTCACTATTGTCCCTTAGCAAGTCCATTTAACAAGCAACCCCCCGCCCAGTCTTGCCTGCAACTATACCTATCAATGCGTGACACAGTGGACAATAGCGTTTATGTGTGAGTTCATAAAAATATTATTTTACCACCAAAAATTTGTATTCCGTCATAGCAACAAGATAAACCCAACAATAGCCTGTTTATATGCCAAAAAGGTGGTGAAAAGCGCCACTCACTCAAATGCAAAATAAACATGTGAAATTCTTGTGTAATTATATGTTACTCTACTACCAGTATCTGCTACTAAATATAAAATAAATATCCAATCCTACCATTGGTTTTACACATGGAGATGTTACTTTCAGAATTCAGTGGTCATTTATTGTCTGGGACAATCTGTTTGAGAAATACAACACTTTGTAATGCTATTACACTATCTGAAATGACGCGTAATACCCGCCATGCTCTGCAAACCTGTCTCATTAATTCCAGTTCATTGTGGTTTCATTGATGATGCTCTTATCCAATATAGGATATTCTAACCTTAACAATGGTGTATGCAATGTCTTATTGGATGCTTTGAACAATAAATTACATCCGAGCATAATAGCATTCTAGTTTTATTAGTTTAGTTTTACGCAAACAACTTAGAATGTACATTCACTCGCCGAGGCGTAATAGTGGTTTCCTGATATTTTTGGAAGTTTTTACTAATTTACCAACTCATTAGCAAGGCAAGAGAAAATCCTCACCTGCTTACATGTATTTTGGGAGTGGGTCAGAAGAATATATCATAGTTACCAAGATACCACAAAACTGTTGATTTGTAGTTAAATATATCATTATTTTTTGATTGGAAACTTTTGGAGACACTAAGGGACAGCAGGGTACACTGCCTATATATTGCATCATAGATCTGTCGTAGTTCTGAATATCTCAGATTTAGCATACTTGTGGACACTGAGTTTATGATCCAGGGCATGTATAGTTTTATCTGTTTCGTTACAAACTTGAATTTTTGCCAAGATTTCTTTGCATTTGTGGCACTTTATTTTGACCTCAATTATGAAAGTAAACTAATCTAAGTATTAGTTAGTATTGTAAATGCTACAACTCTTGTTTGGAAACAATCTTGTTTCATTTAAGCCATTTTCAAGTCTCTGTAATGCTCACACCTGGGGCCACATGTATAAACAGTGCTGAGCAGAAAAATGCCCTCAGAAAGCCACGTAAGCGAGTTTCCATGCAGTAATTCAGATGTATAATATAAGACGTGCTGTGAAAATCTGCTTACCGCTGCACATGATGGACACCATACGTACGCAATGTTTGGGGTCCGTGTGATATGGTGACACCGAAACCGAAAGGCAGAGGTAGGAAATGCAAAACTTTTTTAAAGCAGATTTCTGACTTTCACCCTGAGTGTTCTTTTATGCATTCTTTTCTTCAGAGTTTTATACATGTGGCCCCAGGCGTTATAAAGCCTTAACTAGAACACCCCCTAAATAGGTGAGAATTGACCAAATTTGGCATCCGCACAAAGGGGTTCAGTACCTTGCTCAAGGGTACAACGGCATTGCCCTTCCTAAAAATGTAATCTGCCACTTCTGAGTTACTTTCCTTACAGTTATCTTACAATGCAGCCAGCATTGAGCTTCTTTTGAGCTTTCAGTTTAGTTTAGTTTATTGTTTATTTAGCAGGGACTATGCACAATAAAAATAAAATTGTTTTATTTTTTTAGACTTAGAATCAAGTATACATCTGCATATATAATACAACACAATGTAATAAATAGTAATTTCGCAATTATTTAGAGGCAGTAAAATTAAGAATTAAAAAGAAATAGTCATAGCAAAGGTTATGTTGGATTTTTTTTTTCATTTCTTAGCCAATGTATCATTAACTGTTAGCAGCTTCTTTCCTTGTAATCCAAATCAGTACAATTCAGGAACTCACCAACACAACAAGCACTTTACTAGAGGAAGTAAAAGTTTATTGTACATCACGGCAGCCAGCCAGGAAGATCACTGAGACACAGCACAGGTTTGTGGTACAGCAACCTTCAACACACTGGCTGTCTAATCAGGCTTAAATGTCCTCGGCGGCTTGACTTGATGCACATGTCCATATTATCTGTGAGGGCATATCCTCCCCCCGGTCTGCGATTGCAATCTCCACCTCCATATATTATAGGAGTCGGGCACATAAAATGTCCTGCAAAATAACGTCTTGAAAACAGTGGGAACCCTGATGGAAGCTTGTCCTTATAAGGTCGTTGCTTTTAAATATTCCAGAAAAATGTGAAGAAAGAGTTCCACCTGCTGGCCACCGTGTTCGACGAGAACCTGAGTTGGTATCTAAATGACAACATCAAGCAGTTTACAAAATCTCCCAAAACGGTCAACAAGGAAGATGAAGACTTTCAGGAATCCAACAAGATGCACTGTGAGTCCCTCTTTTCGAAATCGCACACAAAACAGTAATTTTCCAAAAACATCTGTGGGTTTAAAGGGGATAAAGATGTCCTCTTTGGGGCTGCTATGTCGCTCATCCTCCTGTGATATCGCAGGGCCCCACGGTCTGGTATTCAGTCCAGATTATACCCGTGCAGCCCCGTAGGGTCACGGGTGGCATATAATTAGCAGTAGCATCACCTGATGGGATTTCTGCTGTTGGGATGTCCGTGTCTCCTCACGCACCAGCGCCCCCCTCAGCCGGGCACCTGCATTGCAGTCTGCCCACACAAGCCAAACACTCATGTCCTTCTCTGAGTCAATGGCTGTGACCGAATATGATTCCTGTTCCCTGCCCCCTGTCCACTCAGACCCCTCTCTACTATGTGCCCTCTCCCCTCACTTTGGAAGCAGTGTGCGAAATAAATCCTGGGCTGTGTCCGAATACGACCCCTGTTCCCTGTCCACTGTCCACTCAGACCCCTGTCCACTATGTGCCCTGTCCCCTCACCTTGCAATTAGTGTGTGAAAGAAATCCCGCAAATCTTTTTCCAAACTAGTGAGGAAGTAGTTCGAAATATTTGTACTTTTATTGAGAATATCAATCAGTTAACATATGACGATTGTTACAAAGTGTAGATTATGAATAAAGATAGAATTAACAAAAATGAAAAAAGAGTATTCTCTTGTACCATAAATATGCATATACACTCTACGTCTTTTACGTTTTTACTTCCGAGTTACTTAATGAAATTGTCAGATGAGTGCACAGTTCTGCAGATGAGTGTGCTCCTGAACCAGTGGCTTGACACACCTGTTTTCGCTGGAGAGAGTGTGCTTGTCTGGGGATAAAATAGGGGTAAATAAAAAAAAACTATGTATACATCATCTTTACTGCAGCGATCAATGGATACATGTACGGGAACCTGAAAGGACTGAGCATGTGCAAAGGAGACACGGTGTCCTGGCACCTCTCTGGACTGGGCTCAGAAGTGGACATCCATGGCCTGTATTTCCAAGGCAACCGATTCACCATCAGGGGAACCCGGAGAGATTCCATCAATCTGTTTCCGCACATTTCCCACACGGTTATAATGGTGCCGGACAGCATGGGTAATGATTGCGCCTCTCTGGACAAACATGACCTAAACGTACCTGAATTGCTTGAATTTCTTCAGAGTAAAATATCCAGCTGTATAAATGGATACTATGTAAAGATACATCTGTCAAATGTCCGTAATGTAATGTTGTTAAAAACATATAGGGAATAGGGAGTGCCACAAGGTTAGGGGTTCAGTCCCACACCATGGCTCCATCTCTGCTGTGAGCCCTTCTCTATATGTTACCCTCTCTGCTTTCCTCATGTCTGATCAAAGCCAAAAATAATGAAAGGGAGAGTGGACTGTCTGCGGGACTGTCCCCACGTACCGCAGTGAACTTCACCATAGTGATTTCACATTCTGGCGAATCACAGGGGAGTTTGAGGTGGATTGCAGGACTGTCGACCACTACCGAGGCGGCATGCGGGCCACTTACACAGTGGAGAAGTGTCACTGGTGGAACACCGACTCCATCATCATGCTGCACCAGAAGACCTACTACGTCGCCGCCGTAGAAACGGAATGGGACTACTCGCCTAACCGCACCTGGGAGGAGACCATGCATATGGGTCTAAAAGACAGGTACCGGCTCTCAGGACCCGATATGGGTCAACTACAGTGGCCCAGAGGTGCAATCCACATTTCTAAAAAGCAATCTTTGTTTCTAAGTATAAATCCTCATTTATAAAAATAAATCTTTGTTTCTAAATATAAATCCTCTTTTCTAAAAATAAATCCTTGTTTCTAAGATGAGATCCATATTTCTAAATGGAAATCCTCGTTTCTAAAAGAAGTCCTTGTTTCTAAATATAAATCCTCTTTTCTAAAAGAAATCCTTGTTTCTAAATATAAATCCTCATTTCTAAAACAAAATCCTCATTGCTAAAAGGAAATCCTTGTTTCTTAATATAAATCCTTTTTTTCAAACATGAATCCGTATTTCTAAATAGAAATCCTCCTTTCTAAAACTAAATCCTTATTTCCAAAAATAAATCCTAGTTTCAGAAATAAAATCCATAATTCTAAATAGAAATCCTCATTTCAAAAATAAATCCTTATTTCTAAAAATAAATCCTTATTTCTAAATAGAAATCCTTCTTTCTAAATGTAAATCCTCGTTTCTAAAACAAAATCCTCATTTCTAAAACAAAATCCTTATTTCTAAATTAAATCCTTATTTCTAAACTAAATCCTTGTTTCTAAATGGAAATCCTTTTTTCTAAATTGAAATCCTCATTTCTAAAATGAAATCCTTATTTCTAAATTGAGATCCTCATTTCTGTAAAGAAATCCTTGTTTCTATAAAGCCTGAAAGCTAAATGCTACAGTTAGCCTATGCGCAGCATACTGGGACCACATGACGTATGCACGAGTGTGTCTGAGAGAGTGGTATACGTATAGCAAGTCTAACGAGAAGCTAGTCCATTGACTGGCATAATAGCTAGCACAAAATTGCCAAACAAACTAAGGTTAAGTTTTCTAACAGACATTTAATTTAATTTAGAAATAAGGGTTTCTTTTTAGAAACAAGGAGTTAATTTAGAAATAAGGATTTTGTTTTAGAAATGAGGATTTCTATTTAGAATTATGGATTTTATTTTGGAAACTAGGATTTATATTAAGAAACAAGGATTTATTTTTAGCAACAATGATTTTGTTTTACAAATGAGGATTTATATTTAGAAACAACAATTTTTTTTTAGAAAAGAGGATTTCTACTTAGAAACAAATATTGCTTTTTAGAAATGTGGATTGCACCTCTGGGCCACCGTAGTCAACTCCCCCAATCACCAATTACTTCTCATTTATCTTTAATAAATTATCTTATCTACAGTGCTGAACATGACTTAAAACTGAGTTCCACCGAAAAATGATGTTTTATTTGTAGAAAAGTAGCTCTCCTCCTGATTAAAATGAGCTCTCAACCAACTTTCTACCTGTAGTGAGAACAGAGATATAGCCCCAAACTGCGCACTAGCTGTTTACTGTGAACTACAATAGCCAAGAGCGCCTACAGTTTATGTGCGATGTCAGACAATGCCAGGCAGCCACACTGAATAACGTTACGAACGGAGTGGAGGCAGGGTTGCCAGATCTTGCAAGAGTATATTTTGACGTTTTGCTATGTGACTTTTCCCCCATGACTGCACTTGGAAAGTCCAATTTTGCGGTCAAACCGCGGACATGGCAACACTGAGCGGAGGGGCTCTGCGAGTCCTGCACATACCGCATCTCTTTCAGAGAGGCCATGTTACTCATTGGCAAGTTAGCCACTCATGGAAAAACAGTACTACGGAAAAACATACCACCACCATTAGCTAGTCTCTCCAGAAAAACGGGGGAAATACGGCCATTTATTTAGGAAACACAGACCTTCATTTATCTACGTTGGTATCGTGAAAACATTAGCCAGAAGTCTGTAGCTAACAATTACGTAGGCCGTGATCACACCGGATCCGCCAACATGCCGATACAGAATGATAAACATATACAATTAAAAGTTAAAATGTTATTGTTGTAGTCATTAGCTGTTTTAGCTATGTTTGCTAGCAAAGCCAAAACTTTTCCAGTTGTGCAACTCGAATAGAGGCCACTGAGTTGTAGCCTATCATTTGTCCACTCTGAAACCGACAGCACTCGAGTCCTGTTTGGTTTAATTTGTCAAAACATTTTTAAGGAAACAACGTATCAATGTAATTTTCTGACATTATAATAAAATAGCAATGATAGTGAGCTTCATCTACGATGTGTCCCTACTCCGAACAGACGGACGTAGCAATGTTTCCTCCCTCACTGGCTCTGCCTACGTGCCTATGTCATTTAAATGCCCACTTGACGCCACTTAGTCTTTCAAAAAGGAGGAAGTGGTAGAGGTGTACGTCATTTTGACGTATACCTCTACCAAATTTATAACTTTAGCTGTCAATATTTCCGTTCACATATTGTTTTGGCCAGCGACAAAGAGAAACTTAATTAGTTGCGCCTTGATCTGTTAAATAAGGTTAATGTTGTTTTTCAGTGTAACTACCCTTCAATAGCCGATCTGGGTCAAATATGTAACTTAAAATAGTTTTAGAAACTCTCAAATACGTCATTAAAACTCTTTAGACCCCAGGAAATGTGAAAACGTCCCCCGGAGTACTTTTGCTGAATGTTCTCTGGGGGAAGTTTTTGCATTTCCCAGAACAACCAGAAACATCTTGTGAATATTTGTGAACACTGATGTTTCAGTAAAAATGGCTGGTAATCTGCAGGATTTTTACGGGTGTCTAATGGGTAAATGTATATCAACTAAAATATTGTCTATTTATTATTGTTTTATAATATGTTTATGGATGCTTTAGGTATAAACTATGGAAATTCCCACTTAATCAGGTATTAATGCCAACATAAAGGGTAATGAGATTTGTAACGATTTTATGCGATATTTGTTATTAGACCATAATTACCTGCAGTGGTGTACCAACTCCACGGCATGTGTACCAGGGTCAGGGTCAGATCATTTCAGGAAATGATGTTCAATGAGGATTTGTCAGTGAAAGAATCAAATTTGAATTAATTTCCTAAACTGACAGACTGTAAAGGAACATGACAGCAGCCCTTATGTTTACAACCTGAAGCACATGCGTTTACAAAAGCACATGCGTTAACATCTGATTTGAAGACCAATATTAATGTTTTAACAGCTTTGAAGTGTATGTTTTTTTTGGAATGTTTTTGTGAAAAAAAATCTCTTACACATCGAAGTGTTAAACCGCGAGCGTGTTTGACAGCTGCTCTGTCCTCTCTGCCTCCTCCAGCCCGGGCAACGCTTTCATTGACAAAGAGGACCGATTCATCGGCTCCAAGTACAAGAAGGTCCTCTACAGAGAGTTCACAGACAACTCGTTCACCAAGCAAAAGGAGAGGCCTGCAGACGAGGAACATCTGGGAATCCTGGGTAATTCACCCATTCGTTTGTCTGCTTGTTCATCCGTTGATATCCCAACGAGAAGGACAATTGTCGATTGCATCTGAGCCATAATCGTAAAATAAAAGCATCATTGTTATCGGTGTTATTCTTGCTGTCGCTCAGGACCCTTCATTCATGCTGACGTTGACGAAAAGGTGAAGATAGTGTTTAAAAACATGGCGAAAAGGCCGTACTCTATTCACGCACATGGAGTGAAGACAGACAGCCCCCAAATCTTCCAGACTCCACCAGGTAAGGCGGTGCTTTTACACCGATGCGCTTTTTACGTCACTGCATTTACGTCACTGCGCTTGCATCACATTTTATCACTTTAATCGTTGGTGTAAGACACGCATCACCAAGAATTTCTAAAGGATCCGCATGTTTGAAATGCGGTACTTCAATCGGAGCGCGCTTACATTAATTCAGACATTATGGCTCAGTTGATTTATGCAAGTGATCGCAAGTCTCTATGAAGAGCAAAGAAATCCCAGTTTTGTTTTGCTGATGGTAATGTTTTCATGCCTTCTTGCATGTTTTCACCATGTGAATGCTTAACTCTCATATTATGTTGAAATTGTGTCTTTTATGATTGGGTGCCAAAGTTAGAAAGTGCACATAGATCGGTTTGGGGAAGAGCCATAAGAATCCTATCTTCCTACAGGCGAGACACACACATACACCTGGTACATCCCAAAGTCTGCCGGACCAGACGTAGGGCAAGAGGAGTGCATCGTTGGGGCCTATTTCTCCACAGTGGATGTTAGCAAGGTAACGTCCAGGGGCCACACGTATACACAACAGTGCTGAGCAAAAAAATGCCCTCAGAAATCTGCGTATGTTTAGATGGGCTAGTTTTCACGCAGAAATTCAGATGTATAAAATAAGAGAATCTATGGTCCTCTGCAAACGCTGGACACAATGCGTACGCAATGTTTGGAGTCTGTGTGATATGGCGACACCGTGATCAAAAGGCAGAAGGAGAAAGTGCAAAACTTTGCGTAAGCAGATTTCCGACTTTCTCCCTGAGCATTCTTTTATGCATTCCTTTACTCAGAGTTTTGTACATGTGGCCCCTGGTGTTCTGTGTAATAACACAAACAGTGCTAGGTAGTTTCCCAGGTAGTTTGCAGTGTATCGAAAGACTTCAGGTATTTCGGATATATCTGACCCATATATCTGGTTCTCTCGCTCTCTATCCTCCCTCCCTCAGGACCTCTACAGTGGGTTGATTGGTCCCCTGGTCATCTGTAGGCGGAGCCTGCTGAGGAGGATCGGTCTGAAGAAGGAGATTGAGGAGTTTGCTTTGCTCTTCATGGTGTTTGATGAAAATGAGTCCTGGTACATAGACGAGAATATCAAAACCTATGTCCCCAACGTGAGCAAAGTTCGCAAAGACGATGACGAGTTTGTCGAGAGCAACTTGATGCACGGTATGTTAGGAGTTAGGAGTCTTTTTATACAGTTAGGTGAATTTATTTTGCATCACGTTTTCACAACCGTTACATTGAACAATGGTTTAATTGTGACATTATTTTAGAAGTTATGAGCAGACCTCACCTGGGTCAACTACTTTGTTTAATAGCAGTTTAATCCTTAATTTATAGGGTTTGTAGTGTATCCCTTTAGACAACAGTAAAATTCCTTAATATTACTGACCATTCAAAAAAAAAAAAAAATATTATTTTTTACAATATTCAGAAATTCTGTCCCATAATTTTATGGTGCAGATAGTATTGTGTTTTGTTTAAATATTAATGTCAATATTACACAGCGACTATAAATGGGCCTTTGTGCCTTCTTGGTGATACCAGATTTTTGTATTCCTGAGAGTAACACTGATATTCTCCACTACTGTTTGTTGCTCTGGATTAAAGCATCTGCCAGTGTAATTGTAATGTAATTGTAATTGTAATGTAACGGTGATGCAGCTGTGGTGATGCAGCGCTGGTCCGGCTGTGCTGATGTGCAGTTTGTGTGTCACAGCGATAAACGGCAGGGTGTACGGCAACCTGCAGGGCCTGACGATGCATGTGGGGGACAAGGTGTACTGGTACCTGATGGGGATGGGGAACGAGGTGGACATGCACACCGCTCACTTCCACGGGCACAGCTTCGACTACAAGGTGCAGCCGCCCACCCACCCCCACGACTCACTAACCTGTGTCTGATACACCTGCGCTAATCAACTGGTCACCCAGGGCCAAAGGCAGCTTGTCATCAACTTAATCTTAGTGTGGTAGAGTGTTTAGGGAACTGGGCCCTATTCCTTGTATCTGGCTAACTGAGTTAGCGGGCTAACTGTGCTGAGTAAAACCCGGAACAGTGTTTTTGCGAATTCATATGTTCCATATTTGGGGGGGTTTCTGTGTTTTACTCAGCGCAGTTAGCCGGCTAAATCAGTTAACCAGCTACGAGGAACGTGACCCTGGGCTTGTAGCTCAAAGGTTGCGGGTTTGATTCCCAGCTGGGGCACTGCTGTTGTAGCCTTGAGCAAGATTACTCAACCTGAACTTATTCTGTAAAATATCCAGCTGTGGATTATTCAAGTTTAAAGAAAAAATGAATCTGCAAGTTGCTCTGGATATGACCGAAATGTAAAAATCCACACTGTCATCACACCTCCCACTGCTGACAGAACGGCAAATAATACCTGTGCATATTTTAATGAGGGGTCGACTTTGTTGACAAACACATGTACGATACATTTCATTCATACTCTGTTTTGTAAATGGTAAAATAATCAGAAAGGTTTTTGACCCTGTATGCACATTTGAAGAACTCCATTAACAGTTATCCCATAATACCACCAGTATCACAGCACTGTCTGCGCAAGTGCTGTTGACTTTGGGCCAGTAATGATGACAGATTGAGTATGTTGTCTGATTGGTTGATTAACCTGCACTACCCCCCACCCCCCCCCAGCTGAGTGGTACCCACCGGGCGGACGTGTTCGACTTGTTCCCCGCCACCTTCCAGACGGTGGAGATGCGGCCGGTGTACCCGGGTACCTGGCTGCTACACTGCCATGTTACTGATCACATCGAGGCCGGCATGGAGACCACCTACACTGTGCTGGAGAAAGAGGGTGAGCTTGGGGGGTGTATGCTGCTTGGGCCAAACCACTCGTGTGCTTTCAATTAGCCCTTCAGTGACACGGTTATCATTAGGCGATTAATTGAGTGTTTAGCCTATCAGCTCATTAATCTCGAATATCACTGGGAGAAGAGGATTCTTGTGGGAAAGATTATCAATCTGGGAATTCAAAAGGGGAATATCAGACGTATCAATGAAGGGATTCATACGGGGAATATTAAACATATCAAAAATATCATATAGGGAATATCAAACAATTAACACTAGGGATTCATATATGGAATATCAAACATTTAACACTGTGGATTCACGTGGGGAATATTAAACAATTAACACCAAGAAAAAAACCAAGAAACATGTATTTAATTTGAAATTAGCTTGATCTATGTGTGTGTAAAAATGATAATTTATGGCTGGTTCAAGTTGTGAAGACCCGAATATAGCAGATGTTTTTTTCTTGTTTCCAGGGTCCAAAGGTGTGAAAGGATTTCTGAAAGGCTTGTTCACAAAGAATTAAAGAAACATAACCAGCATGCACTAGATTTTCAGATTGTGTTTTATACTGGACTTTTGTAATATCGTCAATGATTTTTAAAATAAATTGACACATAATTATGGAATTATTAGATTGACATGTTCAGGTTTACTTGTTATTATAGGTGACGTATTGATGAAAATGACAATTTGGGTAAACAAAATAACTCATACTTATTCATAGACAACGTTACTCATACATAAAGATGGGAACAGGCCATTTAGCCCATCTAAGCTTAACATTTACCTACAAACTACATCCAGCACTGCATCAAGCCTGAATGTTAACATCCTCAGGGTCTCTGCCTCTACTGCATAACCTGGCAAAGCTGTTCCACACATTCACACCTCTCCGTAAAGAAAGACTACCTGATATCAGTGTGGACTTCACCATCTATGCCCTCTTTAGGAGTTTCCTTTTAGTGTGAGCTACTGTCACTGCTTTTTATTCTAATCCATCCCACGGGTGTTCAGCCAGGATAGAAACATGATGGAAAAGCAGCAGCAAAGTCACTCGCTCTACAGGAGAATTAAAATGAAGACCATCACAGCCTCTTTTTATTGATAACACTGGATTTAGAATAGTAGTCATGACTTTAAATGTCAAATACATAAAACAAAAGCAAGGCAGGTCAGTACAGAGAAAATAAATAGAACATAAAAAATCAATTCACAGTATAAGGTCATATGTGTATATATGATATATATATATATATATACAGATCCTTTCCAAAAAATTAGAATATCATGGAAAAGTTGTTTTTTTGCCATAATTCCATTCAAAAAGTGAAACTTTCATAGATTATAGATTCATTACACGCAAAGTGAAATATTTCTAGCCTTTATTTGTTTCATTTTTCATAATTTTGGCTTACAGCTCCAGAAAACCCCCAAAACAGTATTTCAAGAAATTAGAATAGTGTGTCGAAAATCAGCATTTACTTCAGTTATTTCAGAGAATTAATGTTTTAGACTGAGTGTCACACTATCATCTAATTTACTCAAAACACCTGCAAAGTTTATCTCAGTTTGGTTCAGTACGGGGAAGACTGCAGACTTGACAATTGGCCAGAAGACCATCATTGACACCCTCCAGAAGATGGGTAAGCCACAAAAGGTCATCGCTAAGGAGGTTGGCTGTTCACAGAGTGCAGTGTCCAAGCATATCAATAGAATGTTTAGTGGAAGGGAAAAATGTGGCAGGAGAAGGTGCACAAGCAAAAGAGATGACCGTAGGCTTCAGCGGATTGTCAAGCAAAGACGATTCCAAAATTTGGCGGAGATGCAGAGGGAGTGGACTGAGGCTGGAGTCAGTGCATCAAAAACCATCACGTACAGACGTATCCGGGACATGGGCTACAACTGTCGGATTCCTTGAGTCAAGCCACTCCACTCATTCTCTGAAATAACTGAAGTAAATGCTGATTTTCGACACACTATTCTAATTTCTTGAAATACTGTTTTGGGGGTTTTCTGGAGCTGTAAGCCAAAATTATGAAAAATGAAACAAATAAAGGATAGAAATATTTCAATTTGTGTGTAATGAATCTATAATCTATGAAAGTTTCACTTTTTGAATGGAATTATGGAAAAAAAACTTTTCCATGATATTCTAATTTTTTGGAAAGGATCTGTATATATGTTTCAATATTACAATTACATAAAGATTGTCAGAATGTTGCACTTGGCTGCAGAACATAACATAAATACATTTGTAGATTTGTCTTTGATCTTTGGTGAAGTTATGCTTAACATTCCATTCCAGTCATACCGTGACACTTATTTTGTCACTGAGAAACAAATCAGTTCCAAATCAGACTAGGCCTGTATTCATAAAGCATCTCAGAGCAGGAGGGATCAGGTTCTCACTGTCTGCATCCTAACCATGTCCATTACGAGATGAAAGGCAAAACTGATCCTAGATCAGCACTCGTAGGCTGACACGTTATAAATATGGGTGCTTTACTCACCGACAGCATCCAGTTCTTAGCCAGGAATGCTACAGTGTATACAAATATTAATTAGCTGACAAAAGGCTTTAGTATGTAACTAACATTACAGTAGATGACAACAGGACACTCGACCCTTAGACAGAGATTTTAATTAAAAGGCAATAAAGAGAGAGTTCCACATCAACTCAGGGCTATTTGACTCCAGGCCTACTTATCGTTTTCCCGTACGGTGTGTGCGTTTCTGCTTTTGTCCACGGCGAGTGTCCCGAAGTCTTGCGGCTGGAACGCGGGGAATGACTTTTCCAGGTATGTCACTACCTCGTCACGCCGTCAGGTTCCTCTGGCAACAATCCAGCAGGTGTGGGAGGAAGAACTCCGCCGTCCCGTCGTCCGGCAGCAATTCCAGGAACTCCAGCGGGTTCAGCTCCGCGGCAACCACCACCAAGGTTTCTGTTGTCAATGAAACGCCTGTGTCAAAGCCCTCAGTAGCCCCCAGATACTCTGCTCGGAGTTCTTAACACTGCAGGTACGGTTTCCTCACTGATGAACCAGAAACATTCCTATGTGATGCACCACATGAATATTTCTGAAGGTGCGAGACCAAGTGTGGCAAAGGCCGTTCTGTCCTGCAATAGAGCACCAGAAACGTCTGTTACCAACCTGGAGCCTCCTGCAGTTAGGAATCTCAGAAGAGAAGGTACACAAAAGATCTTGAGTCGTCAGAATCTGTTCTAGTGTCACATGACCGAGCTGCTGATGCTGATTGGTTAATACCCACTGGCAGATGCTCCTCACCTTTCAGTGCAGACAGCAGAATGGCGTTTTCACTGCCAGCGGACCTGGCCCTGTCACACAGCTCAGGAAAAAGCTTCTGCCACCACAGTGCCTAAAAAACATCACGCACAAAAAAAGTCACAATAACACAAAAATACACAATTACGTATCGCGGACAGTATTGTGCAAATTTTATAGCTCACTGGCTTCCTTATGTACATTACACTGTCAATTACCAGTAGTGAGTGCTACATCAGCATTAGAATGTTCAGTCAAGAGCATTCTATTCACTTTTTTTGTGAACAGAAGAGCTTTAATATGTTGTGCCTGCAGGTTTGGCCTTTGGGCCTGCCACCTTTAAAAGGTTAAAATATTGGCAAAGTATCTGAGCCAGGTGTGGCGAGCTGTGTGGGCGGTACCGTTCGGTCCTGCTGCAGCTCGTGATTGGCATAGGGGACCACGGCCTGTGGGCAGCGGTCTAGCAGCCTGTCGATGGCGAGCTTGTGCTGTCCCAGCCTGGAGGCGCACAACACGTGAACGCTGAGCCCGGCGCTGTCTGCGTCCGACAGCTGCTCCAGCAGGGGCAGCACTGAGCACACGTCCAGAGAGGGTCCGCAGAGCAGGGACTGCACACACAGTACATCTCAGCCAATCACATCTCAACCAATCAGAGAGTGCCTGTACAGCAGGGACTGCACACGCACATTACACAGCGCCTCAGCCAATCGCACAAGACCAGATACATGTCATCCAATCAGAGAGTGCCTGTACAGCAGGGCCTGCACACACACCCAGTACACAGCGCCTCAGCCAATCACAAATAACCAGACACATCTCATCCAATCAAGGAGAACCTGTACAGCAGGGACTGCACACACAGTACACAGTGCCTCAGCTAATCACACAAGACCAGATACATCTCAACCAATCACGAAGAGCCAGTACTCAGCCAATCATACAAGACAACAGGAGGTTAAAGCAGACGCACCTGCAGCTTCTCCAGATCCTCCTGGTTGCCGGGGGTTATGCTGAGCTGGGCTGGCGTTAGGACGCTCACCCAGGGAAATAGCGTTCCATAGTGACAGCAGGAGTTGACCTATAAGAATGGCAAGATTGAAAGCTGTATCAACACCATGTCTACCACAGGCCGGGATACATACAACGCATATTTCAAGCGCTTTAAAATAGTACCCATAATCACAGAATTGGGACGGCGGTCCGGAACTCGCTTGCTCTCTCGCTCTCTCTCGCTCTCTCCACTCACCAGGTCCTCTGCAGTCTTCAGGGGTTTGACTCCCTGGTTGCTCAACAAGTCGATGTAGACTGAAGTAGCAACACGGTCGATGTAGACTGAAGTCAGGCGGAACAGGAGCTCCTGGATGACCGGGTCCTGGGACGATGCCACCAGCAGGGCCTCCCAAAAATCCACCAGGAGCTGCGGCCCTACCTGTGCTCCGGCCCCTCCCCCTGCTTCAGCCCCGCCCTCTGCTCCAGCTCCGTCCTGTGCTTCAGCCCCGTCCCGGCACAACTCCTGCATCAAACACACACATTACACATCATCGCAGTAACACACACATTATCCCACACATGCATTCAGCAGCAGTATTTTTATAGATAAGCTTCGGGAACTGGGAGTGTAACTCCAATATTATAGGTCTTCCCAGCTATTCTTCCCACTGCTGTTGTACCCTTGCACAAAGGTACTTAACCTGAACATCTTCAGTATATATCCAGCTGCATAAATCAATTGTATGTAAAGAATGCAAGCTATATAAGAGCTTCTGTTAAAATGCCTCAAATGTAATGTGTAATACACACATACACACATACACACACACGCACATACAAACACACAAACGCATACAAACACACGCAGGTTTGGGCAGGTAAACACACACACACACACAGTAGCAGGGTTTGGACAGGTAAACTCACCTGGAAGAAGACGTCTGCCTCCTCCAGCCTGACCTTGCTGTTCTCGTGTAGCGCCACCACCGCTGCCACCAGCAGCCCTTCCTGCGTGTCCCGCAGGTGACGGGCCAGTGCCGTGGGGACCACGCCCTTCCCCCTGCCATGAAGCAGCAGTTTGGGCTCCTCGATGAAGCCATACACCTGGAGCATCTGTGGAACAGCCAGTCAACCACTCAATTAACCAAATCAAATTGAAATGTATTTATATAGCGCATTTCCCTGGACCTAAACCCTCACAAGAGCAAGCCAGAGGCAACAGAGGCAAGGAAAAACTCCCTGGTTTAGTTAACCAATTGACCCATTTAAGTAATTAATGGACAAATCAAGTAATCAATCAACTAACCACCATTTACAAAGATGATATGGGGTAGAATAAATTGATTTGGGGCTGAGCCAAAAATATCCACAAGCTTCAGCCAGTGATATCCCCCCTCTTCCTATGCCACTGGGTTTCAAGAACGGCACTATGGAAAAAACTATGACAAATCTCCTTAAAATTGCCATTACATGTCCCATGTAGGAGACATGAGCTTCTGTTCTTAATCTTAAGAATTTATACTGAAACTTATGCTGTACATTCAATAAAAATAAAATAATAGTTTTGAAAATATTTTCACTGCAACTGTTTATTGTCATCCAAGACACTTCTATTTTGATAAAATGAATGAAATACTTGAACTTTTTTTCTGCCGGGTCTGAGGATAGTAAATAAAACGGAGTGAGTGACTGCGCTCACCTCCGCGTGTCGGCCCATCTGCTGCCTGTACAGCGCCGCGTCTCCCAGCCGTAGCGCCAGGGTCGCCATGGTGAGGGTGAGGACGACGGAGGGGGCGCCCGCCGCCTCCCGCCTCTCCAGGTGCGCCAGGGCGGGGACGGGGCTCGCGCGCCGCATGAACGGACTGCTGACCACATGGAGCAGCTGCGCCGGCTCCGCCTCGCCGAAGATGTCCAGCACCGCGTCGGCCGTCTCCTGCGGGGGAAAATCGCTTTGCGTTTGGTCTGTGTGCTGCAATTAAAAGACACTGGTGGCTTCTACCCATTTTGTAAAGTTGTCACACACGTCATAGCGACGCTCATAGCTAATCCCTGGTCGTGTTTCGCAAATATTTTGACTGCGTCAATAACGTGTTTCGTGTTAACTTTGCTTGCGTGCCATTAGACACTAGAAGGCCACCTCAACCATTCCGTGGGTGGCTTTGACACGCAGCCGATCCAGAAGGGATGGTGATGAGGCAGCGGTGGAGACTAAACTAAACTTAGCCATAAAAATAATAAACTCAAGTTTATTGCTAACACAGCGCACTGATTTTGAACCAATCAATCTATTACTTACTTGGTTCAGTTCCTCCATGGTTTCCTCATAAAGCGAGTGCTTCAGATAGAAGAGGAAGCCCTTTCCAAAGCCGGCTGAGTTGCCGGAGAAAGGCTTGTTCCTCTGGATGACGTCCGTCACCAGCAGACCAGACATCTTGTAGTAAGGAAGGGCTAAGTGGCACTCCCGCTTGTCAAACCTAAACGGCAACACAACTTTTTTTAAATTGTCTTTACTCTAGAGAGCAATGCGTTTGGCAGAGAAGATCCACACCATCGCTACGGAATCAGGGATTAATTTCTATGTGGCTCTGTTTACATTAATTTCACACCCAAATTCAGTCAATTCAGGAAATGAACTGACACTCACTGAACATAACAGACACAATTCATCAACTGAATTTAAAATTTTAATTAATTTCCTGAACTGACCGAATCAAGACGGAACCCTCTGGTGAGTCCTGTGATCACACGTTCAGTGATGATGTAGTATCCACCTCTACCTTTTCTCTTTAAATACTTTCTACCCCCTTAATGACTTTGTTAGGGAATTAATTCCACTTGTCGTTAAAGTCTCCCAGATGGATAAATAAATATAAAGCCGGTGTAATATGTCAGGAGTGTGCCATAGGTCAGGTGACACACCAAGGTGTGTGCAATACGTCAAGGACGCACCTGGGCCACGTTCAATCTGAAAACGGTGTGCACCGTTTTGCTATGGTTTCCGGGTTGAACGACATGTTTCCTCGTAACGGTGTGAAACGGTGTGCAACTGGCTTTGAGGTACGTTTTCTCTCGTTTGGTGGGTGTGTCAGAGGTGTTACCCAATCAGCAGCAACGTGTATAAACCCCACCGTATTAAAAAGGCAACGCTTGCGTAACACAGCAGGGTGTTCAACGCACCACCGTTTCCGTTTAAATAAACGTTTTGCTACGTTTTGTCGCGGCTGAACGCAGCCCAGGTTGTGTGCCATAGGTCAGGTGACCCGCCATGGTGAGTGCCATAGGTCAGGTGACACACCATGGTGTGTGCCATAGGTCAGGTGACACACCTGCTGTAGCAGTCTCCAAGCTGGGCGCAGCTCTCCTGGAAGGCCTTCTGCAGCTGTTCCCTCTCTGTGGGGTCTGTGACCCGGGGGTCCAACAGCGCCGCCCGCAGAAGCAGGTGAGCTTCGCTCAGCAGGTGGACGCAGCTGTGAGACAGCGGATTGGACGACTCGTACTTCTGACTGTACTCCACCTGTACGGGAGGGGAATACCAAGGGCTCAGAACAGGAGTGCTGATCTAGGATCAGTTTTACACCTGTCCATATCCCAACCTTATCGGTTATGAGCCAAGAGGCAAAAGTGATCCTAGATCATTCTTTCACTGACCGTAACATAACCTTACCCATTATGAGCTAAACAGCAGTACTGACTATAATACTATAATAATACTGATTATAACAGACATACTACGGTCCATTTACTTAAATCAACGTCATTTTCTTTTATTTTGACTTTTTTTTTTTCTTTTTCAGCTTTATTGGACAGCACAGTGTAGAGACAGGAAGAATGGAGAGCGAAAGAGAGGGAGAGACATTCGAGCAATCGAACCGCTGACGTTGTGGCTCATAATAAGCATTTGGACGGTGCTCTAGAGGCTACGTTACCAAGGCACCCCCTCCTTCAAATCAATGTTATTTCCTTCTATTTTAATTTGCTCTACAGTACCTGCCACTTGTTGAACAGCCGTCAGAATGACCCCTTCAACAGTGTTAAAATGGGCAGTAGAAGCAGCGGTTTAACGGTAAAGGCCAGTTTATAGTCCAGCGACAGTGTGTCGCTCTACTGAAATCGCAAAACTTTCATGAACATTCTATTGTCGCGCTACATACACTGTGGTCGTTTTCGTTCGCAAAAAGTAGAAACGCACTCCAGTGACATTCCAGTGACAGTTTACACTCAGGGGACAATGGAGGAAGAAGGAGCTTTAATAGGCTACATCTCATTATATCTTCTGCTTTACCCCTTTTTTTGTCGGAGGCCTCTGAAATAAAGTTTATAAATGTCGAGGGCACCGTAGCCTATTGTTTGAAATATCATTCACTGCGTCTTTCATACACTTGTAGGCTATGTGGGTTTTGAACGAGGTAGCAAATAAAACGTTTGTAATTAAACCTCAACATTGATGCAACTCCTCATATTAAACGTTATTTAGTAGGAAAACACGGAGGGCATAGCCTACGTTAGGGATATAAATAGCTAGCTACAGGACGGGACTCATTGGGGGAGCAGCCTACATTTCTCTAGTTAGAGAATGAGGTTTAAGAATGTGGAGTAGCCTATTTCACTCGCTATCAGAATGCCACGGATCAGATGGGCTGTCACTCGAGTCGTTGCACAAAGTTTAATCTGGCAAATCTAAGTTAGCCTACTGTGAAAGCAAATAACTTTGTAATGCATTCGCAGAGAACGCTACAAATGTGTAGTCAAGCTGCAAATGTGTCTTTGTAACCATTCACAATAGCCTACAGACTAATAGCCTATTGGTAGGCTAACTTATAGCATTGTAAGCGAACTGCTTCTTGTTTTGGATTGTAACGTTTTCTCAACCTCTAGCAAAGCATCAATCGGTGAAATTACATTGTTATTAGGCTATTCATAATAATAATATTAAATTGTGCTCATTTATAATGATATTCACACGCTTGCTAGGTAGGTAAGCTATGGGTAGATAAGCCTACCCTATGGCTGCATGCACAAAGTTTTCCAACAAAGAAATCTGTCCATTAACAGTTAGCTTATGTGCTAGCTAGTAAGCTCGAGCGAAATCTCCACTGTCCGAGACAAACGTTACCATAACAACAGAAGCAGCGACAGGGTCAAAGTTGAATTTATTTAATGTCTCAGCGACATCTTCAGCGACCGTCGCAGCGACCACAGGACAACAGTCGCCCAAAGTATAAACCAAATGTCGCTGCGAGACAACGACATCCATGGCACGTCATCGGTGGCAGCGACACTCTCTCGCTGGACTATAAACTGGCCTTTAGGTACAGTGATCGACGCAAAGTGAAGCAGCCCTACCATCTCACTGTAGAGCTGCAAGGTGGAGACGGTGTTCACAATGTACAGGTTCCACCCGTGACCCCCCTCACTGGACTCCTTCACTTTGGGGATGGGGGACTTCCTTGACCTGGGGGGTAATATTAAATATTATTATATAATATTTAATAAAACACTGAACACTTTCTGTGCTTTCCTATCCAATGGCAAAATCAATATTTTTGAGTAGCAGTAACAGCAGTTGATTCATAAAAATTCATATAATTCTGTGGGTTTCACGCTACAAATCCTACAGCATGAGGACAACAGTGTGGTGCTACAATTATAGAGGACAATTCATTTTCCAAAAGGTTAGTCACTTCTACACATAATTCTGCCCCAAAGGACATCCAAGGAATTAATCATGGGGATTGTGTTTACGACAGGGAAGGTCTTAAAAAAATAAATTAATAAATTAATTTAAAAAAAGATTGTTTGTTTCCATCTTGCAAAATGACATGCATCACTGGCTCTATGATGTATTCTAGTGCTCCTAAATTAAAAGGAAGGAAGTGTATTTTTTCGATTTGTTAAATGTACCCCCATGTCATTTACTTTACCCCACTGTTGTGATGAGTCTATGTGATATGCTGTACTAAACAACGCTTATCTCAAAAATCTACAAGAAGTAACCAATTGAAATTTACATACATTTTGTCATTTAGTAGATGTTCACAGAGAGACTTACAGCTGGATATTCACTGAAGTCATTCAGGTTAAGCACCATGCACAAGGGTACAATGGCAGTGCCCCACCTGAGAATCGAACCTGCAACCTCTGAGTTAGAGAGGCCTGTTCCCTGCCCATTATACTACACTGTTGCCCTACCAACCAGCATCATTACGCCCTGTGATGCACAACTTTAAAGGTGTGAGGGTCCCTCAGGACAGGGACCTGAATGGGATCACAAGATGGAAACAATAAAAACGTGTCTGGGATTTGCTTGACAAATCCATTCGGCTTTTCTTTAGCTACCTGTGGCTTGCTGGCCTGCAGATTAAACCAGGGAGTTCCCCAAGCACCGACTGTCGGCTAAATGGCCGACTACAGGCTTCTGTTTGGCCGGCTACTTTTAGATTGAGCAATCACTAAATTTCGAGACTGACTGGGGTTTTTGCTAATTCGTTCAGTAAAAATGTATGTTATCGAAACAATTTGGGGAGCCCCCTCTTAAACCGAACGCAGATTTATTAGCTCTCTGTTGCCAGTGGTAAACCTGTTTTCAGAAGAGCCTGAAAGTCTTACACTGAAGTGGCTTAAACGTTACGGCTGTAAAGTAGACTCATGTGACGTGACAAAGTTAGTCACAGTGGGCGGAGTCTAATGTGGTTTCTGTGACATTTAAAGAATGTTCATCTGACTCCATTGTCCCCGCCTCTTTTCAGAAAATACTTGGATTATAAATGGAATGGAATGCACGTCTCCTGGCAACCAGGCCGCCTTTTACTAAGCAGAGAAGTACAAAAAAAATAAATATAACAATTCAATAATTAATAAAAATACAAACCCCAATTCCAAAAAAGTTGGGACAGTATGTAAAATGCACATACAGTGAGCACCATAATTAATTGGACAGTGACACAGTTTTTGTTATTTTGGTTCTGTAAGTCATCCATATTTACTGCATATCTGATCATTTTATACCCATCATGATAGCATCACCTGTTTACCTATGGAATTACATTACATTACATTACAGGCATTTAGCAGACGCTCTTTTCCAGAGCGACTTACACAACTTTTTAGCATTTCTTTTACATATATTATCCAATTATACAGCTGGATATATACTGAAGCAATTCAGGTTAAGTACCTTGCTCAAGGGTACAACGACAGTGTCCTACCTGGGAGTTGAACCTGCAACCTTTCAGTTTCAAGGCCAGTTCCTTAACCATTATACTACACTGCCGCCCCAATGTTCCAAACAGGTGTTTTTTGAACTTCCCAGACTTTTTTTTGCCCCTGTCGCAACTTTTTTGGAATGTGTTGCAGGCATCAAATTCGGAATTAGCGTATATTTACAAAAATCAATAAAGTTGATAAGGTAAAACATTAAATATCTTTTCTTTGTACTGTTTTCAATTAATTATATGTAAAAGATCATTTACAAATCACTGCTATCTGCTTTATGTGCATTTTGCATACTGTCCCAACTTTTTTGGAATTGGGGTTTGTACAATAAACCATGTGCGCCACCCATAAATGTCCTTTCTTTAACTATAAACTGTCTTTGTGTGGGGGGGGGGTGGGGGGGGGTTTATAAGGAGGATATTAAGGGATCGGGGCACAACTGATCGTCATGCGAGTCTACACACGTTAGAAGGGGGGGACCAAAACCATGTTAGAGATCTTTTAGTAAGGACTGAGATCAAGGCCCAGGGGTTTAGGGGGAGAAGCGAAGATGGAATACCATGGAGGGAGAACGATTCAGGAACTTACAAGAATGATCTGGACAGGAAGCTCTCCAGCGCAGGAGTATTGGAAGGCTCTATACCTACCGCTAGGAAAATCCCAGTAAGGGTATTGTGATCTTTTGATTCGCTATAATGAGGAGTTGTAGAACATTTATGCATTACACATAACATAACATAAAATAATACAATCAGTAGCAATATAAAGATACTGGATGACCCAATAAGACATTCTCTCTACAATTTCTTCCAACTTCGAATTCGATTTAAAGTGAGATGAAACTGGTCTACAATGAAATCGGAGTGGTCAGGGTAGTTTCGAAAACTCAAGAAACGAGGCATCATATTCCTCCCGCGCAACTCAAACAGAGAAAGCATACGGAGGCACTCTCTAAGGCAACATTACAAATAAAGGCTTTCCGACTTCCCGAATGCCACATTGCCCTACTGCCTTTTAGTAGCCCGGCCCTGTTGGCACTCACTTCGATGGCGAGGCCCGACCCCCTGACTTGAATACCTACATTGTTCTCCTGGATATCCTCGGAGTACCGTCCTTGCTGTCCACGTCAGCCGCGGTCAGAAGGACAATGTGGTTCCTGTCGTGGCAGAGGGTCTTCAGGCCGATAAACAGCTGTATTCTCAAAGCACAGACTGCCATTGTGTAGAGGGGACAGGCCTGCACGGACACAAGGCTCCAATATCACAGCAGAACACTTAATTCAATCAGGCCTGGGAAAAATAAACTTATTCTATTCTATTCCATTATATTCTATTCTATAACAGGCCTTCAATATCATGGGCTGCATTTAGGCTGCCATGATCATCTCACGTAGATCTGATTTTGAATTGGTTACAAAACAAAATGTTTTTTTTTTTTGTTTTTTTCTCTTCACCCAACGTATAAACGACAACAAAAAAAGGACATGATGGTTAAACATCTTTTAACTACATTTGTATGTAAAATTCAATTCCAACTCAGTTCTGATTCTCTGGACGTGACCTGCGCAGATCCATTTTCTTTGCATTCAAGTGCTTTTTTTCCTAAATCATACAATGCAGGTTTTAGCCAGTACTATGCGATAAATAGGTCTATGTTTGAGTTGGCCTAAATTACCTGCCTCTAATCCATTTGAAGCCAAGCCCCACTAACGCAAGATCATGATTCATTAAAAGTAACCATCGGTTTATTAGCAAACGGCATCCCTGGAAGTTTGTAGGACTTACGACAGGCTCATCGTACCCTAAGGTTATGAGCAGCCTGGTCAGGCTCATAGTACTGTAAGGTTATGAGCAGCCTGGTCAGGCTCATAGTACTGTAAGGTTATGAGCAGCCTGGTCAGGCTCATAGTACTGTAAGGTTATGAGCAGCCTGGTCAGGCTCATAGTTCTGTAAGGTTATGAGCAGCCTGGTCAGGCTCATAGTACTGTAAGGTTATGAGCAGCCTGGACAGGCTCATAGTGCTGTGAGGTTATGGGCAGCCTGGTCAGGCTCATAGTACAGTAAGGTTATGAGCAGCCTGGTCAGGCTCATAGTACTGTAAGGTTATGAGCACTCTAGTCAGGCTCATAGTACTGAAAGGTTATGAGCACCCTGGTCAGGGTCACAGTACTGTAAGGTTATGGGCAGCCTGGTAATATTTTAACCCACAAACATGCATGATCATGCAGGCAGCCAGACAGATGTCACCTTCATGGTGGTGTCAATGTATGGGTCCTCGGCCCTGGCTGCCACTGCACTGCATCGTACGGAGAAACACTGGAGTGCATTCCTGCAGGAAGTACACAACATGGCATTTACAGTTCTGTGTGTGTGAATGAGTGAGTGAGTGAGAAAGAGAGAAGACAGGCTACCCTGTGATGATGTAAGAGGCAGGCTACCCTGTGATGATGTAAGAGACAGGCTACCCTGTGATTATGTAAGAGACAGGCTACCCTGTGTACATGTAAGAGACAGGCTACCCTGTGTACCAGTGAGGCTACCTGGTGATGACGTGGAGAAACTGGTCACTGACAACAGCCTGCTGGGCCTTTTCTGGGTACTGGTAGGTAGAGATAAGCTCCATAGTGTTCATGAGGCTGTACATGTACCCAGTATTGGGCAGGGAAAAGAAACAGAAGACACACGTCGGCTCCTTGGCCTCCACGGCTCCTTCTCGGCCACCTGAAAAGGGGAGAAATGAGAACAACTGAGACCAAGCATCCTGCTTTTGTTAGTTGCTAAGAAACTCTTGATAATGGCCAACCTCAACAAATGTTCATAAACAGGCTGCCCTTGAGGACATCTTGGTTGTGCATGGCTGACCTTTGCAATGCCCTAACGCCTATTCATAATGATTTGAAATGGACCCAAACAAGAAACAATCTTGTCCGCTAATTAATTCACTGTCACTGTCACTGTGTTTCCCCGGAACTCTTTGCTCCAACAATACAGGTACATATCTTTCAACTGTATCTCATTAGTACTGATAAAACATCTTTGGCTAGGCTAAGGTTGGGGTGAATTGTATTCCAATTCAGGAAATCGATTGTACAATCCCCATACATTTTTCCAATACATTAACTGAATTTCAAATTAATTGCCTAAATTTATTATGTATTTTACCACAACTCTCTGCTATTCTTACTCACCGGACGCAGTGAACACAGGGTGGAGCTGAAGAGAGTGTAGGCATGTCTCCTCCACGCTGCAGCCTTGGAAGAAATCTGGGGCAAAACGCCTGTTAAAAACCAAACGACACACTGGTGAGACATATGGAACCCCAATGGAGTACCACCAGGGGGTGAACTTTAATACTTGTAAGGTTACTTATTGGCTTACTGTTGTACACGCCAATCATCGATATCGTGTGGTTTACCCCCCCCCCAAATAAATTAATAAATAAATAAAAAATCATACTGACTACGCCTGGTACTTGAAATCGTATTTACCTTTTAGGGTCGTTTTAACGCACTTGTTCCTAGTTTGAAAATGCACTAATGTACGTCGCTCTGGATAAGAGCGTCTGCCAAATGACTATAATGTAATGTAATGAACTTGAGATCCAGTGGACGGAAAGATTCCACTAGGGGGCGAGGTACAGACTCCACTAGGCAGGAATCAAGCTTGGCTGAATCCCATTTTCTGTCCTCGTAGGCTTGTGGACTCAAAGGCACGTTCTCATCAAATCCATAAGTGCTTAGGGCTGACCCACTGTGAAAGCAGAGTTCTTATGCAAACTTTTCGCACCCTTTACTTGCCCTTTTTGCAAGTCCGCATCAATGCTGACTTACCTGCCCCCTGAAAAATGCCACCAAAATCTGCAAGTCCACAAGTTGAGAGGGCTCAGTTTGGGATTCAGCACAAGAGAAAGGAGGACAGACTCCAGGAGGGGGCGACCTTTACAAAGGAGGAGGAAAGACTCCACCAGGGGCCGAGCTTGAGACACTGTGGCACCTGTACAGGACATAGGTCACGCCAAGGCTGTCCCGGGCCTCGTTCTCCATGCCAGTGCACTCCAGAGAGACAGAAACCCCACAATCTTTCGCCTCCACCCCCAGCAGCTCCTGATTCCTCTGGAACATGATGAAGTCATCTGGGTCACGGTGGACATCTTTTCTGGCATCTGTGAGAAAGGTCACCACACAATCACATTTACACATTTGATGCTCTTATCCAGGAATAATGGTGCACAGTTCAGTATATTGTCAGTAATATGGAAGGTTTTTACTGGTGCTCAAATGGTCAAAGTAATTCAAACAATGCCTTAATTCCGTCCAGCCGTGAACAACATAACTTTTTTTGTCACACATTCCATTAAAACTGCTGGGTTTTTAATGAAGTAATTCAGGTTAACTACCATTCCCAATGATACAACAACAGTGCCCCACCTGGGAATCTGACCTACAACATGGTTACCTCACCATTACACTACACTGCTGCCAGCAGTGTAATATAACAGGTTAGGTAGTAGTTGAGACACTCAGAATTTTCAGAATTTGCTGTCTTCATCATTGCTAGTGCCACACCCTTGGACAAACACTGGGGTGCACACAAAGTACCCAGCTATTTAGCTAACCATTGTGTAGTAGCAAAGGACGTCACTAATGCCTGAACATGTCCCATGTTAATGCCTGAACAAAACGCATGCTACTTTTAACCACCTGTTTCTTCATCATCATTGATTCCTGTAATCATTTCCTCAGGCACCAGAGCGCGCGGCTCCTTGGTACCGCCGCCTTGGCTGCGGCTCTGAAAGCGCTCGAGCTTGAGCACCAACACTTCCAGCTCCGTCTGCAGGGCCACGAACCCCGCGCAGAGGGCGACCTGCGTGGGCGTCCACCCGGGGACGTGCAGGATGAGGAAGCGCTCGAAATCCAGCACAGAGAGCCGCTCGCTCAGTGCTTGCCTCCTCAGACTAAAGATCACCAGACTCCTGGCACATCCCACGAGCAGGTCCCCCGTTACCGCGCAACACGCTACGCACAGCGGCGGCTCCACCAGCGGTATCTCAATGATTTCCATCTGCTCCTTCGGTGTGCGCCGCGGAAAGACGAACCGCGCAAGAAGTGACCCAGCAGGCGGACACCGACCCGGGTCTTCTCCACCGCCTGGTAGCGCCAGTTCGTATAGGCGCGAAGGTACGTGGCTCTGTTCTTCTCCTCGATTGTAACCAGATAGTCCCCTAGGGGAGAGAGCATGATCACGGATAAGGTCATTGCTAATGGTACAGACACAGTAGCATTCAATCAACCCGCGCCCCGTTGTATATACAATTTATTTTCAGTTCAGACAATCAAGTTAATTTAATTAGTCGTTCACTTCCATTAGAATCGTTCCAATGAGTGAATTTCATTGCCATTAATTTCCTGAATTTAGACTAGGGCCTAGGCCTACTGAGTTAAAAAGCATCAGCTATGGTCTACCCATTTAGTCCATTCTAATCAGCCAAGGATGGAGCTTAGCTCCGAATTGATTATTAACCCTGGAGAGTAGTATTAGAATGTTCAGTTTAAATTATTCTAGTCACATATTTGTGATCGTACACCATAAAGTTAGAAGGGTTAACATCGTGGGTAGGTGGTAGGCCTATTAACTCAATGTTTAAGCACTGACCGGTTTATGAGCAAATCTTTAACCAGAAAGTGGAAATGGGAGTATTTTCTTACTTTTATTGGGAGTCGTAGACATCTAACCGAACATAAATTTACAGCATTAAGCACGATTTGATCATGATTAATGCAGTATTTACATCCATGAAGCTATGACACTCCATTTATAAGCATGCTTGTTGTTATTTTTCTACCTGTGAATTAGGCTACTTACCTATCTGACTATGCACTATACTCTGAACAGTGCCCATAGTCGCAAATCGGCAGATGAGGAGAGCAGCCCTCTTCTTTCATCTGATATGCCTCGATCTTGCATCCTCCTACAGACACCACGAAAAGGGCATCCCCACCACAACAGACAAGTCCCGGTTCCTGTTCAGTCGGTACGATTTGCTGGGATGCGAACGGATGGCAGTTATAAACGTGAACCATTTCTGCCAATGTACCTCGTCGAAGATCAACGAATCACACCGCCGAATTGTTTACGTTCTGCAAATGAGTCTTTTTCCGCCGATGAAGACTGTAGTGTTTGCACTGCTAGCATTTAGCAAGCAAGTCTAACGTTACCTTACTCGAGATTCGCTTTCGCCGTCTACTCGGACGAGTGACTTGGCCGGCCAGGCAGCAAGCCAGCTAACTTTATCGATATCACATGCTAAGTCGTCTTGTGATGATCAGGCAAACATTGTTTGCGTGGTGATTTCAAAGTAGATTCCCTTCCTTACCTTTCTAAAATCCATATTGTGTCGTTAGTAGTATAAAATTACATTAGGTAGAAACGAATCGGTTGCCTTGTCTAGGTCTGCAAGTAAAATGTTAGGAGGTTACAGGGTGTTTTTAAATGTCCGTTAAACGTTACTTTCAGTTCCCTTTTTACAGAATAGAACTGACAACCGTGTGCGGATTCAGATCTATCCGCTTATTGGTCAGATTGTCTGTCAGTTTAACGTCACCGGTTCGATTGGCTGATATTGCTAATGTGTCCTCCCAACAGATTATCATATTGAAACATGCCCAGGCTAATATGGAACACAGAGAGTGCAGCAATGATACATAAATAAAATCATACAAAATAAATGTGGAAATATATTAATATATTTAAAAATAAATTTGTAAATGAATATAAAAGTGAATAAATCTAAAAATATATCAATAGTGGAATTAATATAGAACTATAAATGTATGTGCAATTAATTTAATTATATTGTTTCTAAAAAAAGAAATAATAATTTTAAGATTTATTTTCACATTGATTTATTTATTTCCGTATATATATTTCTCTGCTTATTGTCATATATATTTTTGCATTTTATTTTTAGTTTATGAATTTTTATATTTATTTATTATCATTGTGGTACTCTCAGTGTTCCATAGGCTAAATAGTACGTTAAATGTAGGCTATATTTTACATTTATATGGGATAAAAGCCGCTCCAGTCAAAAGCCAGCATGGTTACATGTACAGCTTTTCCAACTTAATGTAATCTTAACACAACGTAAATTGCAGAAATATATTAACTGTAGCCTATTAATTGATAGGTCAATAAACTAATACAAGTCAGAAAAGAGACAAAAACAAGGTCGATGGGTAATAGCTTTTTTAATTGTGGGTAAATGACAAGTATAGATGGGATGAATGGCCTGTTCTCATCATTGCCGTAGCCTATGTACTGTTTGTATTCAGACCTTAAAATTGCGCAAATAGAGCTTATGAATGCTTTTTTCCAGGGCAGCCGCTCGCTCCTGGCGG
>CM056377.1:24519996-24620741 GCA_029718625.1 Synaphobranchus kaupii
TTCTTGAGACAAAGATTAGAATGCAGGAAGGTGGATCTATAAATGAATTGCCCTCTCGAAATCCGTCACCCACGGCTAAGCTAACGGCTAGGCTAACAGCCCAGAACACTGTGTCTCTGATAACACAGACCATGGAATCCGCTGCACCCACCACAGACCCAAAAAGCAAGCTCGGGACGCCCACACCAACTGCATTTGAGAAAACACAGACCAAGGCAAATCCCACTGACCCAAAAAGAGAAGTTGGGACACCCACATCAGCTGCCTCTGAGAAAACGGCCCAGCCGCCCGTCTGTCACTGATGGCTCTGCCCAGCCCCCTGTCTGCGTGAACAGAGATGACAGCTCTACTCACCCCCCTTTACCCCTCTCTGAAGTCTTTGGTTCTTTTAATCTTTCCCCCCCTCCCTCCCCTCTGGCCTTCACCCCCCCCCCCCCCCCAGACGGAGAGTTCCTTCTCCCACCGCAGCCCCCCCTACAGCTCCACCATCCACTCCTAAACCACCTCCCAGGTCTCATCATGCCCTGAACCATCACCACCTATCCCCAAATCTGGCAACAAATTGACATGAGTCAGGTCCCTGCTACTTTAGTGATGCTCCACACATTAGCCCTGACAACAAGCTGGGGCCCTGCCGCATGCACTCTACCATCCCAGTCATGCTTAGAAACAGAATGATGAAAGCTCATGTAAGGAAAGACCAAACATTTTCAAACCTGTTAACAAATAAAGCCTTTTCCTATCGCTCTGTAAACTTCTCTAATCTGGTCTCAATACCCTGTCTACAACAGCCAGCCTTGAAGCCTGTTAAGGACAAAATTATAATAAAACTAGCCCTATTGAATGTTAGATCCTTAGCGAACAAGTCGTTCTTAATTAACAATTTTATTACTTCTCACCAACTTGATTTTATGTTTTTAAATGAGACATGGTTAGATAAACATGCAGGTGCACAAATTCTCATTGAAACAGCACCTCCCAACTTTTATGGATGTTAGTAGAGCTGAGAGGAGAGGGGGCGGAGTAGCTGCCTTATTCAAGAATGTATTTCAATGTAAGCAAATATATTGTGATTTCTCATCTTTTGAATATCTTGCTGCCATATTGAAAGGAGCTCCCCAAATTTTATTGTTAACATTATATAGGCCACCTAAATATTGTGTAAATTTTTTTTATGACTTTGCCAAACTGCTATCCATCATTTCCACGGAATTTGATTGTCTTATACGTGCTGGTGATTTTAATATTCATATGGATAATTCCAACGATAGCACCACTAAAGAACTCTCTACCCTACTGAATACTTTTGAACTGTCTCAACATCTGAATGAGCCAACTCATAATCGTGGCCATACTTTAGATTTAGTTATTTCAAAGGGTTTGAATATTTCAAATGTCACTGTAACTGATGTTGCTTTATCCGATCACTGCTGTGTTTTCTTTGATCTCTCTATAACCCCTGATATTCATATTAGATCTGAAACTGTTAAAAAACGGTTTATCAATGAAAATACTACTGAATTGTTTATGGAGGCCTTTGCTCTTACTCTAACCCCCACTTCAACTGCTGTAAATGATCAACAATTCACCATGACATACTTCATTTCTACAATTTAGAAATAAGAAATGCCAGAAAATCATTCTTCTCTGAAATCATTAACAACAACGTCAACAACAACGCACGCATCCTATTTGCTACTGTCAATAGGCTGACAATCCCACCAGCTCCAATACCTCCCAAACTCCTTTCCGTTAATAAATGCAATGAACTTCCAACCTTTTTTAACGATAAAACTCAAGGCATTAGACAAGCCATTAACTCTTCCATCTCTAACAATTACATAGTGCTGCCTCCTCACCTAAATAGAGATATCATAATAAACATGACTCAGTTTGAGATCATTGATTGTAAAACTCTTGAGGAAACTGTATTAAATCTTAAACCTTCTTCCTGTTGCCTTGATATTCTATCCACAAACCTTTTTAAAAATGTTTTAACTGCCGATTGAACTACTTAAAAATAGTTAATAACTCCCTCCAATCGGGAATCTTCCTTGAGGCTTTGAAAACTACGGTATGATTAAGCCTCTATTAAAAAAGAGCAGCCTAGATATATCTGTTTTAAATTATTACAGACCTATATCCAACTTACCTTTTATAGGCAAAGTTATTGAAAAAGTTATTCATCGGCAACTTAGTAACTTTTTAATTTCTAATGGCTACCTTTCAATCCGGATTTCGCCCCCGGAGACTGCCCTTCCGCAGACTGCCCTTATCAAGGTCCTTAATGACATTTGTTTAAATACCGACTCTGGTAAAACCTCAGTCTAAATGTTATTAGATCTTAGCGCTGCATTTGACACTGTAGATCATAAAATTCTGCTTGACAGACTAGAAAATTGGGTTGGACTTTCATGTACCGCCCTAAATTGGTTTAAGACCTATCTAGCGGACAGAAAGTATTTTGTCTCCATTGGCAATTTTACTTCTGAGCGGATTACAATGACTTGTGGTGTTCCCCAAGGATCAATCCTTAGTCCTCTATTATTCAATCTGTACATGCTCCCACTACAACAAATCAAAAAAATTATATCGCTTACCACAGCTACGCAGAAGACACCCAAATTTACATAGCTCTCTCACCAAATGATTATGGTCCAATCGACTCGCTCTGTCAATGCATTGAACATATTAATGGACATATTAACAACATATTAATCTGGATGCGTCAAAATTTTCTGCAGTTAAACAAGAATAAAACTGAGATCATTGTTTTCGGAACTCAAGATAAAAGACAGAGTCAGTGCTCACCTTGATTCCCTGTCCCTTCAGACTAAAACCCAGGTTAGAAATATTGGTGTAATCTTGGAATCAGAATTAAATTTCAATACCCATATCAATTCAATAACAAAATCAGCTTACAATCACCTAAAAAACATAGCAAGAATCAGGGACTTTATGCCTAAACAGGACCTAGAAAAGCTTATTCATGCCTTTATCTCCAGCAAATTGGATTATTGTAATGTCTTATTTACAGGCCTATCAAAAAAAGCGATTTGCCAACTGCAACTTATTGAAAATGCTGCTGCTAGAGTGTTAACAAAATCAAGAATATTTGATCATATCACGCCAATTCTTAGGTCTTTGCACTGGCTCCAATCAAGCAGAGAATTAACTTCAAAGCATTGCTGCTTGTGTACAAGTCACTAAATGGGCTAGGGCCTTCATATTTCTCTGATCTGCTTTTGCCATACAAACCCCCCAGAGCCCTAAGGTCATCTGATGCTGGCTTATTAACCATTCCAAGAATTAAAACAAAACATGGAGAGGCAGCTTTCTTTTACTATGCTACTCACAGCTGGAACAAACTCCCAGAAGATATTAGAAATGCCCAAACTCTAACCACTTTTAAAACTAAGCTAAAAACATTCATGTTCTGCACCACATATACTTAAATAAATACTGTTATCTGATGTTCAGTTGTTGCTTGTTGTCTGTTGAGCACTTGAAAAGTCCTCTATAAAGCCGGGCAAAAGACCTCTATACGGGTGGCAGGAAGTCCTTTTGGCGTAGCCAAGGCGAAGTCCTCTATTCAGGAGAGGCAAAAGTCCTGCAGCGGTTGCTGGCAGGCAAAAGTATAAAAAAGACCACCCACAGAGAGGCTAAGAGGCTAAAGAGCACATAGTATGCTTGTCTCATATTTTTATTGTATGTACTGTGCACAGCAGATAGCAGGTAGCAAGCTGATTGTTGTTGGAGTGTTTGTTGAGGTATTTGTCTTGTGGGCCCAACCAGTAGTTTTGCAGCTTCTTATTAAGATTGTTTTTTAACTGTTTTTGCTTTTTACTAACATTGTTTCTAAACTGTTTTTAACTTAAGATTGTTTTTAATTCTTTAAAAAAAAAATTTGTTTCTGATTTTTCCCCATTTTTCTCCCAATTTAGTAGCCAATTGAACCCCTATTCTAATTCAATTTCCCCCCGTGTAGCAACCGCTAGAGAACCACCGCTACACAACCCTGTCAGCCGGTAGTAGGAAGGAGGTCGCCACGTCCTCTACAGGGCGCGACTCCTCGAGCTCCTGACCGTGAATCCAGCTCGCCCAGGGCCGCTATGTGTGCAGCGATTCTCTCCGAGCCCTTTTTATATAATGTCTTTCTATGTCTTATGTAAAGCACTTTGAGTTGAGCCTTGTGTATGAAAATGTGCTATACAAATAAACTTGACTTGACTTTTGAAAAAGAAGTTAATACTTCACTAATATTTTTGACTACTGAAGATAATGACACCTACCCACCCCCTGTCTGTGAACAAAAATCCATGAGCATGCAAAGTGATTGTGCGGCCAATTAAACGGCTGTTTCTTTAAAGGGTACTGCAGCCCTCAGTTAGCTAATAGGGCATTCGGTGGTGGTACTTAACATATACCACACTTTGCCGGCAAGAAAACACAAAACAAAATTTCTTATTCTTATAATTCAAAGAAAAAAACATCCCTCTCAGCGGTCTTCCCTTTCTTCTTGTTATATTTAGGGCTTTTCAGCTCTATTGGACAGCACAGTGTAGAGAGACGCTGCCAAGGTCACGTGGTCAGTTTCAAACCGCCAACTTCATGGCTCGCAATGAGCAGTACAAGATACAGTCACCACATTATCGATAACATCCCTTACACACCAGGGTCGGGGTTCATTTGATTCAGGCAGTTCAGGAAATTAACTGAATTTCAATCCATGCTATAAAAAATACCCATTTACTTCTATGAGTATAATTCAGTATAATGAATGAGTTTCCTGACTTAACCCAACAAGCCCACCCAACTTTGCTGTACACTAGTGAAGTAGGACAGGGATTCTGAAAACATCTTCCCTCTGAGAACAACACAGGAGTTTCTTCACGATCAACGATCTTGAGACGATCAAAAATAGTTAGACTTTTGCAGTAATAAAAGTTTATTTATTTTGTTATTTATTGAATACATATAGCCAATTGACAATAGAGAGTATCCGGCGCTCAAGTCTGGATTTGAACAAGCCACAAACAAGCCTGCCTCTACTATCTTCCACGCTGTTACACACACCAACACCCATCAATGCATTTTGTTCGCCGCCTGTATCAGATTATAAGTGGGAAAATGTAGCTAGCAAAGTTAGCAGCTGAGTCACTTGCAAAGGCCTTTGTCAGGTCATTGTGTCGTGTCCCCCCTCAATTAAATTCTGCCATTCCTTCACAATTTAGGCACTCTGACAGCTGGTGTATCACCTATGAGACAGCACATATCAACTGCTTATTCCAGGTTAATTAACACTGTCAAATACCTGCCCAGAGGTAAAAAATTTGCCACAGGATCAAAATCTCTCCCTTTGAAAATGTAGCCGAGCAACATCATTAAAGGAAGCCTGGCCTGGCGACACTGGGGGGCAATTTCAAACATAAGGGTCAAAGTTCAAGAGATTGTAAAGTAACAAAGATGGCGTTGAGTCAATCAGAAAGCCCTACTTGAGAAAAACAGTCTAGTACTATATTTGTGTATGCCTAAAATGCTGTGGAAATGAAAAATTGAAAGTGTCAATGTTAAAACATTTGCCACAAAAGAATTGCATTTATGGACAAAAAAACTGTTTTCAGCAATTTGACCGATAAAAGCTTTGAAGGAAGCATAAACTGCAGGCTAAGCAGATACCTGCACTAGTCCTCCCCCCATATACTCAATCTCCAAATAATGTGCTATTAACAGCTGTTTGCAACAGATTAGCACTAAAAGGCTAGAGGGGGGGGGGGGTAATAGTCATTGAATTCCTTGATGGGAATCACAGGAAAGCAAAGGAAGACAGAGAGACAACCAAAATCCACTGGATTACCCCATTACAGAGACGGAATTAGAAGACAAACTAAAAGCTCTGCAGCCCAGAAAAGCCAGCGGAACAGACGGCATCTTAAATGAGATGCTAAAACACACAAACCACAAATTTAAATTGGCCATACTAAAACTGTTCAATTTTGTTCTCAGTGTAGGCCATTTCCCTAAAATCTGGAATGAAGGATTAATAACCCCCATATTTAAGAGTGGAGACAAATTCGACCCTAATAATTACAGAGGCATCTGTGTAAGCAGTAACCTGGGGAAGGTTTTTTGTAGTATTTTAAACACAAGACTTATAGACTTCCTTACCGAGCGCAATGTCCTGAACAAAAGTCAAATTGGATTCCTACCAAATTACAGAACATCTTACCACATTTTCACCCTACACACCCTAATAGATAAATGTGTAAACCAAAAAAAGAGCAAAATTTTTGCCTGCTTTGTTGACTTCCAAAAAGCATTCGACTCTATTTGGCATGAGGGCCTATTCCTTAAACTTATTGAAAGTGGTGTAGGGGGAAAATATTTTGATGTAATCAAAACAATGTACACAAATAATAAATGTGCGGTAAAAATTGGAAACAAGCAAACAGATTCCTTCACTCAGGGGCGTGGAGTGAAACAGGGCTGAAATATCAGCCCCACCCTATTTAACATTTATATTAATGAATTGGCTAAATTACTAGAACAATGTGTAGCACCTGGTCTCACTCTACAAGACACTGAAATTAAATGTCTACTCTACGCAGATGACCTGGTTCTGCTGTCGCCCACAAAAGAGGGACTACAGCAGAACTTGGACATGCTGTCAAAGTTCTGTCAGACCTGGGCCCTGACAGTCAACCAAAATAAGACAAAAATCTTAATTTTCCAAAAAATATCCAGATTTCAGGGAAACAATCAAAATTTTACAATAGGTAGAAAAAACAACAAACCACACATATCTAGGCTTAAAAATCAGTTCCACTGGAAACTTTGGCTTGGCTGTGAAAGAACTCAAAGATAAAGCAAGAAGGGCTTTCTATGCCATCAAACGATCAGTTAAAATCAAAATTCCAAACAAGATCTAGCTCAAAATATTTCAATCAGTCATTAAACCAATTCCATTATATGGCAGTGAGGTGTGGGGTCCACTAACAAAACATGACTTTACTAATTGGGACAAACATCCAATTGAAACTCTGCATGCAGAGTTCTGCAAAAGTATCCTGAGGATACACAGAAAAACCCCAAACAATGCATGCAGAGCAGAATTAGGCCAATATCCTTTACTAATAGACATCCAAAAAAGAGCCATGAAATTCTGGAAACACCTCAAAATAAGCGACCCCTCTCATATCATTATAAAGCCCTGAACTGCCAAGAGTTGACTATAGAAAGAAGTCCCCTCAGCCAACTTGTCCTGAGGCTCAGTGAACTAACAGCCACTAACATTACTAACCCCAAACAACCTCAGGACAACTACACCCTTACTCAGAAAATTAAACCCAACCAAATTATAGCTATAGAAAAAGAAAAATATACCACCTATTGGAAAGAAACAACAAAAACAAAACACAAGCTTGAATGCTATTTGGCCCTAAATCGATAGTACACCTAAACAAACTACCTGAGCACGGTGACTGATAAAAAACTGAGAAAAATATTGACAATGTACAGACTCAGCGAGTCTGACCCCTGACAGGTGGGGGGGTGGGTAGAGGGGGCAGGGATCAAGGCTGCCGGGTCACTGCAGATAGTGGGCCCCCAGCTGATGTATATAAGTGGTCCTTCACCAGTCCCTCCAGTGTTGGGTGACCGGACCTCCACCATGAAGCATTGTGGATTGCTGCTGCTGGTGTGTGCGTGCGTCTACGGGGCCCCCGTGGGCCCCTCCCTGGAGCCGGGCTCCTGTAAGGACCCCTCCACACGGGGGGCCGCCGAACTGGCCCTCACCAGGATCAACCGGGACCGGAGACAGGGATTCGTTTTCAGCCTGAACCGACTCAGCAACGCCCACCATACGATGCATGTGAGTGACGGACAGGGTGGGCGCACCTCTTCAGATTGCACCACGGCTCCCCTGACCCCCTTCCAGATAACTTTTGTTTTTCTCTTACTTTCATTTGTTTTCCTTTAGGATGATGTTAGTAAAGACTGGTTATCTGTCTAGTGGTACCTTCTTTAGTTACAATACAAATCGTTGCTTGTTAGGTTAATATTACACTTATTCATTATTAATTGGTCTCTGTGCCTTGCTGGTGATACAGAATTTATGTATTCCTGAGAGTTACACTGATGTTCTCCACTACTGTAACTTACTCTGGATAAGAGCATCTGCTAAGTGACTGTAATGTAATGTTGTTCAACAGGCAGAACATTTAGTTACATTTCCAACATTCTGTCCATTGAATAGGACGCTCTGAAGTGTTTAGTCAAGGTAACAGTTTAAAAACGTTCACATAACGTTTGGTGCTCTTGAATTCGGCTCAGTGCATCCAGCCTAGGCTCCTTTTATTAATTTATGCTCACTGTACGCCAGGTTCTAAAAACGAGGTGTAATTCTTGTTTAGAACCTTGTTTGGAACCTAAGTGTTGTTTAGAACCTGTTTAGAACCTTATTGTAAGTCGCTCTGGATAAGAGTGACTGCTAAATTAACGTCATGCAATGCAATGTGCATTGCACAGAAAATAGCTTTTTTATGAAAAGAAAATGCCTGTGGGTGGATATGCATGCCTCAGTGATTTTATATGGAGAGCAGGCATCTCAAAGCACAGTCCATACAGCTGCATATTATTGTGTAATCTACTTAAATATAGCACAATCAGTGCCCAATCAGGAGCCCTGGAAACAAGGAATGCAAGCCCTTCTACCAATCAATGGCTTGAATTAAGCACGTAAACGCATTGAAAACCAGCAGAGACTGCAGCTCCCAGGACAGAAATTTGAGGTCCTGGATATAGTGTTTGTAATATTATACGTGATTTACATATACTAATAGGGAAAACAATGTTCTAGAGACACTGTCAATATCTTCTCTGAGATTCAGTGCATGCCCTGCATTGACATGGATGCAGACTTACTTACTTAAGAGTCTTTATTATCTCCACGGGGCAATTTGTTTGCATCATATAATAATAATAATGCATGGCATTTATATAGCGCCTTTCTAGATACTCAAAGCGCTTTACAATGATGAGGGGGAAACTCGCCTCTACCACCATATCATATAGTGACAACCACATAACAATAATAAATATACACACGACAACAGATAAACATTGAAAACATTAAACACACTATATATTAAAATGCAACGTGTGCAAAGAAAGTCTACCTACAAAACATAGATGGAAAGATTAGCGAGGGCCTTGATCAAGGGCCAGGTGATACAAGTGATCTAGAATTGTGGGACCTTTTTCAGGGCCCCATGGGGGTGGTCTTTTACTTGACGCTGGATGTCCTGGAGACCAACTGCCACGTTCTGAGCAAGAGAGACTGGAAGAGCTGTGAAGTGAGACAAGCAGAGGACACGCCGGTATGATGCTACCGCTAAGCATGCACATCAATTTCCTCATTTATTATAGCGTATCATGAACATCTAGCCACACAACCACTTTCAAAAGGTAAGCAGTTGCCACTAGTGAGCCGGTATGACACTACCGCTAGAGCCTAATTTATAGCTACTTTGACGCACGGCGCTTTTCGACAAGTGTCATACGACAAAAGTGGTGTTGCGCAATGTTTGGCAAATACTTTGGTGAAGGCCTGCAGGGAGGGATCTATGGTAACGAGGTGCCAAACTCCTGACTATTTGTCACTTTTTTTGAGAAAAAGCATTGTGTGACACTTTTTTTTTGTTGAAAATACGTTGTTTGTAACAATTTTACCTTTTAGTAAAGAATTTGCTAAAGACAAATCTGTTTTGATCCCAAATACATTTTTTTGTTTGAAGACAACAAAAGTGTTGTATTTCAACAACTGGTTTTTTGCAAAAACTACTTATTCGCAGACCTTTGAATCCTGAAATGGTGTAAGACAGATGTTATCATGTTTTTGCTGAGATATCCATGGTTTGTGTGGCTCTTTCCTCTGAACAGATCTATGGCCAGTGCAAGGCCACAATCTACATTAACAAAGTGAAGAGGATCGTCCGTCTGTACAGATACAGCTGCATTGTGAGACCAGGTATACGGCTACTGAATGTGGATCGGTCACACTTAAGGTTCTATTTTCACAGTCCAAACTTGTGTTGCAGTGATAATAATTGTTAATAATTTCCACATTCCCATGTGAAAAAATAGCATAATTCAGAAAGTATAATTATATAAACTTTGATTATACTTCAAGTATGCTAAAGTATACAGTTGTATACTTTAAGTATACTAAAGCATGATATTTTTTTAACATGAAATCATTCATTTGAAAACCCAAATTTGTGTGAAATCTATGTGAAGGGAAATGTTGATTTTATAGCAGTTTGGAATTTATCAGTTGCGGCCACGCCGCGGCTGAGTTCTAATCAAACTTTACATTAAATGCATGTAATGTAGCAATAAAGTAGTTTTGAAATTTGTTCGTGTGACCGCTGGACAATGAAAATGGAATCTTTACATTGTCAACAATTACTTTTGCCTGTTTTTCGCTGGTGTTTGGCTGTTGTTGAGATGTTTGTCTCAAACTGCACGTGCCTCCTCAACAGCGGCCCCCTCCAGGATCAGTAGGATATGTCCAGACTGCCCCTCTATGATTGACCAGGATGACAAGAGCGTTCTGAAGACAGTGAAGATGTCTCTGGAGAAGTACAACAGGGAGAGCGGGAACGCAAACTATTTCGGCCTTCTGAATGTCACAAGGGCATCTGCTCAGGTAGGGCTGCCATATCTACGAGGGGGAGTCTGATTAAAATGTAACATGAATTAACGTTAAAGAAAAACAGGAGAAACACTAGGAGAATACTTGTGGCTTGTTCAAATAGAATAATAGTTTGTTATTACAGAGAATAGCTTGTTCAACTGGAATTTTAAAGCAAAGTTCACAAATGTTTTGTTTAACGTGCAAAGTTGAGAGCTTACAGACGACCTATAAACTCCCTTCCAACTGCATTTATCTCTTTTTAAAAGATCAGAGAAACATTATTTTCATAGTAACCATGAAATGTTAATTTACTAGACCTATTGTGTGTTATTTCTCCTTAGTTGCTTTTTTGTGCATCTTTGCTAATGCAAAAAAAAAAAATCTATTTGGTGCACCATATGTACATGTGTACATGTATATTTTTCATTTTAGTGATGACGATGTAATGATAAATTTACAATACTGGGAGTCCTGCAACTAGTGCCTACCACAGAAGCCATCCACACATTGATAGATACTATTTAAAAATACGAAGGTTGTGTAAATCACTCTGAACGAGAGCGTCTGCTAAATGCTAGTGATGTAATGCAAATCTTCTTCATGTGTAAAATAATATGTAAAACAAACCTTGAGCTGCACCTACACAACAGAAATGGCAGTGTAAATGTAACACTGCTGGTGTACATTTAACACCCTCCACGGACTCATATAAACACCCTAGCGTATTAAATGTACACCACCAATTTTGCTGTGTACAATTATATGGTCTGAATTTCTCCCAGTTGACAGACTGTCTCCTCTCTGTTCCAGAGTGGCATTGCGGAATTCACTTTTGCAGAATTCACCATTCAGGAAACGGTGTGCTCCAACAGCACAGACGCCGCTGAAGCTGCCAAATGTGCTCTGATGGATTGCGAGTTTGCAGTAAGTGACAACGGAAATAATAAAACAGAAAATTGCAGGGTTTTTGGAGGGGTCAGGAAAGAGATATTTAATTTAGTAGCTTCTGACGTGCTGTAAAAGGCTAATGTACTGTACTTCAGTGCATGTTAAAAAGTAGTCCTGTATTAATTAAACACAGGCACATAATTGTCCATCAAAAGTTCACATGAGGAAAAATGGCTGTATTTATTTGATCTGTATTTAAAATGGCTCTGAAAACGCACAACAAGGTGAGACGTTTTTAACCATACATACTGTATAGAAATTACTTAATATACCAGTCAAAAAAACAGCAGAAATAGGGCCATTCAGAGTGTTGGTTCAAAAATAGCTATCTGTACCTGGCTATGTGCTGTATAGACATCAATAACCATCTAGGATAAGGAATCAGTGTTTTTCCAATGGGCAACATGGTCAGCTAATGAGATCTCAGTGAAAAACTGCTTTGAAACCCTGCTTTACATTTTTTTCTACAGCATAAAGGTCACTGCAAGGCCTCGTATTTTCAGTCCCCGGACGGAGAAGACTCTTTCGAAATAAATTGTGACATCTTCGAACCTGAGGTAAAGAACTAAATAGCATTGAATGTTAAGCATGAAGGCTGTCTCTTTCAGGGGTATATCCGAACCCTGATACTGGATCCAGAAATGCACGGATAATGCGCTGTATTCAGATTTAATTTCTTCCCGAAGTCGTCCGATGATATTTGCAATATATTTTGGAATTAAGATTAGCAGAAAAAGTGAGCGTCAAGCAGAAGATGAAACGACAGTTATTTTGTTGCGCACAATACACAATTAAACATGCTTTGTAAATAATTTCTCAACACATTGACAGATGCATCTATTACAGTAAAACACAGTGCAAGGCAAACGTATACCGCGTCCCATTACCAATATAGATACAGATAAGTTTGTTGGTTGAACAGAAACAATGTTCTCTACACACGCCTACAATAGACTACAATGTGTGCTTCTGTTAGGAGATATTATTACAATATTTATCTTTCTGGTACTGTAGTGAATGAAACAAACCTGGGTCAAATAATTTGTTGCAATACATTAAGTTAGACATCTGTAAAAATCCTGCATGTTGCAGACTGGTATACAAGTTTCTGGTATACAAGTTGTAGGTTGCAAATAATTTTTAAATATTATCCTACAACAGCTTTCATCTTCTGGAGTTGAAAGACTTCCCCTGAATTGTGATTCAAAGGTTTGAAAAGTTTTTCTTCGTATTAAAGTGAAATCACATCTCTTCATTTAAAGGGGGCGGAGAAAGAGAAGCAGAGGCATTTGCTGGGAGGGGAACATGACCACAGTCACAACCACACCCAGGAAGGTCATGACCACACCCACGGTGACACCCACGAACATGACCACACCCATGGACATGGCCACACCCATTACCACACCCATGAGCATGACCACGCCCATCATCATGACGATGCCCATAACCACACCCATGAGCACGACCACGCCCACGACCACACCCATGACCACGCACACAATCACACCCATGAAAACGGCCACACCCATGAACATGACCACACCCACGACCATGCTCACAATGACACCCATGACCACGCCCATGACCACATTCACTACTACGGAGATCACCACCACCACCATCACCATCATCATCATGGCAACCACACGCACGAACACGAGCATGACCACGACCACGAGCACAAACACAAACATCTCCACTCCCATGAGCACCACCACCACCACCACGACCACGACCAGCAGAAGACCGCAAAGGAACCGCAGGGCAAGGTGCGTTACCTGCCTAACCTGGACAGGCCAGTGACCTTGCCATCGTTCCCAGACCAGCCGGAGCTCGAGAGGCCAGTGGTCATGCCTTCATTCCCAGTCCAGCCAGAGCTCGAGAGGCCAGTGGTCATGCCTTCATTCCCAGACCAGCCAGCGCTCGAGAGGCCAGTGGAGAAGGAGCCCACCATCCTCCCCTTCCCCAGTGCCCTCTCCCCACAGTGCTCTGTAGGGCTCAAGAGAGGATCCAGCTTCATCGACAAGCTCTTTGACGAGGACCCCTTCTTCAAACCCACGGCGGCTGTATGAACACATCGAGCCCGTTCTCCTGGACTGACTGAGAGCAGTCGTCCCGTCGGTGCCCACACCACAGATTCTTCATACTCACCAGATACCATGCTCTATATTCTTACCGTCGAAAGTTCCATCTCCCAGCTTTCTGAAGCCGGAATGTTCCAAATTCTACACATCTTCTGAACATGAATTAAGAGGCTCAAACGTACGGTTCTGTGCTGTAATACAGTACCTTTTACCTGTTACTGACCGGAACCGCATGTAGTTATGAAACATAAAAGATGAAAGGGAGGAATAAGTTGAGCATCTCTTTAGTATCAGTGTTCACAGCCAACAGAGTACCGTTGCATTCTGGGAAATAAAGCTCACTCATTCTGTCATTTCAGTGATGTTTTTTAACAGAGCATGTTGTATATCTATTAAAGAACACATTGAATATGTAACACATTTAAATCTTCTTGTTTTTACAAATAAAAAAAGTGACCATTGTCTTCAAATATGTGTACAGGTGATCTTTTTCTGTTTTTTTTTTAATCCATTGAGAAAATATGTAGAGAATGAGAAGATCAGTTGAGAATTATAGTTTTTTAAAATATATTTTACTGATAATTCTGCGTGTACATTTTATTATGAAAATATTTACTGGGGAATGTTATACAACAGAGTGGGGTGAATATTGAGCTCTGAATATATTACTGTACAAAGATAAAATGTGTTTTATCGGGTGTTAAATGTTTACCAGATGAAACAACATTTTCCAAAATAACGTGCAAATCTATATTCCTATAAAAGTTATGGAGCTTCTTGTACAAAAAAGGTAGTAATTTTCATAATTTTTCAAACCAGAGAAATCCACATTTATAAAAAACTTTTAACATAAGCCAGCATACACTGAATTTGAATACCCAAATATATGAAGCCATGAGATTGCATTACATGGAGTGTCTAGTGTTTAAAAGCCCTGCATTTTCACCCATTAAGTGTGGCCCTGAAGGTCGTGTAAAAAAAGAGGTAGGCAAGCATTAACTTGGCCTTTCGTCTGGTACACTGAAGCCTTGGCAGAGAATGCAAAGAATGGTGATAAGCATGTCAACAACCTGATGCAACGTTTGTAATCAAGCCCAACTTTTGTAACACTCAGGTCAGCTGAATAGTGTTTTTCCAAAAACTCACTCACTCTTTCCAAAAACCCCAATTTTGAGAACATCATTTTTGTTTATTTTATCATGGGATTTTTTTGCATTAAATCACATTCTTATAATTAAATTCCTAAGAATAATAGTGTAAAAGTAAAACTACAAATATCTAAACATTATTCAGAAAAATTGTACCGACCTTGAAAAATATGGTTTACCAAAACTGGATTTAGGTTTGGGAAACCTCTTCAATACAACTCCTCTCCAAAAACACAGCTTTGGGCTCCCGCTTGTGGTCAGTTTATGCTCTGCTGTGTTTTGGGAGGTTACAATCATTTCAACCCAAGTTTTCATAGAGTATAAAGAGCATTATGTTCTGAAAATAAATATTCTGTAAACATGCACAAGAGCGTACATGATTCAGCACCCTGCAGTGTCTACAGTGGTGTGTCCACAAACTGAAATTGGCCAACCTGGCGCCTGTGGGTGATTGCCATGTGTTTGCGGTGCCGTAGGTTAAGGTTTCGTTCATCTGGACATGCGAGAGAAGGATTGATTCACGATTGAGCATTTTAAAGCCGGCTGCACACAAACGGGAGTAGTAGCTGCTCGGCGTCACGAAGGCGAAGATGATGCTGTGGGTGCTGCTGTTGTCGGCGGGTTTCTGCTTCCAGTGTGTGACTGGGTCCCTCGCTCTGGTGACCTCTCTGACCTGCGAGACCCCCGCAGTCCTAAAAGGTGCGAAGTTGGCCCTCAATAAGATCAATGCTGACAGGCAGGAAGGGTACATATTCACCTTGAATCAGGTTCACGATGTAAGACAGGAGTCTAAGGTGAGTCTGTGATAAACGCTTCCAGCTACTGTCCTCACACGATTCTGTGATTCAGGACGCAACACCGCTGAAGAACTTTTACACAAGGCAGCCTTTCGCCTGACCTCGAATGTCTTGTTTGCAAAAAAATAAATAAAAGTGTCAGCCAAAATGTCTGAATTTCTTTCTGCATTGGACTACATTTCCTAATCTTCAAATACATTGCCCAGAATTATACCTGTTTTGTGAACTGTGTTTTGTTCATTAATTTCAGCTAACATCATTATGGTAGTTTTAACAGAATGAGCAAAATTGTATAAGTAAAAATGTATTTATATAGTGCATTTTACAAAGAATTTGTACTCAAATATAAATCCAACAAAGTCATACAGTACCAGTCAAAAGTTTGGACACATAGGTTTTTTAAAGTTTTTTTTTACTGTTTTCCACATTTTAGAATAGTAAAGTCATCAAAACAATGAGATAACACATTAAATTATGCAAACAAATCAAAAAAAGTGTTATATTTTAGATTCTTCAAAGTAGCCACCCTTTGCCTTGATAACGGCTTTGCACATTCTTGCCATTCTCTCAACCAACTTCTGTGGTAAACAGGTGATGCTATCATGACTCTGTATAAAATATAAGATGTTTTTTATTTGTTTTACACTTTGTTTTGGGTCTTTGCATAATTTAATTTGTGTTATCTGATAGTGTTGATGTCTTTACTATTCTAAAATGTGGAAAACAGTAAAAATAACGAAAGAAAAAACTTTCTACGAGTAGGTGTGTCCATAACAAAAATTCCATGCATGCATACAATATGGATGGCGAGAAGAGGAAAAAACAATAATTCACCTACAGGGAACAAATGTCTATGTGGATTCTTGTTTTTGATTAGATGTTAAGGGGTAGAGGTCATGGTGCCTACTGTGCAGTCAAACAGTGAGCTTTTAAACGCAGTAGAAGCTTAGCGAATCTGCCATGTCTCCACTGTCCACAGAAACCAGTAAGACTTATTGATTTTTTTTTTACTCAGGAACCAAGTGGCGTGGCATACAACCTGATCATTGATGTACTGGAAACAAAGTGTCATGTAATCAGCAAGAAGAACATGCAAGCGTGTGAGGTCAGGGGGGCCCCAAATGTTCCGGTAAGTTCCCCTCCCTTGGTTCAGCTCTATTGTACGTTCGGTAAACTGATATTGGGTGAGTTATTTGTGGAATAGCGCAGTAAGTACGCCTACCACTGCATTTTATCCCTTTGAAAAGTAGGGGGTTTTTTTAGTCAGAGTTCTAGATCATTTGCTCATGTTATCTTCCCACATCACTACTGTTTTAGGGGTTAAATAATCAATTTACTTAGTCACTGGATTAGTTAGTGTCTATTACTAATGCGTGATTTGTTCAAGTTAATTAATGAATTCCTTAACGTTAATCAGTGTACTCTTAGCCTAAAGTGGTACAGAGGTTTCACATGGTTTACTTTCTTTTTTTGACAGAAATATGGGAACTGTGAAACCAATTTTTTTGTGGATTCAACTGAAAAAAATGTTGAGATCTACAATTACAACTGCATCATACAGCCAGGTAAAATATAGTTTTTTTTCCAAAATGTCACCCTGGCCCAAATTGCAAACTGAAAGCCAGGTATTCTATAGTATCACTCAATAACTTCACAATTTTCATTTACACTTTCCATGGTTTTTCTTTCAGCGTTATATCATTCTGTCTCAACAGACAACAGATAAACATTGAAAACATTAAACACACTATATATTAAAATGCAACGTGTGCAAAGAAAGTCTACCTACAAAACATAGATGGAAAGATAAGCGAGGGCCTTAGATCAAGGGCCAGGTAATACAGGTGATCTAGAATTGCTGGACCTTTTTCAGGGTCCCACGGGGGTGGTCTTTTACTTGACGCTGGATGTCCTTGAGACCAACTGCCACGTTCTGAGCAAGAGAGACTGGAAGAGCTGTGAAGTGAGACAAGCAGACGACACGCCAGTATGACGCTACCGCTAAGCATGCACATCAATTTCCTCATTTAGTATAGCGTATCATGAACATCTAGCCACACAAACACTTTCAAAAGGTAAGCAATTGCCACTAGTGAGCCGGTATGACACTACCGCTAGAGCCTAATTTATAGCTACTTTGACACACGCCGCTTTTCGACAAGTGTCGTGCGACAAAAGTGGTGTTGCGCAATGTTTGGCAAATACTTTGGTGAAGGCCTGCAGGGAGGGATCTATGGTAACGAGGTGCCAAACTCCTGACTATTTGTCACTTTTTTTGAGAAAAAGCATTGTGTGACACTTTTTTGTTGTTGTTGAAAATATGTCCTTTGTAACAATTTGACCTTTTAGCAAAGAATTTTTTTTGTTTGAAGACAACAAAAGTGTTGTCAAATTGTACCAACATCTGAATATCTTGTATTTCAACAACTGTTTTTTTCCAACAACTACTTATTCGCAGACCTTTGAATCCTGAAATGGTGTAAGATAGATGTTATGTTTTTGTTAAGATGTCCATGGTTTGTGTGGCTCTTTCCTCTGAACAGATCTATGGCCAGTGCAAGGCCATAATCTACATTAACAAAGTGAAGAGGATCGTCCGTCTGTACAGATACAGCTGCATTGTGAGACCAGGTATACGGCTACTGAATGTGGATCGGTCACACTTAGGGTTCTATTTTCACAGTCCAAACTTGTGTTGCAGTGATAATAATTTCCACATTCCCATGTGAAAAAATTGTATAATTCAGAAAGTATGATTTGATTATACTTCAAGTATGCTAAAGTATACAGTTGTATACTTTAAGTATACTAAAGCATGATATTTTTTTAACAAATTTATTTGAAAACCCAAATTTGTGTGAAATCTACATGAGGGGAAATGTTGATTTTATAGCAGTTTGGAATTTATCAGCTGCGGCCACGCGACTTTACATTAAATGCATGTAATGTAGCAATAAAGTAGTTTTGAAATTTGTTTGTGTGACCGCTGGACAATGAAAATGGAATCTTTACATTGTCAACAATTACTTTTGCCTGTTTTTCGCTGGTGTTTGGCTGTTGTTGAGATGTTTGTCTCAAACTGCACGTGCCTCCTCAACAGCGGCCCCCTCCAGGATCAGTAGGATATGTCCAGACTGCCCCTCTATGATTGACCAGGATGACAAGAGCGTTCTGACGACAGTGGAGATGTCTCTGGAGAAGTACAACAGGGAGAGCGGGAACGCAAACTATTTCTGAATGTCACAAGGGCATCTGCTCAGGTAGGGCTGCCACAGCTATGAGGGGGAGTCTGATTAAAATGTAACATGAATTAACATTAAATAAAAATGAGAGAAACACTAGGAGAATACTTCTGGCTTGTTCAAATAGAATAATAGTTTGTTATTACAGAGAATAGCTTGTTCAACTGGAATTTTAAAGCAAAGTTCACAAATGTTTTGTTTGACGTGCAATGTTGAGAGCTTACAGACGACCTATAAACTCCCTTCCAACTGCATCTCTGTTTAAAAGATCAGAGAAACATTATTTTCATAGTAACCATGAAATGTTAATTTACTAGGCCTATTGTGTGTTACATTACATTACATTACATTTATTTAGCAGACGCTTTTATCCAAAGCGACGTACAGTAAGTGCGTACAGAGACATCATCATCATTACAGAACAGACGAGGCAAAGCACATCCTTTGCATAATGTAGCAGCTATCCCTAGCAATGAACGTTGACTGTAGTTCACAGTAAGCTGTGGGCAAATCAGCAACACCACACTTCCAAGTGTTATTTCTCCTTAGTTGCTTTTTTGTGCATCTTTGCTAATGCAAAAAATATATATATTTTATTTGGTGCACCATATGTACATGTATATTTTTCATTTTAGTGATGACGATGTAATGATAAATTTACAATACTGGGAGTCCTGCAACTAGTGCCTACCACAGAAGCCATCCACACATTGGTCCTTCTTTTCTTCTTCTGTGTAGTATAATGTAGCATAACTGGGCTTCTTGTAACCTCAAGGTTGCAGGTTCGATTCCCTGGTAGGACAGTGCCGTTGTACCCTTGAGCAAGGTACTTAACCTCGATTATGTCAGTATATATCCAGCTGTATTGATAGATACTATTTAAAAATGTGAAGGTTGTGTAAATCACTCTGAATGAGAGCGTCTGCTAAATGCTAGTGATGTAATGCAAATCACTAAAATATGTGTAAAATAATATATAAAATAAAATAACCTTGAGCTGCACCTACGCAGCAAAAATGGCAGTGTAAATGTAACACTGCTGGTGTACATTTAACACCCTCCACGGACTCATATAAACACCCTAGGGTATTAAATGTACACCACTAATTTTGCTGTGTACAATTATATGGTCTGAATTTCTCCCAGTTGACAGACTGTCTCCTCTCTGTTCCAGGGTGGCATTGCAGATTTCACTTTTGCAGAATTCACCATTCAGGAAACGGTGTGCTCCAACAGCACAGACGTCGCTGAAGCCGCCAAATGTGCTCTGATGGATTGCGAGTTTGCAGTAAGTGACAACGGAAAAAATAAAACAGAAAAATGCAGGGTTTTTGGAGGGGTCAGGAAAGAGATATTTAATTTAGCAGCATCTGACGTGCTGTAAAAGGAGTTCACATGAGGAAAAATGGCTGTATTTATTTGATCTGTATTTAAAATGGCTCTGAAAAGGCACAACAAGGTGAGACCTTTTTAACCATACATACTGTATAGAAATTACTTAATATACCAGTCAAACAAACAGCAAAAATAGGGCCATTCAGAGTGTTGGTTCAAAAATAGCTACCTGTACATGGCTATGTGCTGTATAGACATCACTAACCATCTAGGATAAGGAATCAGTGTTTTTCCAATGGGCAACATGGTCAGCCAATGAGATCTCGGTGAAAAACTGCTTTGAAACCCTGCTTTACATCTTTTTCTACAGCATAAAGGTCAGTGCAAGGCCTCGTATTTTCAGTCCCCGGAAGGAGAAGTCCCTTTCCAAGTAAATTGTGACATCTTCGAACCTGAGGTAAAGAACTAAATAGCATTGAATGTTAAGCATGGAGGCTGTCTCTTTCAGGGGAATATCCAAACCCGATACTGGATCCAGAAATGCATGGATAATGCGCTGTATTCAGATTTAATTTCTTCCCGAAGTCGTCCACAATGACACCCATGACCACGCCCATGACCACATTCACTACTACGGAGATCACCACCACCACCATCACCATCATCATCACGGCAACCACACGCACGCACACGAGCATGACCACGACCACGAGCACAAACACAAACACCTCCACTCCCATGAGCACCACCACCACCACCACTACCATGACCAGCAGAAGACCGCAGGGCAAGGTGAGCTACCTGCATAACCTGGACAGGCCAGTGACCTTGCCATCGTTCCCAGACCAGCCGGAGCTCGAGAGGCCAGTGGTCATGCCTTCATTTCCAGACCAGCCGGAGCTCGAGAGGCCAGTGGTCATGCCTTCATTTCCAGACCAGCCGGAGCTTGAGAGGCCAGTGGTCATGCCTTCATTCCCAGACCAGCCGGAGCTCGAGAGGCCAGTGGAGAAGGAGCCCACCATCCTCCCCTTCTCCAGCGCCTGTAGTTATGAAACATAAAAGATGAAAGGGAGGAATAAGTTGAGCATCTCTTTAGAATCAGTGTTCACAGCCAACAGAGTACCGATGCATTCTGGGAAATGAAGCTCACTGATTCTGTCATTTCAGTGATGTTTTTTTACAGAGCATGTTGAATATCTATTAAAGAACACACTGAATATGTGACACATTTAAATCTTGTTTTTACAAATAAAAAAAGTGACCATTGTCTTCAAATATGTGCACAGGTGATCTTTTTCTGTTTTTTTTAAATCCATTGAGAAAATATGTAGAGAATGCGAAGATCAGTTGAGAATTATAGTTTTAAAAAATATATTTTACTGAGAATTCTGTGTGTACATTTTATTATGAAAATATTTACTGGGGAATGTTATACAACAGAGTGGGGTGAATATTGAGCTCTGAATATATTACTGTACAAACATAAAATGTGTTTTATCGGGTGTTAAATGTTTACCAGATGAAACAACATTTTCCAAAATAACGTCTAAATCTATTTTCATATAAAAGTTATGGAGCTTCTTGTACAAAAAAAGTATTCATTTTCATGAAGAGAAAATAAGCAAGCATACACTGAATTTGAATACCCAAATATATGAAGCCATGAGATTGCATTACATGGTACCTGACTGTCTAGTGTTTAAAAGCCCTGCATTTTCACCCACTAAGTGTGGCCCTGAAGGTCGGGTTAAAAAAGAGGTAGGCAGTTGTCCTTTGGTCTGGTACACTGAAGCCTTGGCAGAGAATGCAAAGAATGGTGATAAGCATGTCAATAATCTGATGCAACGTTTGTAATCAAGCCCAACTTTTGTAACACTCAGGTCAATTGAATAGTGTTTTTCCAAAAACTCACTCACTCTTTCCAAAAACCCCAATTTTGAGAACATCATTTTTGTTTATTTTATTGTGGGATTTTTTGCATTAAATCACATTCTTATAATTAAATTCCTAAGAATAATATTGTAAAAGTAAAACTACAAATATCTAAACATTATTCAGAAAAATTGTACACACCTTGAAAAATTGGGATGGCAGGCATGCCATCCGCCAAGTTACGGCTTGGTGGGGCATGCCCCATACCTATACAGCACCGAGAGTTTGGCACTTTTCAGGGTTTCCTACAGAAGTAACTACAATGACCATAGACTCTCAGCCCTTAAAAACATTAACTTCTGTATGTTCTGACCTCATGTAACCAGCATTCAGATACAACTTAACACATCCGCACAATAAAGCCCCAAACTTGGGTTATTTTGCCGTTTTTCCTCCTTCCTCTTCTGCTTCTTCTTCTTCTTCCCATTTTCCTGCCAAACTGCCTGCCTCCGTCGTGATGTTATCCAATGGGGAGAATTATTATTTGAGGGTATGGTCCGTATACCTGCTCATCAAGCTTATCGTTCAATGAAAACGCTTCATACTAATGTTTTTTAATGTTAATATAGCTAATGGCTTCATGCTTTCCAAGAAGCTACTGTGGCTTACTGGTTAAAACTGCAGTCTCTCACACAGTGGATTGTGGGTTTGAGCCCAGCAGGGCACATGTGTATTCTCCACAAAAACGATGTGCAACTGTTAAGTACTTTTCATTTCTTAGACTGTTATTATTTTTACATTGGTGGTCCTACAGAGCATAGATATCCTTGTGTTCACAAAATTCTGTTTGCAAATATCATAAATACTATTATGTTAAGAAAATTGGTACTATTACTTATTTGCCACCATCTGACCCACAAACATGTCTGGATACGTTTGTAAAAATGCTTTATATACGCTATTTTCTAGGTAAAAATATTACTCATTTTTATCTGCATTTATTTATTCATCATCCCTTTCTCTATTGTACATGATGTTTCTTCATATAAATGTCTGTTTGTGAATTGTAAAGAATGATGTAGCAGCAGTTAACATTTTAAAACCTGTACATTTTCTAAAGTAAACTTGTCAACAAAGTACAACCATATCCTTTCTGGAGTGTAATTATTCATCAACTGTTAAAAACATTCATTGAAATCATATTTTGTTCCATGAGGCACAATCTCTTCACATGCAAAGATGAAGAAACACAGGGCCAAGTTGCATTAAATAATTTAGGAAAGTTTGGATAGCATTGCTTTGGAATAGAGCTAGTTTATTTAGTGTGAGCTACGATAGGCAATATTGTTTGTTGTAACTTGGCCACATTTTGATATCAAGACTTTTAAAGGCAGGCCTAGTTTTTTGCAAGTTGGAATTAAGAACTTATGGACAGCGCTATGTAGGCTATGCGTGAGTAACTTGGCTTTTTTTAAGTCGGTTGATTTTATCTGAAGAATAAAAATAAAAATAAAAAATAAAACGTTTTTGATCTGATATGGTTTATTAAAACTGGATTTAGGTTTGGGAAACCTCTTCAATACAACTCCTCTGCAAAAACACAGCTTTGGGCTCCCTCTAGTGGTCAGCTTATGCTCTGCTGTGTTTTTGGAGGTTGCAATCATTTCAACCCAAGTTTTCATAGAGTATAAACAGCATTATGTTCTGAAAATAAATAGTCTGTAAACATGCACAAGAGCCTGCTTGATTCAACACCCTGCAGTGTCTACAGCGGTGTGTCCACAAACTGAAATTGGCCAACCTGGCGCCCGCAGGTGATGGCCATGTGTTTGCAGTGCCATAGGTCAAGGTTTCATTCATCTGAACATGCGCGAGAAGGATTGAGTCACGATTGAGCATTTTAAAGCCGGCTGCACACAAATGGGTGTAGTAGCTGCTCGGCGTGACAAAGACGAAGATGATGCTGTGGGTGCTGCTGTTGTCGGCGGGTTTCTGCTTCCAGTGTGTGACTGGGTCCCTCGCTCTGGTGACCTCTCTGACCTGCGAGACCCCCGCAGTCCTAAAAGCTGCGGAGTTGGCCCTCAATAAGATCAATGCTGACAGGCAGGAAGGGTACATATTCGCCTTGAATCGGGTTCACGATGTAAGACAGGAGTCTAAGGTGAGTCTGTGATAAACGCTTCCAGCTACTGTCCTCACACGATTCTGTGATTCAGGACGCAACACCGCTGAAGAACTTTTACACAAGGCAGCCTTTCGCCTGACCTCGAATGTCTTGTTTGCAAAAAAATAAATAAAAGTATCAGCCAAAATATCTGAATTTCTTTCTGCATTGGACTAAATTTCCTAATCTTCAAATACATTGCCCAGAATTATACCTGTTTTATGAACTATGTTTTGTTCATTAATTTCAGCTAACATCATTATGGTAGTTTTAACAGAATGAGCAAAATTGTATAAGTAAAAATGTATTTATATAGTGCATTTTATAAAGAATTTGTATTCAAATATAAATCCAACAAAGTCATACAGTACCAGTCAAAAGTTTGGACACACCTACTCATAGGTTTTTTAAAGTTTTTTTTTTACTGTTTTCCACATTTTAGAATAGTAAAGTCATCAAAACAATGAGATAACACATTAAGTTATGCAAACAAATCAAAAAAAGTGTTATATTTTAGATTCTTCAAAGTAGCCACCCTTTGCCTTGATAACAGCTTTCCACATTCTTGCCATTCTCTCAACCAACTTCTGTGGTAAACAGGTATTCCACAGGTAAACAGGTGATGCTATCATGACTCTGTATAAAAGGATATCGAAAGACTCTTGATACCTTATTTCCAGGTAGAATGTGCAAAGCTGTTATCAACGCAAACGGTGTCTACTTTGAAGAATCTAAAATATATATGACGTTTTTTATTTGTTTGACACTTTTTTTGGGGTCTTTGCATAATTCCATTTGTGTTATCTGATAGTGTTGATGTCTTTACTATTCTAAAATGTGGAAAACAGTAAAAATAACGAAAGAAAAACTTTCTACGAGTAGGTGTGTCCAAACTTTTGACTGGTACTGTACATAACAAAAATTCCATGCATGCATACAATATGGATGGCGAGAAGAGGAAAAAAACAATAATTCACCGACAGGGAACAAATTTCTATGTGGATTCTTGTTTTTGATTAGGTGTTACGGAGTAGAGGTCATGGTGCCTACTGTGCAGTCAAACAGTGAGCTGTTAAACGCAGTAGAGGCTTAGCGAATCTGTCCACTGAAACCAGTAACTGCTTGATTTTTTTTTACTTAGGAACCAAATGGCGTGGCATACAACCTGATCATTGATGTACTGGAAACAAAGTGTCATGTAATCAGCAAGAAGAACATGCAAGCGTGTGAGGTCAGGGGGGCCCCAAATGTTCCGGTAAGTTCCCCTCCCTTGGTTCAGCTCTATTGTACGTTCGGTTAACTGATATTGGGTGAGTTATTTGTGGAACAGCGCAGTAAGTACGTCTACCACTGCATTTTATCCCTTTGAAAAGTAGGGGTTTTTTTTAGTCAGAGTTCTAGATCATTTGCTCATGTTATCTTCCCACATCACTACTGTTTTAGGGGTTAAATAATCAATTTACTTAGTCACTGGATTAGTTAGTGTCTATTACTAAGCGTGATTTGTTCAAGTTAATTAATGAATTCCTTAACGTTAATCAGTGTACTCTTAGCCTAAAGTGGTACAGAGGTTTCACATGTTTACTTTCTTTTTTTGACAGAAATATGGGAACTGTGAAACCTATTTTTTTGTGGATTCAACTGAAAAAAATGTTGAGATCTACAATTACAACTGCACCATACAGCCAGGTAGAATATCGTTTTTTTTCCAAAATGTCACCCTGGCCCAAAGTGCAAACTGAAAGCCAGGTATTCTACAGTATCACTCAATAACTTTACAATTTTCATTTACACTTTCCATGTTTTTCTTTCAGCGTTATATCATTCTGTCTCTATCACATCCCTGACCTGCCATTTTTTTCAAACACTAAATGTACTTCACCTTGCCATCTAGTCAGTGCTGTGTGTTACATTGTATCACATAGGCCTACATTTCTTTGCAGGCTCACACCTGTAATTGTTAATTGTTTGTACCCTAATAGCATGAGTTACACGGGTCGTGTCACTCTGACGAAGGCTAGTAAGCCGAGATGCGTAGGTACAACATGTTTTTAATGCCACATCAACAACGGCATTTTTAACATTTATACTAAAGAAGAGTGCCTTGATTCTTTTTATCATATTTATAATTATTTCATTATTTTTAAATTTTATTTTTGTTTAATTCCAGTGCCACCCTCAGTCATTGGAAGAACGTGTCCAGACTGTCCCACCCGTGTGGACTTGGCTGATCCTAACGTACTGAAGGCTGTTGATTTATCCCTGAAGAAGTTCAACCAAAATAGCAGCCTGCCAAATTACTTCGCTCTCCTCAATGTGACGGCGGCTAAAATGCAGGTCTGTCCAATTTACTCAGGTTCATTACACTCATCGTTAAATGTACTTTTTTTAACCTTTATTTACTTCAAACTGAATGATCTCTTACAGTAAATAATCAGGGTGGTTAGGTAACACAAGGGATTGTACAGCCAATCAGATTTGAGGAGGTGGCCAGATGTATAGAACCATCTTTGTGGGAAATTGACCAGTAACTCAGGGTTGAAATCCTTATACCTATGAAAAATGGCATGAGATATTTAAGGACCACAGTGAGTCGGGATTGCACTGGATTTCCAGGGAAAGAGTGACCCCCCCCCCCCCCCCCCCCCCCCTTCCAGCCCACAAACACCACTTCCAGCAGCAACTTTCCCAGGTCAAAATACTATCCAAATACTAACACCTTTTTACTGTTGTTTTCTCAGTGGGTAATTGGTCCATCCTACATTGTGGAATACATCATTCAGGAAACAGTGTGCTCTAGGGAAACTCCAGATGCAGATAAAGCCCAATGCAAACTGATGGACTGTGAATTTGCTGTAAGTACCAGTGATGTACATCATTACCACATTTTGTGCAAATATATCTATATTCTGCAGTGGCACACAACATATCATCCATATCATAGCATTGAAATTGGGATTATGTTCATTTAAATGTGCATCCATATTCAAAATGGCTGCACAGTATAAATGTACATATTTAATTCCAGAGCATGGTGATGTCATGCACGGAATTGTTGCGCTGAAATTGACTGTTCTCGTCATTAAGTTATGTTATGTCAAAAACAGTCAAAACAGAAGGCAGAATATATTTTAAATGACTGATGCAAATGTGCAGCACTTTAAAAGCTTATTAACTTCTCGTGGGTATTTTTTATTTCCCAAAGCATAAGGCACACTGCTTAGGCTCCCACTTGGAAATTGAATTGAAAGTGAGACCTCGAAATGGAGAAATTGAAAATCGAAATGGGCTGTTTCTTACGGCCAATTGTGAAATCTTCGAACCACAGGTAAATCTAAGAACTAATTCCTTGGAGAGCGATCATTTTTGAGAATCTATAAAGATGTCGGAAAGAAAGAGTGCTGGATGAGAGAGAGAGAGAGAGAAGAGAGAGAGAGAGAGAGAGAGAGAGAGAGAGAGAGAGAGAGAGAGAGAGAGAGAGAGAGAGAGAGAGAGCATACGCTACATTACTAACGCAGTAACCCTACTTGTGTTTTGCTCCAGGCTGCAAAGACTGAAGAAGCGAACCACAAGCGAGAAGGCGAGCATACGGACAAAGAGCAAGAACATGCAGACGACTCATCACACAAGCACGAGCACCTACACCTGCACCATCACGAGCACCACCATGCCTCAAATCACAGTCACTCTCTCCCCGTGCCGAGAGGCTCACTGGGGTCTGTACAGGTTCTCCTCCCCCTTCGTTGCCATTGCCAAGCAGAGCTCCGCCAGGAGCGAGCGGCTGCCCTGGAAAAAGCATTCATAAGGTCTATTTGCGCAATTTTGAGGTCTGAATACAAACAGTACATAGGCTACGGCAATGATGAGAACAGGCCATTCATCCCATCTATACTTGTCATTTACCCACAATTAAAAAAGCTATTACCCATGACCTTGTTTTTGTCTCTTTTCTGACTTGTATTATTTTTATTGACCTATCAATTAATAGGCTACAGTTAATATATTTTAATATATTTCTGCAATTTACGTTGTGTTAAGATTACATTATTTTATATATATATTATATATATAAATATATATATATATATTTATTTATTTATATATTTCCACATTTATTTTGTATGATTTTATTTATGTATCATTGCTGCACTCTCTGTGTTCCATATTAGCCTGGGCATGTTTCAATATGATAATCCATTGGGAGGACACATTAGCAATATCAGCCAATCGAACCGGTGACGTTAAACTGACAGACAATCTGACCAATAAGCGGATAGATCTGAATCCGCACACGGTTGTCAGTTCTATTCTGTAAAAGGGGAACTGAAAGTAACGTTTAACGGACATATAAAAACACCTGTAACTTCCTAACATTTTACTTGCAGGCCTAGACAATATGGAGGATTATTCAGACCAAAATGGAAAATGAAAATGGAGTATTATTCAGCCCAAAATTAAAATGAAAAACTTTTCATTTTCATTTTCGAACTGTATCTATGTAAATGAGGGGGTATGGTCCTCCTATCAATCAAAGCAAGCAGGGTGGGCCTCATACAGGTTTAGTGCAGTGGCACTTAATGAACACTAGGGAGAGCATAGCATAGGGATGGGTAACAGTCTATGCTTGATACTATTCTCTCAGGGCACTCATAAGTTTTAATGGATGAAATGATGAAGAATCTGAGCAGTGTTATAAAGTATTCTTCTTTTATGAAAGAAACGGTAGGCTATAGGTCAAACCTGCAAGGTGGAAAATCCAGGTTCAGAAAGTGAAAGTCCTCCCCAATCATTTGTTCCAATCACCTGGATTTGCTAATTATTACAATTCTTCAGCCAAGAGGTAGGAGCTAACTAGGCTAATTAGTGAAATTGTGAGTTCATGGTGGAAGAAACACGGCAGGACTTTTACTTTCTGACCCCTGGAATTTCCACCTCTGAAAACCTGGTAGTAGCCTACAATAGGCTACATTGTGCCAGGTTAAACGTTGGATTGGATGGTTGTGTTGGACTGCTGAAATAATGAAATCATGGTGAAATAAATAAATTCATGAAATAAATGGTGAGGTAACCATGTTGTAGGTCAGATTCCCAGGTGGGGCACTGTTGTTGTATCATTGGGATTGGTAATTAACCTGAATTACTTAATTAATAACCCAGCAGTTTTAATGGAATGTGTGACAAAAAAAGTTATGTTGTTCACGACTGGACGGAATTAAGGCATTGTTTGAATTACTTTGACCATTTGAGCACCAGTAAAAACCTTCCATATTACTGACAAGATACTGAACTGTGGACCATTATTCCTGGATAAGAGCATCAAATGTGTAAATGTACATGTGATTGTGTGGTGACCTTTCGCACAGATGCCAGAAGAGATGTCCACCGTGACCCAGATGACTTCATCGTGTTCCAGAGGAATCAGGAGCTGCTGGGGGAGGAGGCGAAAGATTGTGGGGTTTCTGTCTCTCTGGAGTGCACTGGCATGGAGAACGAGGCCCGGGACAGCCTTGGCGTGACCTATGTCCTGTACAGGTGCCACAGTGTCTCAAGCTCGCCCCCCTGGTGGAGTCTTTCCTCCTCCTTTGTAAAAGTCGCCCCCTCCTGGAGTCTGTCCTCCTTTCTCGTGCTGAATCCCAAACTGAGCCCTCTCAACTTGTGGACTTGCAGACTTTATTGGCATATTTGATGAATGAACTCAATCTATTGTAGAATATGTCTGTAACGTAATAAAACGTGTGCAGACTTTCCGGCTTGACTGTAAATAAATTTCGATTTGATTTGGTTAATTGAGTGGTTGACTGGCTGTTCCACAGATGCTCCAGGTGTATGGCTTCATCGAGGAGCCCAAACTGCTGCTTCATGGCAGGGGGAAGGGCGTGGTCCCCACGGCACTGGCCCGTCACCTGCGGGACACGCAGGAAGGGCTGCTGGTGGCAGCAGTGGTGGCGCTACACGAGAACAGCAAGGTCAGGCTGGAGGAGGCAGACGTCTTCTTCCAGGTGAGTTTACCTGTCCAAACCCTGCTACTGTGTGTGTGTTTACCTGCCCAAACCCTATTACTGTGTGTGTGTGTGTGTGTGTGTGTGTGTTTACCTGCCCAAACCCTACTGCTGTTTACCTGCCCAAACCCTGCTACTATGTGTGTGTGCGTGTGTTTACCTGCCCAAACCCTATTACTGTGTGTGTGTGTGTGTGTGTGTGTGTGTGTGTGTGTGTGTGTTTGAATTCGTATTTACCTTTTAGGGTTGTTTTAACGCACTTGTTTCATGTTGGAAAATGCACTATTGTACGTCGCTCTGGATAAGAGCGTCTGCCAAATGACTATAATGTAATGTAATGTGTTTACCTGCCCAAACCCTGCTACTATGTGTGTTTGTATGCGTTTGTGTGTGTGTGTGTGTGTGTGTGTGTGTGTGTGTGTGTTTACCTGCCCAAACCCTATTACTGTGTGTGTGCATGCGTGTGTGTGTGTGTTTACCTGCCCAAACCCTGCTACTGTGTGTGCGTGCGTGTGCGTGTGTTTGTATGCGTTTGTGTGTGTGCGTGTGTGTGTATGTGTGTATTATGCTACATTACATTTGAGGCATTTTAACAGAATCTCTTATATAGCTTGCATTCTTTACATACAATCCATTTATGCAGCTGGATATATACTGAAGATGTTCAGGTTAAGTACGTTTGTGCAAGGGTACAACAGCAGTGGGAAGAATAGCTGGGAATCAGACCTATAATATTGGAGTTACACTCCCAGTTCCCTAAGCTTATCTAAAAAAAAATACTGCTGCTGAATGCATGTGTGGGATAATGTGTGTGTTACTGCGATGATGTGTAATGTGTGTGTTTGACGCAGGAGTTGTGCCGGGACGGGGCTGAAGCACAGGACGGAGCTGGAGCAGAGGGCGGGGCTGAAGCAGGGGGAGGTGCCGGAGCACAGATAGGGCCGCAGCTCCTGGTGGATTTTTGGGAGGCCCTGCTGGTGGCATCGTCCCAGGACCCGATCATCCAGGAGCTCCTGTTCCGCCTGACTTCAGTCTACATCGACCGTGTTGCCCAGAGCAACCAGGGAGTCAAACCCCTGAAGACTGCAGAGGACCTGGTGAGTGGAGAGAGCGAGAGAGAGCGAGTGAGTTCCGGACGCCGTCCCAATTCTGTGATTATGGGTACTATTTTAAAGCGCTTGCAATACGTGTTTTATGTATCCCGGCCTGTGGTAGACATGGTGTTGATACAATTTGCTTTCAATCTTGCCATTCTAATAGGTCAACTCCTGCTGTCACTACGGAACACTATTTCCCTGGGTGAGCGTCCTAACGCCAGCCCAGCTCAACGTAACCCCCGGCAACCAGGAGGATCTGGAGAAGCTGCAGGTACGTCTGCTTTATCCTCCTGTTGTCTTGTATGATTGGCTGAGTACTGGCTTTCCTGATTGGTTGAGACGTGTCTGGTGTTGTGTGATTGGCTGAGGCACTGTGTACTGTGTGTGCAGTCCCTGCTGTACAGGTTCTCCTTGATTGGATGGAGATGTGTCTGGTTATTTGTGATTGGCTGAGATGCTGTGTACTAAGTGTGCAGTCCCCTCTCTCTGATTGGATGAGATGTGTCTGGTCTTGTGCGATTGGATGAGGCGCTGTGTACTGTGTGTGTACTGTTCCTTGATGGGAATCACAGGAAAGCAAAGGAAGACAGAGAGACAACCAAAATCCACTGGATTACCCCATTACAGAGATGGATTTAGAAGACAAACTAAAAGCTCTGCAGCCCAGAAAAGCCAGCGGAACAGATGGCATCTTAAATGAGATGCTAAAACACACAAACCACAAATTTAAATTGGCCATACTAAATCTGTTCAATTTTGTTCTCAGTGTAGGCCATTTCCCTAAAATCTGGAATGAAGGATTAATAACCCCTATATTTAAGAGTGGAGACAAATTCAACCGTAATAATTACAGAGGCATCTGTGTAAGCATTAACCTGGGGAAGGTTTTTTGTAGTATTTTAAACACAAGACTTATAGACTTACTTACCGAGCACAATGTCCTGAAAAAAAGTCAAATTGGATTCCTACCAAATTACAGAACATCTGACCACATTTTCACCCTACACACCCTAATAGATAAATATGTAAACCAAAAAAAATAATAATTTCTTTGCCTGCTTTGTTGACTTCCAAAAAGCAATCGACTCTATTTGGCATGAGGGTCTATTCCTTAAACTTATTGAAAGTGGTGTAGGGGGAAAATATTTTGATGATATTTTGATGTAATCAAAACAATGTACACAAATAATAAATGTGCGGTAAAAATTGGAAACAAGCAAACAGATTCCTTCACTCAGGGGAGTGGAGTGAAACCGGGCTGCAATATCATATCTATTTAACATTTATATTAATGAATTGGCTAAATTACTAGAACAATCCGCAGCACCTGGTCTCACTCTACAAGACACTGAAATTAAATGTCTACTCTACGCAGATGACCTGGTTCTGCTTTCTTCCACAAAAGAGGGACTACAGCAGAACTTGGACATGCTGTCAAAGTTCTGTCAGACCTGGGCCCTGACAGTCAACCAAAATAAGACAAAAATCTTAATTTTCCAAAAAATATCCAGATTTCAGGGAAACTATCTAAATTTTACAATAGGTAGAACTAACATAGAACAAACAACAAACCACATATATCTAGGCTTAAAAATCAGTTCCACTAGGAACTTTGGCTTAGCTGTGAAGGAACTCAACTGGTCATTAAACCAATTGCATTATATGGCAGTGAGGTGTGGGGTCCGCTAACAAAACATTACTTTACTAATTGGGACAAACATCCAATTGAAACTCTGCATGCAGAGTTCTGCAAAAGTATCCTGAGGATACACAGGAAAACCCCAAACAAAGCATTCAGAGCAGAATTAGGCCAATATCCTTTACTAATAGACATCCAAAAAAGAGCCATGAAATTCTGGAAACACCTCAAAATAAGCGACCCCCCTGGTCCCACTCTATAAGACACTGAAATTAAATGTCTACTCTACGCAGATGACCTGGTTCTGCTGTATACTAAAGCATGCAATTTTTTTAAAATGGAATAATTTATTTGAAAACCCAAATTTGTGTGAAATCTACGTGAGGGGAAATGTTGATTTTATAGCAGTTTGGAATTTATCAGTTGCGGCCACGCCGCGGCTGAGTTCAAATCAAACTTTACATTAATTGCATGTAATATAGCAATAAAGTATTTTTGAAATTAGTTCGTGTGACCGCTGGACAATGAAAATGGAGCCTTTACACTGTCAACAATTACTTTTGCCTGTTTTTCGCTGGTGTTTGGCTGTTGTTGAGATGTTTGTCTCAAACTGCACGTGCCTCCTCAACAGCGGCCCCCTCCAGGACCAGTAGGATATGTCCAGAGCAGGGGTCGCGTTAGGCCGGCAATTGCCGGTTTTGACCGTTTTTTTATGACAAAGGCCGGAAAATGTAATTCCCTCCAGACATTCGGGCCGGTAAAAAAACAAAACATTTTTTTTTTACTTTGCAATATAGTAATTTAACATAGCCTATTTAGTCTCAAAACCACGGCAATTTATCATTAGGCCTATTATCACCGCAAATCAGACAACGCTCCTCTCACGAAATCCGCTATTTCAAATCGTCTGCGTATCTCAAGCTGGGCTAAAACTTATGACTTTCGATTTCAAATCAGCAGCTGCTCACTTCCATGAAATGAAGCATCGTCGCAAATGAAAGGAGCCTATATGGATTGCTCGTTTTTTTGCCAGTTATAAAAAGGCCATTTTTAATTGTCAGTAGGCTAGGCATAGGCTACTTTAACTTAATAGGCTATAAGCTTGATATAATCAGCATTTTTTCCCCTTGTTAAATCAATAGCCTAGGCTTACACTGTCTGGTCTGACTTTCCCGAAAGCGTTGTTCGTTAACGTGAGGTCGGATCCCAATTGTCACGTGTCGTTGCTGGCTCTTTTCCGTATAGCATCTTCCGCAACTCTGCAATTTGCCTTGGAGTAAAGAAATGTTAAAATCGTTATTCAAAATGAGGTTATTGCTCGTTATTCTGAAGAAAAATGTGTTCTAATAAACTAAAGATGCAAAATCAAGACAGCTTCTTTTGTTGAGAAAACATTAGGCGACGCACGCAGTCACGCACACTACATGCGCGATTTTAATGTAATTCATCCGCATGTGCAAGGCGAAGCTGTTATATTTAATTTTTATATTATTCCTTTATTTTCAAATAGTTTTCAGTCCAAAATATAATACTATGCTGTAACATATGTTGTTAGGCTACATCATTAAATGCACCTGCCTGTCGTTCATGCATTGAAAATAGATATGGCCGTCTTTTTATCGTATGTCCGACAAACTAATCATTCCGGACATTCTGGCCGGCAGTTTAAAATCCTAGCGCGACCTCTGGTCCAGACTGCCCCTCTATGATTGACCAAGATGACAAGAGCGTTCTGAAGACAGTGGAGATGTCTCTGGAGAAGTACAACAGGGAGAGCAGGAACGCAAACTATTTCGGCCTTCTGAATGTCACAAGGGCATCTCCTCAGGTAGGGCTGCCACAGCTACGAGGGGGAGTCTGATTACAATGTAACATGAATTAATGTTAAAGAAAAACGGGAGAAACACTAGGAGAATACTTGTGGCTTCTTCAAATAAAATAATTGTTTGTTATTACAGAGAATAGCTTGTTTAACTGGAATTTTAAAGCAAAGTTCACAATTTTTTTGTTTGACCTGCAATGTTGAGAGCTTACAGACGACCTATAAACTCCCTTCCAACTGCATTTATCTCTTTTAAAAAGATCAGAGAAACATTATTTTCAGAGTAACCATGAAATGTTAATTTACTAGGCCTATTGTGTGTTATTTCTCCTTAGTTGCTTTTTTGTGCATCTTTGCTAATGCAAAAAATATATATATTTTATTTGGTGCACCATATGTACATGTATATTTTTCATTTTAGTGATGACGATGTAATGATAAATTTACAATACTGGGAGTCCTGCAACTAGTGCCTACCACAGAAGCCATCCACACATTGGTCCTTCTTTTCTTCTTCTGTGTAGTATAATGTAGCATAGCTGGGCTTCTTGTAACCTCAAGGTTGCAGGTTCGATTCCCTGGTAGGACAGTGCCGTTGTACCCTTGAGCAAGGTACTTAACCTCGATTACGTCAGTATATATCCAGCTGTATTGATAGGTACTATTTAAAAATGTGAAGGTTGTGTAAATCACTCTGAACGAGAGCGTCTGCTAAATGCTAGTGATGTAATGCAAATCACTAAAATATGTGTAAAATAATATATAAAATAAAATAACCTTGAGCTGCACCTACGCAGGAAAAATGGCAGTGTAAATGTAACACTGCTGGTGTACATTTAACACCCTCCACGGACTCATATAAACACCTTAGGGTATTAAATGTACACCACTAATTTTGCTGTGTACAATTATATGGTCTGAATTTCTCCCAGTTGGCAGACTGTCTCCTCTCTGTTCCAGGGTGGCATTGCAGATTTCACTTTTGCAGAATTCACCATTCAGGAAACGGTGTGCTCCAACAGCACAGACGTCGCTGAAGCCGCCAAATGTGCTCTGATGGATTGCGAGTTTGCAGTAAGTGACAACGGAAATAATAAAACAGAAAAATGCAGGGTTTTTGGAGGGGTCAGGAAAGAGATATTTAATTTAGTAGCATCTGACGTGCTGAAAAAGGCTAATGTACTGTACTTCAGTGCATGTTAAAAAGTAATCCTATATTAATTAAACACAGGCACATAATTGTCCATCAGAAGTTCACATGAGGAAAAATGGCTGTATTTATTTGATCTGTATTTAAAATGGCTCTGAAAAGGCACAACAAGGTGAGACGTTTTTAACCATGCATACTGTATAGATATTACTTAATATACCAGTCAAACAAACAGCAAAAATAGGGCCATTCAGAGTGTTGGTTCAAAAATAGCTACCTGTACATGGCTATGTGCTGTATAGACATCAATAACCATCTAGGATAAGGAATCAGTGTTTTTCCAATGGGCAACATGGTCAGCCAATGAGATCTCGGTGAAAAACTGCTTTGAAACCCTGCTTTACATCTTTTTCTACAGCATAAAGGTCACTGCAAGGCCTCATATTTTCATTCCCCGGAAGGAGAAGTCCCTTTCCAAGTAAATTGTGACATCTTCGAACCTGAGGTAAAGAACTAAATAGCATTAAATGTTAAGCATGGAGGCTGTCTCTTTCAGGGGAATATCCGAACCCGATACTGGATCCAGAAATTCATGGATAATGCGCTGTATTCAGATTTAATTTCTTCCCGAAGTCGTCCGATCATATTTGCAATATATTTTGGATATAAGATTTACAGAAAAAGTGAGCATCAAGCAGAAGATGAAACGACAGTTACTTTGTTGCGCACAGTACACAATTAAACACGCTTTGTAAATAATTTCTCAACACATTGACAGATGCATCTATTACAGTAAAACACAGTGCAAGGCAAACGTATACCGCGTCCCATTACCAATATAGATACAGATAAGTTTGTTGGTTGAACAGAAACAATGTTCTCTACACACGCCTACAATAGACTACAATGTGTGCTTCTGTTAGGAGATATTATTGCAATATTTAGCTTTCTGGGACTGTAGTGCAGGGGTTCTCAATCCTGGTCCTGGGGGACCCCTGTGTATGCTGGCTTTCGTTGCAACCGCAGTTGCAATCCCAGAATTTTAACAAGCTGTTAATTTTTCTTAATTATGTGCTTGTCATGTTTGGAGGAATTATTCACCCTCTTAAGCCACATTATATCAGAAATAGCTATGGATGCCATGTAGAATAAACACCCCATGTTCACATTGTGCTATATTATTTAAAAAAGATAAGAAAATTATTTAACAGATCCATTTAAAGACTGATTTGAATCAATAGGCTCCTAATTGGTGAAAGTGTGGACACATGGCCACTAAAATTAACCATTTCGTAGATAATGAAGAATTCAAACACAAAGCAAATGATAACGAGCCAAACCTGCATTGTCTTAAGCTTAAAGAAAAAATTGAGTTAAACACATGTGTTCAACAACCTAATTAGGAGCCTATTGATTCACTTCACTCTTTCATTTGAGTGAAAATACATTATTTTGTAACCTTTTCTTATGTAATTGTTGCAATATAGCACAATAAGCACAATGTGAACATGGGGAGTTTGTTCTACATGGCATGCATAGCTATTTCTGACATAATGTGTCTTAAGTGGGCGAATAATTCCTCCAAACATGAAAAGCACCTAATTAAGAAAAATTAACAGCTTGTTAAAATTCTGGGATTGCAACTGCGGTTGCAACGAAAACCAGCATACACAGGGGTCCCCCAGGACCAGGATTGAGAACCCCTGCTGTAGTGAATGAAAGAAACCTGGGTCAAATAATTAGTTGCAATACATTAAGTTAGACATCTGTAAAAATCCTGCATGTTACAGACTTTGTACTGTTGTATTTTCACCAATAATCAGAACAAAGCATTCCTTTCATATGACTGCATACAATTTATTTCTGGTATACAAGTTGTAGGTTGCAAATCATTTTTAAATATTATGTTACAACAGCTTTCATCTTCTGGAGTTGAAAGACTTCCCCTGAATTGTGATTCAAAGCTTTGAAAAAATTTTCTTCGTATTAAAGTGAAATCACATCTCTTCATTTAAAGGGGGCAGAGAAAGAGAAGCAGAGGCATTTGCTGGGAGGGGAACATGACCACAGTCACAACCACACCCAGGAAGGTCATGACCACACCCACGGTGACACCCACGAACATGACCACACCCGTGGACATGGCCACACCCATTACCACACCCATGAGCATGACCATGCCCATCATCATCACGATGGCCATAACCACACCCATGAGCACGACCATGCCCACGACCACACCCATGACCACGCACACAATCACACCCATAAAAACGGCCACACCCATGAACATGACCACACCCACGACCATGCTCACAATGACACCCATGACCACGCCCATGACCACATTCACTACTACGGAGATCACCACCACCACCATCACCATCATCATCACGGCAACCACACGCACGCACACGAGCATGACCACGACCACGAGCACAAACACAAACACCTCCACTCCCATGAGCACCACCACCACCACCACTACCATGACCAGCAGAAGACCGCAAAGGAACCGCAGGGCAAGGTGAGCTACCTGCCTAACCTGGACAGGCCAGTGACCTTGCCATCGTTCCCAGACCAGCCGGAGCTCGAGAGGCCAGTGGTCATGCCTTCATTCCCAGACCAGCCAGAGCTCGAGAGGCCAGTGGTCATGCCTTAATTTCCAGACCAGCCGGAGCTCGAGAGGCCAGTGGTCATGCCTTCATTCCCAGACCAGCGGGAGCTCGAGAGGCCAGTGGAGAAGGAGCCCACCATCCTCCCCTTCTCCAGCGCCTGTAGTTATGAAACATAAAAGATGAAAGGGAGGAATAAGTTGAGCATCTCTTTAGAATCAGTGTTCACAGCCAACAGAGTACCGATGCATTCTGGGAAATGAAGCTCACTGATTCTGTCATTTCAGTGATGTTTTTTTACAGAGCATGTTGAATATCTATTAAAGAACACACTGAATATGTAACACATTTAAATCTTCTTGTTTTTACAAATAAAAAAAGTGACCATTGTCTTCAAATATGTGCGCAGGTGATCTTTTTCTGTTTTTTTAAAATCCATTGAGAAAATATGTAGAGAATGCGAAGATCAGTTGAGAATTATAGTTTTTAAAAATATATTTTACTGAGAATTCTGTGTGTACATTTTATTATGAAAATATTTACTGGGGAATGTTATACAACAGAGTGGGGTGAATATTGAGCTCTGAATATATTACTGTACAAACATAAAATGTGTTTTATCGGGTGTTAAATGTTTACCAGATGAAACAACATTTTCCAAAATAACGTCAATCTATTTTCATATAAAAGTTATGGAGCTTCTTGTACAAAAAAAGTATTCATTTTCATAATTTTTCAAACCAGAGAAAATAAGCAAGCATACACTGAATTTGAATACCCAAATATATGAAGCCATGAGATTGCATTACATGGTACCTGACTGTCTAGTGTTTAAAAGCCCTGCATTTTCACCCACTAAGTGTGGCCCTGAAGGTCGGGTTAAAAAAGAGGTAGGCAGTTGTCCTGTGGTCTGGTACACTGAAGCCTTGGCAGAGAATGCAAAGAATGGTGATAAGCATGTCAATAATCTGATGCAACGTTTGTAAACAAGCCCAACTTTTGTAACACTCAGGTCAATTGAATAGTGTTTTTCCAAAAACTCACTCACTCTTTCCAAAAACCCCAATTTTGAGAACATCATTTTTGTTTATTTTATCGTGGGATTTTTTGCATTAAATCACATTCTTATAATTTAATTCCTGAGAATAATAGTGTAAAAGTAAAACTACAAATATCTAAACATTATTCAGAAAAATTGTACCCACCTTGAAAAATTGGGATGGCAGGTATGCCATCCACCAAGTTACAGCTTGGTGGGGCGTGCCCCACACCTATACAGCACCGAGAGTTTGGCACTTTTCAGGATTTCCTACAGAAGTAACCACAATGACCATAGACTGTCAGCCCTTAAAAACATTAACTTCTGTATGTTCTGACCTCATGTAACCAGCATTCAGATACAACTTCACACATCCGCACAATAAAGCCCCAAACTTGGGTTATTCCGCCTTCCTCTTCCGCTTCTTCTTCTTCTTCCCATTTTCCTGCCAAACTGCCTGCCTCCGTCGTGATGTTATCCAATGGGGAGAATTATTATTTGAGGTTATGGTCCGTATACCTGCTCATCAAGCTTATCGTTCAATGAAAACGCTTCATATTAATGTTTTTTAATGTTAATATAGCTAATGGCTTCATGCTTTCCAAGAAGCTACTCTGGCTTACTGGTTAAAACTGCAGTCTCTCACACAGTGGATTGTGGGTTTGAGCCCAGTAGGGCACGTGTATTCTCCACAAAAACTATGTGCAACTGTTAAGTACTTTTCATTTCTTAGACTGTTATTATTTTTACATTGACACATTAACATATTTATTGCATATAAACGTCTACGATGTAAAAAAAAGCCAAGTTACTCACACATAGCCTACATAGCGCTGTCCATAACTTCTTAATTCCAACTTGCAAAAACTAGGCCTGCCTTTAAAAGTCTTGATATCAAAATGTGGCCAAGTTACAACTAACAATATTGCCCATCGTAGCTCACACTAAATAAACTAGCTCTATTCCAAAGCAATGCTATCCAAACTTTCCTAAATTATTTAATGCAACTTGGCCCTGTGTTTCTTCATCTTACCATCTCAAGAGAATGTGGTAAATGAAACTATGTGCCACATCAAACTGCAAAATTAAAATAATTTATAGTAGAAATACTCTGATTCAGATGTGTTGCACTTAGAAATTAAACAGAAAAATTACTACACTATAGGGCATGTTTGAACAATTGTCTGCATCCACTGCTTTAGGTCTATGAAAAGCACAGAATGAATAAAATTTATTATTATTATTATTATTATTATTATTATTATTATTATTATGCATTTATTGATTTATTTATTTGGATTTCTATCAAAACCTGTGTGGTCCTACAGAGCATAGATATCCTTGTGTTCACAAAATTCTGTTTGCAAATATCATAAATACTATTATGTTAAGATAATTAACTATTACTTATTTGCCTCCATCTGACCCACAAACATGTCTGGATACGTTTGTAAAAATGCTTTATGTACACTATTTTCTAGGTAAAAATATTACTCATTTTTATCTGCATTTATTTATTCATCACCCCTTTCTCTATTGCACATGATGTTTCTTCATATAAATGTCTGTTTGTGAATTGTAAAGAATGATGTAGCAGCAGTTAACATTTTAAAACCTGTACATTTTCTAAAGTAAACTTGCCAACAAAGTACAACCATATCCTTTCTGGAGTGTAATTATTCATCAACTGTTAAAAACATGCATTGAAATCATATGTTGTTCCATGAGGCACAATCTCTTCACATGCTAAGATGAAGAAACACAGGGCCAAGTTGCATTAAATAATTTAGGAAAGTTTGGATAGCATTGCTTTGGAATAGAGCTAGTTTATTTAGTGTGAGCTACGATAGGCAATATTGTTTGTTGTAACTTGGCCACATTTTGATATCAAGACTTTTAAAGGCAGGCCTAGTTTTTGCAAGTTGGAATTAAGAACTTATGGACAGCGCTATGTAGGCTATGCGTGAGTACCGTGGCTTTTTTTTACGTCGTAGACGTTTTTGATCTGATATGGTTTATCAAAACTGGATTTAGGTTTGGGAAACCTCTTCAATACAACTCCTCTGCAAAAACAGAGCTTTGGGCTCCCTCTTGTGGTCAGTTTATGCTCTGCTGTGTTTTGGGAGGTTGCAATCATTTCAACCCAAGTTTTCATAGAGTATAAACAGCATTATGTTCTGAAAATAAATAGTCTGTAAACATGCACAAGAGCGTACTTGATTCAGCACCCTGCAGTGTCTACAGCGGTGTGTCCACAAACTGAAATTGGCCAACCTGGCGCCCGCAGGTGATGGCCATGTGTTTGCAGTGCCATAGGTCAAGGTTTCGGTCATCTGAACATGCGCGAGAAGGATTGAGTCACGATTGAGCATTTTAAAGCCGGCTGCACACAAACGGGAGTAGTAGCTGCTCGGCGTGACGAAGACGAAGATGACGCTGTGGGTGCTGCTGTTGTCGGCGGGTTTCTGCTTCCAGTGTGTGACTGGGTCCCTCTCTCTGGTGATCTTTCGGACCTGCGAGACCCCCGCAGTCCTAAAAGCTGCGGAGTTGGCCCTCGATAAGATCAATGGTGACAGGCAGGAAGGCTACAAATTCGCCTTGAATCGGGTTTACGATGTAAGACAGGAGTCTAAGGTGAGTCTGTGATAAACGCTTCCAGCTACTGTCCTCACACGATTCTGTGATTCAGGACACGACACCGCTGAAGAACTTTCACACAAGGCAGCCTTTCGCCTGACCTCGAATGTCTTGTTTGCAAAAACATAAATAAAAGTATCAGCCAAAATGTCTGAATTTCTTTCTGCATTGGACTACATTTCCTAATCTTCAAATACATTGCCCAAAATTATACCTGTTTTATGAACTATGTTTTGTTCATTAATTTCAGCTAACATCATTATGGTAGTTTTAACAGAATGAGCAAAATTATATAAGTAAAAATGTATTTATATAGTGCATTTTACAAAGAATTTGTACTCAAATATAAATCCAACAAAGTCATACAGTACCAGTCAAAAGTTTGGACGCATAGGTTTTTTAAAGTTTTTTTTACTGTTTTCCACATTTTAGAATAGTAAAGTCATCAAAACGAGATAATACATTAAATTATGCAAACAAATCTAAAAAAGTGTTATATTTTAGATTCTTCAAAGTAGCCACCCTTTGCCTTGATAACAGCTTTGCACATTCTTGCCATTCTCTCATCCAACTTCTGTGGTAAACAGGTATTCCACAGGTAAACAGGTGATGCTATCATGACTCTGTATAAAAGGATATGTGAAATATCTACTTTATTTCCAGGTAGGTGTCTACTTTGAAGAATCTAAAATATAAGACGTTTTTTATTTGTTTTACACTTTTTTTGGGGTCTTTGCATAATTCCATTTGTGTTATCTGATAGTGTTGATGTCTTTACTATTCTAAAATGTGGAAAACAGTAAAAATAACGGAAAAAAAACTTTCTACAAGTAGGTGTGTCCAAACTTTTGACTGGTACTGTACATAACAAAAATTCCATGCATGCATACAATATGGATGGCGAGAAGAGGAAAAAACAATAATTCACCTACAGGGAACAAATTTCTATGTAGATTCTTGTTTTTGATTAGATGTTAAGGAGTAGAGGTCATGGTGCCTACTGTGCAGTCAAACAGTGAGCTGTTAAACGCAGTAGAGGCTTAGCGAAGCTGTCCACAGAAACCAGTAACTGCTTGATTTTTTTTACTCAGGAACCAAATGGCGTGGCATACAACCTGATTATTGATGTACTGGAAACAAAGTGTCATGTAATCAGCAAGAAGAACATGCAAGCGTGTGAGGTCAGGAGGGCCCCAAATGTTCCGGTAAGTTCCCCTCCCTTGGGTTCAGCTCTATTGTACATTCGGTAAACTGATATTGGGTGAGTTATTTGTGGAATAGTGCAGTAAGTAGGCCTACCACTGCATTTTATCCCTTTGAAAAGTAGGAGTTTTTTTTTTTAGTCAGAGTTGTAGATCATTTGCTCATGTTATCTTCCCACATCACTACTGTTTTAGGGGTTAAATAATCAATTTACTTAGTCACTGGATTACATTACATTTACATTACATTTATTTAGCAGACGCTTTTATCCAAAGCGACGTACAGTAAGTGCGTACAGAGACATCATCATCATTACAGAACAGACAAGGCAAAGCACATCCTTTGCATAATGTAGCAGCTATCCCTAGCAATGAACGTTGACTGTAGTTCACAGTAAGCTGTGGGCAAATCAGCAACACCACACTTTCATTCCAAATACTATTATAAACTATACTATTATAAACCATTCCAAATACTATTATAAACTATACTATTATAAATCATTCCAAATACCATTATAAACTATGCTATTATAAACCATTCCAAATACTATTATAAACTATAATAAACAGACAGGAAAACACAGGGAACAGGGAACTGATATTCCTAGGTGAGGATATCAGTCAAGGTGGAGTCTGAAGAGGTGTGTCTTCAGGCCTCGACGGAATGCAGGCAGGGTTGGAGTAGAACGTAGGGGAATGGGAAGTTCATTCCACCACTGAGGTGTTAATGTGGAAAAACTCCGCAGTCGGGACAAGCGAGAGCCTTTGACACGGAGGGGGGGAAGTGCCAGTCGCCCTGCTGTAGAAGAGCGAAGTGGTCGAGCAGGAACATAGTTCTGGATTAAGTCCTGCAGGTAGGCGGGGCCTGTCCTATTTGCTGCAGTGTAGGCCAGGGTTAACCTGATCCTGGCTGCAACTGGCAGCCAGTGGAGAGACCTCAGCAGGGGGGTTACGTGGGAAAATTTCGGAAGGTTGAACACAAGCCGGGCAGCTGTATTCTGGATGAGTTGAAGAGGCAGAATGGCGCAGGCCGGTAGGCTTGCGAGCAGGAGTTGCAGTAGTCCAGGCGTGAGGTGACCATGGTCTGGACAAGAAGCTGGGTGGAGTAGGTGGTCAGGTACGGTCGAATCCTCCTGATGTTGTACAGGAGGAACCTGCAGGACCGTGCCGTCGCCCTGATGTGCTCTTTGAAGTCCAGCCGGTCGTCCAGGACCACCCCCAGGTTCCTTGCAGAGCGGGAGGCAGCCACCACGGTCCCATCAACGGTGATGGAGAGGTCATGTAGTGGGGAGGTCTTGTACGGCATGAAGAGGAGCTCTGTCTTGTCAAGGTTGAGCTTCAGGTGATGGGTAGCCATCCACTCAGAGATGTCAGTCAGACAAGCAGATATCCTCTCCTTAACCTGTGGGGTAGAGGGAGGGAAAGAGAGGAAGAGTTGAGTATCGTCAGCATAGCTATGGTATGAGAAGCCATGTGAATGGATTACTGAGCCAAGAGACTTAGTATACATAGAGAACAGCAGAGGACCCAGTACAGATCCCTGCGGGACTCCTGTAGACAGGGGACGGGGAGCAGAGACGGAACCCTTCCAGGAGACTTGGTAGGATCTATCAGTGAGGTACGATACAAACCAAGAGAGGGCAGTTCCAGAAATGCCCATCTCAGCGAGTGTGGAGATCAGGAGTTTGTGGTTGACCGTGTCGAATGCCGCAGACAGGTCAAGGAGAATCAGAACAGAGGAGAGGGAGGAGGCTCTAGCAGTGGCGAGTGCCTCAGTCACAGCCAGGAGAGCAGTTTCGGTGGAATGGCCGGTTCTGAAGCCAGACTGATGCGGGTCAAGCAGGTTGTTCTGGTGGAGAAAAACAGACAGTTGGTTAAGGACAGCACGTTCAAGTGTTTTGGACAGGAAGGGCAAGAGAGATACAGGACGGTAGTTCCTGACATCAGCGGGATCTAAGCTAGGTTTTTTAAGGAGTGGGGTTACACGGGCAGTTTTAAAGGCAGCAGGAACATGGCCACAGATTAGGGAGGTGTTAATAACAGAGGACAGATATGGAAGGAGCTCAGCAGATATAGACTGGAGGACTGCTGAAGGTATGGGGTCTAGTGGACAGGTGGTTGCGCGCTGGCGCGTCACCAGCTCGAGCACATCGGAGTCCTTCAGAGTCTTGAAGGACGACAGTGTAGCGATGGGTTCAGTATGGGGGATGTGGGGTGTCACCGGATGCGTGAAGGAGTTCCGGATCGCAGCCACCTTCCCCTCAAAGTGGGTCAGGAAGTCATCTGCAGAGAGGGAGGAGGGTGAAGGGGGTGGAGGGGGGGTGAGCAGGGAGGAGAAGGTGGAAAAGAGTTTACGTGGGTTAGATAGACATGTATCAATTTTCGACTGGAAAAATGAAGTTTTAGCTGATGTAGTTGCAGCTGTGAAGGCTGCCAGCAGAGTGTGGTAGGAGGCCAGGTCATCTGGGGATCTGGATTTCCTCCACTTTCTCTCAGCGGCTCGTAGCATGGTTCTGCTGGATCTGAGAGAATCCGTCAGCCACGGGGAAGGGGGTGATAGTCGGGCTGGTTTGGAGACAAGAGGGCATAGTTTGTTGAGAGACTGAGAGAGGCATGAGTTAAACACAGAGGTGGCGACATCAATGGGCATTTTGGCAAAGGTAGCAGGAGGAGGAAGTGCAGAGAGAGCAGAAGTAGTGAGAGAGGTGTGAGAGAGGGTGCGGAGATTTCTCCTGAACATAACAGCGGGTGGGTTGTTAGCGGATTTGAGGGAGAGTGGGCAGGAGAGAGAAAATGAGATAAAGAAATGGTCCGATACGTGGAGGGGGGTCACCGTGAGTTCAGATGTGGCGCAACTCCTGGTGAGTACAAGGTCCAGTTGGTTACCACCATTGTGGGTGGCAGGCGATGGGGACTGAGTGAGGGCAAAGGACTGGAGGAGTGAGGTGACACTGGATAGCTGGGCGCTGTCTGGTTGGAGGTTGAAGTCTCCCAGTAGGATTACTGGGGTGCCATCCTCAGGGAAGGAGCTCAGGAGTGTGTCCAGTTCATCCAGGAAAGCGCCGAGCGGACCTGGGGGGCGATAGAGAACAACAATGTTAAGTGCAGATGGGTGAGTTACAGTGACTGCATGAAACTCAAAGGAGGAGATATTCAGGCAGGGTACAGTGGGAATAGAGAATTTCCAGGACGTGGAAATGAGCAAACCAGTACCCCCGCCTCTGCCTGAGGCCCTTAGTTAGTGTCTATTACTAAGCGTGATTTGTTCAAGCTAATTAATGAATTCCTTAACGTTAATCAGTGTACTCTTAGCCTAAAGTGGTACAGAGGTTTCACATGTTTACTTTCTTTTTTTGACAGAAATATGGGAACTGTGAAACCTATTTTTTTGTGGATTCAACTGAAAAAAATGTTGAGATCTACAATTACAACTGCACCATACAGCCAGGTAGAATATCGTTTTTTTTTTCCAAAATGTCACCCTGGCCCAAAGTGCAAACTGAAAGCCAGGTATTCTACAGTATCACTCAACAACTTTACAATTTTCATTTACACTTTCCATGTTTTTCTTTCAGCGTTATATCATTCTGTCTCTATTACATCCCTGACCTGCCTTTTTTTTTTTGTTTGTATTACATTGTATCACATAGGCCTACATTTCTTTGCAGGCTCACACCTGTAATTGTTAATTGTTTGTACCCTAATAGCATGAGTTACACGGGTCGTGTCACTCTGACGAAGGCTAGTAAGCCGAGATGCGTAGGTACAACATGTTTTTAATGGCACGTCAACAACGGCATTTTTAACATTTGCCTTGATTATTTTTATCATATTTATAGTTATTTCATTATTTTTAAATTTTATTTTTGTTTAATTCCAGTGCCACCCTCAGTCATTGGAAGAACGTGTCCAGACTGTCCCACCCGTGTGGACTTGGCTGATCCTAAAGTACTGAAGGCTGTTGATTTATCCCTGAAGAAGTTCAACCAAAATAGCGGCCTGCCAAATTACTTCGCTCTCCTCAATGTGACGGTGGCTTCAATGCAGGTCTGTCCAATTTACTCAGGTTCAATACACTCATCGTTAAATGTACTTTTTTTAACCTTTATTTACTTCAAACTGAATTATCTCTTACAGTAAATAATCAGGGTGGTTAGGTAACACAAGGGATTGTACAGCCAATCAGATTTGAGGAGGTGGCCAGATGTATAGAACCATCTTTGTGGGAAATTGACCAGTACCTCAGGGTTGAAATCCTTATACCTATGAAAAATGGCATGAGATATTTAAGGACCACAGTGAGTCGGGATTGCATTGGATTTCCAGGGAAAGAGTGACCCCCCCCCCCCCCCCCCCCCCCCCCCCCCCCCCCTCCCCTTCCAGCCCACAAACACCACTTCCAGCAGCAACTTTCCCAGGTCAAAATACTGTCCAAATACTAACACCTTTTTACTGTTGTTTTCTCAGTGGGTAATTGGTCCATCCTACATTGTGGAATACATCATTCAGGAAACAGTGTGCTCTAGGGAAACTCCAGATGCAGATAAAGCCCAATGCAAACTGATGGACTGTGAATTTGCTGTAAGTACCAGTGATGTACATCATTACCACATTTTGTGCAAATATATCTATATTCGGCAGTGGCACACAACATATCATCCATATCATAGCATTGAAATTGGGATTATGTTCATTTAAATGTGCATCCATATTCAAAATGGCTGCACAGTATAAATGTACATATTTAATTCCAGAGCATGGTGATGTCATGCATGGAATTGTTGCGCTGAAATTGACTGTTCTCGTCATTAAGTTATGTTATGTAAAAAACAGTCAAAACAGAAGGCAGAATATATTTTAAATGACTGATGCAAATGTACAGCACTTTAAAAGCTTATTAACTTCTCGTGGGTATTTTTTATTTCCCAAAGCATAAGGCACACTGCTTAGGCTCCCACATGCAAATGGAAATGAAATTGAGATGGAGAAATGGAAATGGAAAAAATGCAACTGGAAATGACCAGTTTGTTACGGCCAATTGTGAAATCTTCGAACCACAGGTAAATCTAAGAACTAATTCCTTGGAGAGCGATCATTTTTGAGAATCTATAAAGATGTCGGAAAGAAAGAGTGCTGGATGAGAGACACAGAGAGAGAGAGAGCATACGCTACATTACTAACGCAGTAACCCTACTTGTGTTTTGCTCCAGGCTGCAAAGACTGAAGAAGCGAACCACAAGCGAGAAGGCGAGCACACGGACAAAGAGCAAGAACATGCAGACGACTCATCACACAAGCACGAGCACCAGCACCTGCACCCTCACGAGCACCACCATGCCTCAAATCACAGTCACTCTCTCCCCGTGCCGAGAGGCTCACTGGGGTCTGTACAGGTTCTCCCTCCCCCTTCGTTGCCATTGCCAAGCAGAGCTCCACCAGGAGCGAGCGGCTGCCCTGGAAAAAGCATTCATAAGCTCTATTTGCGCAATTTTAAGATCTGAATACAAACAGTACATAGGCTACGGCAATGATGAGAACAGGCCATTCATCCCATCTATATTCGTAATTTACCCACAATTAAAAAAGCTATTACCCATGACCTTGTTTTTGTCTCTTTTCTGACTTGTATTATTTTATTGACCTATCAATTAATAGGCTACAGTTAATATATTTCTGCAATTTACGTTGTGTTAAGATTACATTAAGTTGGAAAAGCTGTACATGTAACCATGCTGGCTTTTAACTGGAGTGGCTTTTATCCCATATAAATGTAAAATATAGCCTACATTTAATGTATTATTTAGCCTATGGAACACTGAGAGTGCCACAATGATAATAAATAAATATAAAAATTCAAAAAAATGAAATAAACTAAAAATAAAATGCAAAAATATATATGACAATAAGCAGAGAAATATATACGGAAATAAATAAATCAATGTGAAAATAAATCTTAAAATTATTATTTCTTTTTTTAGAAACAATATAATTTAATTAATTGCACATACATTTATAGTTCTATATTAATTCCACTATTGATATATTTTTAGATTTATTCACTTTTATATTCATTTACAAATTTATTTTTAAATATATTAATATATTTCCACATTTATTTTGTATGATTTTATTTATGTATCATTGCTGCACTCTCTGTGTTCCATATTAGCCTGGGCATGTTTCAATATGATAATCTGTTGGGAGGACACATTAGCAATATCAGCCAATCGAACCGGTGACGTTAAACTGACAGACAATCTGACCAATAAGCGGATAGATCTGAATCCGCACACGGTTGTCAGTTCTATTCTGTAAAAGGGGAACTGAAAGTAACGTTTAACGGACATTTAAAAACACCCTGTAACCTCCTAACATTTTACTTGCAGGCCTAGACAATATGGAGGATTATTCAGCCCAAAGTGAAAATGAAAATGGAAAATGAAAATGGAGGATTATTCAGCCCAAAATTTAAATGAAAAACTTTTCATTTTCGTTTTCATTTTTGAACTGTATCTATGTAAATGAGGGGGTATGGTCCTCCTATCAATCAAAGCAAGCAGGGTGGGCCTCATACAGGTTTAGTGCAGTGGCACTTAATGAACACTAGGGGGAGCATAGCATAGGGATGGGTAACAGTCTATGCTTGATACTATTCTCTCAGGGCACTCGTAAGTTTTAATGGATGAAATGATGAAGAATCTGAGCAGTGTTATAAAGTATTCTTCTTTTATGAAAGAAACGGAGCTAGCTAGCCAGCGCTACGCTGTGTAGGCTATAGGTCAAACCTGCGAGGTGGAAAATCCAGGTTCAGAAAGTGAAAGTCCTCCCCAATCATTTGTTCCAATCACCTGGATTTGCTAATTATCACAATTCTTCAGCCAAGAGGTAGGAGCTAACTAGGCTAATTAGTGAAATCGTGAGTTCATGGGTGGAAGAAACACGGCAGGACTTTTACTTTCTGACCCCTGGAATTTCCACCTCTGAAAACCTGGTAGTAGCCTACAATAGGCTACATTGTGCCAGGCTAAACGTTGGATTGGATGGTTGTGTTGGACTGCTGGAAATAAATGAAATCATGGTGAAATAAATAAATTCATGAAATAAATGGTGAGGTAACCATGTTGTAGGTCAGATTCCCAGGTGGGGCACTGTTGTTGTACCATTGGGATTGGTAATTAACCTGAATTACTTCATTAATAACCCAGCAGTTTTAATGGAATGTGTGACAAAAAAAGGTAATTTGTTATGTTGTTCACGACTGGATGGAATTAAGGCATTGTTTGAATTACTTTGACCATTTGAGCACCAGTAAAAACCTTCCATATTACTGACAAGATACTGAACTGTGGACCATTATTCCTGGATAAGAGCATCAAATGTGTAAATGTAAATGTGATTGTGTGGTGACCTTTCGCACAGATGCCAGAAGAGATGTCCACCGTGACCCAGATGACTTCATCATGTTCCAGAGGAATCAGGAGTTGCTGGGGTAGGAGGCGAAAGATTGTGGGGTTTCTGTCTCTCTGGAGTGCACTGGCATGGAGAACGAGGCCCGGGACAGCCTTGGCGTGACCTATGTCCTGTACAGGTGCCACAGTGTCTCAAGCTCGCCCCCTGGTGGAGTCTAGTGATGGGAATTACGGCTCTTTGAAGAGAGCCGGATCTTATGGCTCCGTTCCTTTCCGAGAGCCATTCAAAAGAGCCGTTCAAAAGAGCCGTTTTTTTTAAGGGGTGGGGTTACTAGGTTTATCTGCGAAATAATCACCAGGATAATGATTGACTGTATTGCCAGACCTAATGTCAATGATCTGCATTGTAAACATTACACAAGGTGGCGCCATATCCATGTCATTCATGTCAGTGAATTTACTACTTAGAATTTACCCTCTGTATGTGTTATGTAAATAAAGTTGCCTTGCCTTGAATGCAATTCATGCAACTCTTAATATTAGAAAACTTTTTATTGGCACAATAAAAAAACAAGTATAATAAACTTTTGTGCAAAACAGATTTTAGTGCAAATCAAACAACAAAACAAAAAACATTTCACATGAGATAATTTTTAAGAATAAATAGTTTTAGGTATTGTGCCAGTGGTTCTATGAGAGCTTGGTGCCTGGCCAGGCAATAATGTAGGCCTAGTGGTAGTTTCAGAGGTAGATGACTGACTTGTACCTGATGTGGTAGTGGTTTCAGCAGAAGCACTGGCGCCGTCGTTACCTTGGTCATCGTCATTATTGTTGGAACCTTGTTGTCTCAACTCGGCCACTTGCACCGTCGGATGCTGTGTTTTTAAGTGGCGGTGGAGATTATTTGTTGAACCTGCTTTAATTGATATTTTGGCTTTACAAATGTTGCACTTCGCTTTATCATTGCTTATGTTTTTGTTGAAGTGCATCCAAATACTGCTGCGTTTTCGCGTTTGGCTCATTTTTTCACCCGAAAAACACGTTGTCTACCTGTACCACTTGTTGTGACTTCTCTCTCTCACATGCGTATTCCGTTAAGACCCACCCCTACTCTGCCTCTGATTGGCTAACCCTAACCCACATCTCACTCCTCGTGCCTAAACCTAACCAATCAGAGTAGGGGCGGGTCTTCACAGAATACGCTTGGGGAACAAAATCAAGCTTTCTCACTGTTCATCTGTGGAAAGGGGAGTGGATTTAGGGCAGGCAGTGAACGAACGATAAAAAGAACGGCTCTCACCAAGTACGACTCGGTTCCCTTCGTTCGTACCAAAGAGCCGTTCAAAAGAATCGGATCGTTCGCGAACGTAACATCACTAGTGGAGTCTTTCCTCCTCCTTTGTAAAAGTCGCCCCCTCCTGGAGTCTGTCCTCCTTTCTCTTGTGCTGAATCCCAAACTGAGCCCTCTCAACTTGTGGACTTGCAGACTTTAGTGGCATATTTGATGAATTAACTCAATCTATTGTAGAATATGTCTGTAATGTAATAAAACGGGGAGAAGGTGTGCAAACTTTCCGGCTTGACTGTAAATAAATTTCGATTTGATTTGGTTAATTGAGTGGTTGACTGGCTGTTCCACAGATGCTCCAGGTGTATGGCTTCATCGAGGAGCCCAAACTGCTGCTTCATGGCAGGGGGAAGGGCGTGGTCCCCACGGCACTGGCCCGTCACCTGCGGGACATGCAGGAAGGGCTGCTGGTGGCAGCGGTGGTGGCGCTACACGAGAACAGCAAGGTCAGACTGGAGGAGGCAAACGTCGTCTTCCAGGTGAGTTTACCTGTCCAAACCCCGCTACTGTGTGTGTGTTTACCTGCCCAAACCCTATTACTGTGCGTGTGCGTGCGTGTGTGTGTGTTTACCTGCCCAAACCCTGCTACTGTGTGTGCGTGCGTGTGCGTGTGTTTGTATGTGTTTGTGTGTGTGCGTGTGTGTGCGTGTGTGTGTATGTGTGTATTATGCTACATTACATTTGAGGCATTTTAACAGAATCTCTTATATAGCTTGCATTCTTTACATACAATCCATTTATGCAGCTGGATATATACTGAAGATGTTCCGGTTAAGTACCTTTGCGCAAGGGTACAACAGCAGTGGGAAGAATAGCTGGGAATCAGACCTATAATATTGGAGTTACACTCCCAGTTCCCTAAGCTTATCTAAAAAAAATACTGCTGCTGAATGCATGTGTGGGATAATGTGTGTGTTATTGCGATGATGTGTAATGTGTGTGTTTGACGCAGGAGTTGTGCCGGGACGGGGCTGAAGCACAGGACGGAGCTGGAGCAGAGGGCGGGGCTGAAGCAGGGGGAGGTGCCGGAGCACAGATAGGGCCGCAGCTCCTGGTGGATTTTTGGGAGGCCCTGCTGGTGGCATCGTCCCAGGACCCGGTCATCCAGGAGCTCCTGTTCCGCCTGACTTCAGTCTACATCGACCGTGTTGCCCAGAGCAACCACGGAGACAAACCCCTGAAGACCGCAGAGGACCTGGTGAGTGGAGAGAGCGAGAGAGAGCGAGTGAGTTCCGGACCGCCGTCCCAATTCTGTGATTATGGGTACTATTTTAAAGTGCTTGTAATACGCGTTTTATGTATCCCGGCCTGTGGTAGACATGGTGTTGATACAGCTTTCAATCTTGCCATTCTAATAGGTCAACTCCTGCTGTTACTATGGAACGCAATTTCCCTGGGTGAGCGTCCTAACGCCAGCCCAGCTCAGCGTAACCCCCGGCAACCAGGAGGATCTGGAGAAGCTGCAGGTGCATCTGCTTTACCCTCCTGTTGTCTTGTATGATTGGCTGAGTACTGGCTTTCCTGATTGGTTGAGATGTGTCTGGTGTTGTGTGATTGGCTGAGGCACTGTGTACTGTGTGTGCAGTCCCTGCTGTAGAGGTTCTCCTTGATTGGATGAGATGTGTCTGGTTATTTGTGATTGGCTGAGGCGCTGTGTACTAAGTGTGCAGTCCCCTCTCTCTGATTGGATGAGATGTGTCTGGTCTTGTGCGATTGGATGAGGCGCTGTGTACTGTGTGTGTACTGTTCCTTGATGGGAATCACAGGAAAGCAAAGGAAGACAGAGAGACAACCAAAATCCACTGGATTACACCATTACAGAGATGGATTTAGAAGACAAACTAAAAGCACTGCAGCCCAGAAAAGCCAGCGGAACAGACGGCATCTTAAATGAGATGCTAAAACACACAAACCACAAATTTAAATTGGCCATACTAAATCTGTTCAATTTTGTTCTCAGTGTAGGCCATTTCCCTAAAACCTGGAATGAAGGATTAATAACCCCTATATTTAAGAGTAGACACAAATTCGACCCTAATAATTACAGAGGCATCTGTGTAAGCATTAACCTGGGGAAGGTTTTTTGTAGTATTTTAAACACAAGACTTATAGACTTACTTACCGAGCACAATGTCCTGAAAAAAAGTCAAATTGGATTCCTACCAAATTACAGAACATCTGACCACATTTTCACCCTACACACCCTAATAGATAAATATGTAAACCAAAAAAAGAGCAAAATTTTTGCCTGCTTTGTTGACTTCCAAAAAGCATTCGACTCTATTTGGCATGAGGGCCTATCCTTAAACTTATTGAAAGTGGTGTAGGGGGAAAATATTTTGATGATATTTTGATGTAATCAAAACAATGTACACAAATAATAAATGTGTGGTAAAAATTGGAAACAAGCAAACAGATTCCTTCACTCAGGGGAGTGGAGTGAAACCGGGCTGCAATATCATATCTATTTAACATTTATATTAATGAATTGGCTAAATTACTAGAACAATCCGCAGCACCTGGTCTCACTCTGCAAGACACTGAAATTAAATGTCTACTCTACGCAGATGACCTGGTTCTGCTTTCTTCCACAAAAGAGGGACTACAGCAGAACTTGGGAATATAAGGAATATTCCCTACAATATGCAGGAGGTCTCGGGAGATCACGTGAAAGAAGCATGGCTGCCCTGGTGAGGCAGATGTGAGAGGGTCTTTTCACTAGTTAAACTGGAAGCGACTCGGTTTTCTTCGTTCTCCTCCACTACGGTAGCCAGGCTATTTCTATAGCATCCCGTCCTCATTTCTTTATTCCCTTTTATTTCTTTTATTCTCTATGTCCTGTCAATAATGAACTTGGGATACAGGAAGGAAGACGGAATTAATAATAATCATAATAATAATAACCCTAAAGACACCGGTTAATATGGGGAATGAAAGGTTGGAGAATAGTAAAAGGGGTGCCGTAGGCTACGAGTTTGATGAAGGCTATGACCGCTATGATAACGGTGTAGTACGGATAACAAAAAAAATAAAATAATAATAATAAATTAACATTGTTATTAGTATTACTGTTTTACCTTTACTCTTGTTTTATTTTTGATAGAAAATAACAATAAGGATATTATGAGGAGCGGGCCAATTATTTCTTTTTTTCTCTTAATTCTTTTCTTTCTTTGGTGTTATTTTTGACAATTACTATGCAGGTTTTGTTTGTCTTGTTTTTGGGTAATTTATTCATTTATTTTTCTTATTATTTCTAATAATTATATTTTTATGGGACATATGGCCAATGTCATGTCCTAAGAAGTGCAATTTGGGACCATTGACGCTTTATGTGCTGTATATGTTTTTTGTGTGTCTTCGTCTGCGTGTTGGTTGGTTTTTTGTTTTGTTTTTTCCTCATTTAATCATGTCACCAAAATCACAATACATAAAAACCACTTCCCTTACATCATTGAATATATGTACGCATGCACACACACACACACACACTCATAATAACTCATATTGGATTAATGTACAGTCAGATTTAATTCATAAAAATGTCGTCTTATAAATTCCTTACCTGGAACATTCGAGGAGCTGGCTCACAGGCAAAAAAGACTAAAGTTCTAAATCACTTAATCAAACTGCAGGCAGACGTATGCCTTCTACAAGAGACGCACCTAATAGAATCAAATCATCAGAAATTAAAATCATCACAATTCAATCAAATCTTTTCAGCAACATTCAACTCAAAGCAAAGAGGTGTTTCTATTTTAATAAATAAGAAAATTCCACTAATTCACAATACCACCATTGCAGATCCCTATGGAAGATATATAATCATTAACACCTCCATCCATAACAGCAACCTAACTATTGCTAACATCTACGCCCCAAATAATGACGACCCTACATTTTTTCTCTGCTCTTTCAGATATCAACAACTCAACTATTATAATTGGAGGTGACTTTAATACAGTTATTAATCCAACCCTGGACAGATCAAGTCCATCAGGTAACTCAAGGACATGGCACTCCACTGAAACAATAAAACAATATATGAGAGATTTTGGTCTTGGCGATAGTTGGCGACTGAAAAACCCAACAACTAAGGAATACTCATATTTTTCACCCCTCCATAAATCATTCTCTCGCATAGACTATTTCCTCACCAGTAACTCAATTCTTACAGACATCTCAGATGCAGAAATTCACCCCATCATAATCAGTGACCACACCCCGGTCTCCTTCAAGTTAAATAGTAAACAACCCAAACAGCCCTCCCCTAGATGGCGCTTCAACACATCCCTGCTTAAAGATGCTAACTTTGACTCATATTTCAATAAAGAGTGGGCCTCCTTCATGGAAATAAACGATTCTCCGGAAATCTCACCCACATTACTATGGGAAACAAGTAAAGTAGTACTGAGGGGCAAAATTATATCATACTCAACATACAAAAAAAAAAGAGATCAACAAGTCGAAAAATACCTAGAACAAAAAATCAAAGACCTAAGTGATGCTTATGCTAATGATCCCAAGGAAAAAACACAAACTGAACTGAGTAAATTACAAGTTCAACTTAATGAAATCTTAAATGAAAAAACACAATTTCTAATACAGACTCAGACAAGAACACTTTGAACACAACAACAAATCAGGAAAATATCTGGCAAACCAACTAAAACGAAATAAAGAAAAGTCAATAATCCCGGTCATAAAGGACTCAGCGGGGAAGATCATGGTAACACCACAGGACATAAATAGTACTTTCCGGACATTCTACAACAAACTATACAGTTTAGACCACGGACCTACATCAGTAGACATCAACTCATTTCTAACTAACATAACCCTACCACAACTATCCAAAGAACATGCAGAAGTACTGGATAAACCATTGACACTGAATGAATTCCACAAAGCACTAAATCAGATGCCTAATAATAAAGCACCAGGACCTGATGGTTTCCCCGCCGAATTCTTCAAACACTTTTGGAATACCATATCTCCACTATTCATAAGAATGACGCTCGAAATAAAACACAACTCCAAAATCTCAACTCATATGAATACAGCCCTTATCTCAGTACTACTTAAGCCTGACAAAGACCCAACCATACCCTCTAACTACAGGCCCCTATCACTCATCAACACAGATGTCAAGATAATCAGCAAAGCATTAGCCACTAGAATTGAAACCGTCACCCCAATCATAATTCATCCAGACCAAACCGGTTTCATCAAAGGACGACACTCATCAAATAACATGCGCAGATTATTCAATGTAATGAATCTAACAAAACAAAACAACCTAAAAACAATAATTACCTCATTAGATGCAGAAAAAGCTTTCGACAAGGTTAACTGGGAATTTCTGTTTGCAACATTATAAAAATTTGGTTTCGGAGAATCGTTTATTCATTGGATAAGGATATTATACACCTCACCTAATGACACAGTCACTACTAATGGAATCACATCACAAAGTTTCACTTTACACAGGGGGACCAGGCAAGGATGTCCACTCTCTCCCTCCCTATTCGCCATATTTATTGAACCCCTCGCAGCAGCAATCAGACAGAACCAAAACATTAAGGGAATCATAACCCACAATACTCACCACAAGATCAGCCTTTACGCAGATGATGTGTTGTTATACTTGCAAGAACCAACAAACTCGCTACAGGAAGTCATCAAACTCATAAATACATTCTAGAAAGTGTCCAACTACTCCATAAACTGGACTAAATCTACCATTCTACCCTTAGATGAAGAGAGTTGGAATGTCGCAACCCAAAAAACATCCCTCCTCTTCTCCACTGGGAACATTAGATATTTAGGTATTAACATTTCACCCAAGCTGTCAGAGTTATTCCATCTCAACTTCACCCCATTAATTAAAACAATAGAAGATGATCTACTCCGCTGGATGAATCTTCCTCTTTCCCTACTAGGCAGAATAACAACGGTAAAAATGTCAATCCTTCCAAAAGTCAATTATCTTTTCACCATGATTCCCACCAAACCCACCGCCAATTGGCTTAACTCTCTGGATTCAATAACCAATAAATTCTACTGGAAAAACAAGAAACCAAGAATCAAACTAACCACATTACAAAAGAACAAAGATGAAGGAGGACTTGAAGCACCCAACTTCAATTATTATTATCTAGCCAACCAATTTCAATACATCTACAAATGGATTCACCATAACCAACAAGATAACACCTGGAAAGAAATAGAACAGGAAACATGCAAGGAAATTTCAATATCAGATCTACCATTCTTCGGCACTGCCATAAAACACCACAGTTGCTTTCTAAATACAGTAATCTCTACAACCCTGACAGCTTGGTGGAAAATCACCAAAATCACAAATACTACTCTATCACCCTGCAAAAATACCCCAATTTGGCACAATCCTAATTTTCAGATAAATAAATCTCCACTTAACTTCACCACATGGAAACAAAAAGGTATCACACATCTTCATCACATTTTCTTAGACAACACTCTTATAACTTTCAAAGACCTGGTCCAGAGGTACGGCGTCGGGAGAGAACAATATCTCCAATACCTACAGTTAAAATCCGTCCTCAAATCTAAAATCAACATATCACAGAATGATTTACGCCCACCCCGATTAATTGAAGAAATCCACAAAATTACAACTAAGAAAATGCTTTCCAAATTTTATAAATTATTAACCCGGACTGACACAACTATATCACTCCCGTCTGAAAAATGGGAACAAGATTTAGCAATCTCTCCCAGCGCCGACTTTTGGACACAAATATGCAGGAACACATTCACTATGACTAACAACACCAATTTACAACTAATTCAGTTTAAGGTAAACCATAGAGCACATATCACCCAGCACAAAATGTACAAAATGGGACTAACAGACACAGACATTTGCTCACATTGCACACTAGACACCCCAGATAACTACTTTCATGCTACCTGGCTCTGCCCACCCATCCAAAGTTTCTGGCACAAAATTACTGACACAATATCCCTGTCCTTAAACTGCGACATTCCACTATCCCCTTCTCTCTGCCTACTGGGAGACATCTCAGTAATCACACCAACAATCCAAAACACCAAGTCCTTACTTACAGCCTTAACTATCGCCAAAAAAACCATCCTCTTACACTGGAAAACCAGAAATACATTAAATACAACACATTGGTTAAATCTTCTAATAGAATACATTTCAATGGAGAAAATAACTGCTAATTAGAGAGAACTGGGAACCATTTATCAATACCCTTAATTTACCAATAACCTACAATTCCACCTGAACTTGCCTGTTAGCCAACCCCGCCCTTCTCTCACGCACAGACGCATGCACGCACACATGCATCACACACTCATACACATACATAACATTTCATTATTACTATTATATTTCTACATTAGTACATCTCCCCCTATCCACTTTTTTTTTTTTTTGTTGTATTGTCTTGTTTTATGATATTTTGTTTGCTTAACTTTACTGTTTACTTAATTTAGTTTTCCCTCCCTTAGAGAGGCTCCAGCACAAAACCTTTTTGTAAATAACACTATAAAAATAAAGTTGACCTCCGAAGAGGGGGGGTGGTGGCGGGAAGATAAAAAAAATTAAAAAAAGAACTTGGACATGCTGTCAAAGTTCTGTCAGACCTGGGCCCTGACAGTCAACCAAAATAAGACAAAAATCTTAATTTTCCAAAAAATATCCAGATTTCAGGGAAACAATCTAAATTTTACAATAGGTAGAACTAACATAGAACAAACAACAAACCACACATATCTAGGCTTAAAAATCAGTTCCACTAGAAACTTTGGCTTAGCTGTGAAAGAACTCAAAGATAAAGCAAGAAGGGCTTTCTATGCCATCAAACAATCAGTTCAAATCTAAATTCCAAACAAGATCTGGCTCAAAATATTTCAATCAGTCATTAAACCAATTGCATTATATGGCAGTGAGGTGTGGGGTCCGCTAACAAAACATGACTTTACTAATTGGGACAAACATCCAATTGAAACTCTGGCATGCAGAGTTCTGCAAAAGTATCCTGAGGATACACAGGAAAACCCCAAACAATGCATGCAGAGCAGAATTAGGCCAATATCCTTTACTAATAGACATCCAAAAAAGAGCCATGAAATTCTGGAAACACCTCAAAATAAGCGACCCCCTCTCATATCATTATAAAGCCCTGAACTGCCAAGAGTTGACCATAGAAAGAATTTACTAAAGACAAATCTGTTTTGATCCCAAATTAAATTTTTTGTTTGAAGACAACAAAAGTGTTGTCAAATTGTACCAACATCTGAAGATCTTGTATTTCAACAACTGTTTTTTTGCAAAAACTACTTATTCGCAGACCTTTGAATCCTGAAATGATGTAAGACAGATGTTATCATGTTTTTGCTGAGATATCCATGGTTTGTGTGGCTCTTTCCTCTGAACAGGTCTATGGCCAGTGCAAGGCCACAATCTACATTAACAAAGTGAAGAGGATCGTCCGTCTGTACAGATACAGCTGCATTGTGAGACCAGGTATACGGCTACTGAATGTGGATCGGTCACACTTAAGTTTCTATTTTCACAGTCTATTTTATATTAATGAATTGGCTAAATTACTAGAACAATCTGCAGTACCTGGTCCCACTCTACAAGACACTGAAATTAAATGTCTACTCTACGCTGATGACCTGGTTCTGCTGTATAGCCTACTAAAGCATGCAATTTTTTTAACATGGAATAATTTATTTGAAAACCCAAATTTGTGTGAAATCTACGTGAGGGGAAATGTTGATTTTATAGCAGTTTGGAATTTATCAGTTGCGGCCACGCCGCGGCTGAGTTCTAATCAAACTTTACATTAATTGCAGGTAATATAGCAATAAAGTAGTTTTGAAATTAGTTCGCATTGTCAACAATGACTTTTGCCTGTTTTTCGCTGGTGTTTGGCTGTTGTTGAGATGTTTGTCTCAAACTGCACGTGCCTCCTCAACAGCGGCCCCCTCCAGGACCAGTAGGATATGTCCAGACCAGGGGTCGCGTTAGGCCGGCAATTGTTTTTTTATGACAAAGGCCGGAAAATGTAATTCCCTCCGGACATTCGGGCCGGTAAAAAAACAAAACATTTTTTTTTACTTTGCAATATAGTAATTTAACATATTTAGTCTCAAAACCACGGCAATTTATCATTAGGCCTAGGCTATTATCACCGCAAATCAGACAACGCTCCTCTCACGAAATCCGCTATTTCAAATCGTTTGCGTATCTCAAGCTGGGCTAAAACTTATGACTTTCGATTTCAAATCAGCAGCTGCTCACTTCCATGAAATGAAGCATCGAGCCTATATGGATTCCTCGTTTTTTTTGCCAGTTATAAAAAGGCCGTTTTTAACTGTCAGTAGGCTAGGCATAGGCTACTTTAACTTAACAGGCTATAAGCTTGATATAATCAGCCTTTTTTTCCCTTGTTAAATCAATAGCCTATGCCTACACTGTTCTGGTCTCACTTTCCCGAAAGCGTTGTTCGTTAACGTTAGGTCGGATCCCAATTGTCACGTGTCGTTGCTGGCTCTTTTCCGTATAGCATCTTCCGCAACTCTGCAATTTGCCTTGGAGTAAAGAAATGTTAAAATCGTTATTCAAAATGAGGTTATTGCTCGTTATTCTGAAGAAAAATGTGTTCTAATAAACTAAAGATGCAAAATCAAGACAGCTTCTTTTGTTGAGAAAACATTAGGCGACGCACGCAGTCACGCACACTAAATGCGCGATTTTAATGTAATTCATCCGCATGTGCAAGGCGAAGCTGTTATATTAAATTTTTATATTATTCCTTTATTTTCAAATAGTTTTCAGTCCAAAATATAATACTATGCTGTAACATATGTTGTTAGGCTGCATCATTAAATGCACCTGCCTGTCGTTCATGCATTGAAAATAGATATGGCCGTTTTTTTTTATCGTATGTCCGACAAACTGTAATCATTCCGGACATTCGGGCCGGCAGTTTAAAATCCTAGCGCGACCTCTGGTCCAGACTGCCCCTCTATGATTGACCAAGATGACAAGAGCGTTCTGAAGACAGTGGAGATGTCTCTGGAGAAGTACAACAGGGAGAGCAGGAACGCGAACTATTTCGGCCTTCTGAATGTCACAAGGGCATCTGCTCAGGTAGGGCTGCCACAGCTACGAGGGGGAGTCTGATTAAAATGTAACATGAATTAATGTTAAAGAAAAACGGGAGAAACACTAGGAGAATACTTGTGGCTTCTTCAAATAAAATAAGTTATTACAGAGAATAGCTTGTTTAACTGGAATTTTAAAGCAAAGTTCACAATTTTTTTGTTTGACGTGCAATGTTGAGAGCTTACAGACGACCCATAAACTCCCTTCCAACTGCATTTATCTCTTTTAAAAAGATCAGAGAAACATTATTTTCATAGTAACCATGAAATGTAAATTTACTAGGCCTATTGTGTGTTATTTTTCCTTAGTTGCTTTTTTGTGCATCTTTGCTAATGCAAAAAATATATATATTTTATTTGTCCATATGTACATGTATATTTTTCATTTCAGTGATGACGATGTAATGATAAATTTACAATACTGGGAGTCCTGCAACTAGTGCCTACCACAGAAGCCATCCACACATTGGTCCTTCTTTTCTTCTTCTGTGTAGTATAATGTAGCATAACTGGGCTTCTTGTAACCTCAAGGTTGCAGGTTCGATTCTCAGGTAGGACAGTGCCGTTGTACACTTGAGCAAGGTACTTAACCTGGATTACGTCAGTATATATCCAGCTGATAGATACTATTTAAAAATGCGAAGGTTGTCTAAATCACTCTAAACGAGAGTGTCTGCTAAATGCTAGTGATGTAATGCAAATCTTCTTCATGTGTAAAATAATATGTAAAATAAAATAACCTTGAGCTGCACCTACGCAGCAAAAATTGCAGTGTAAATGTAACACTGCTGGTGTACATTTAACACCCTCCACGGACTCATATAAACACCCTAGGGTATTAAATGTACACCACCAATTTTGCTGTGTACAATTATATGGTCTGAATTTCTCCCAGTTGACAGACTGTCTCCTCTCTGTTCCAGGGTGGCATTGCAGATTTCACTTTTGCAGAATTCACCATTCAAGAAATGGTGTGCTCCAACAGCACAGACATCGCTGAAGCCGCCAAATGTGCTCTGATGGATTGCGAGTTTGCAGTAAGTGACAATGGAAATAATAAAACAGAAAATTGCAGGGTTTTTGGAGGGGTCAGGAAAGAGATATTTAATTTAGTAGCATCTGACGTGCTGTAAAAGGCTAATGTACTGTACTTCAGTGCATGTTAAAAAGTAGTCCTGTATTAATTAAAAACAGGCACATAATTGTCCATCAAAAGTTCACATGAGGAAAAATGGCTGTATTTATTTGATCTATATTTAAAATGGCTCTGAAAAGGCACAACAAGGTGAGACGTTTTTAACCATACGTACTGTATAGAAATTACTTAATATACCAGTCAAACAAACAGCAAAAATAGGGCCATTCAGAGTGTTGGTTCAAAAATGGCTACCTGTACATGGCTATGTGCTGTATAGACATCACTAACCATCTTGGATAAGGAATCAGTGTTTTTCCAATGGGCAACATGGTCAGCTAATGAGATCTCGGTGAAAAACTGCTTTGAAACCCTGCTTTACATCTTTTTCTACAGCATAAAGGTCACTGCAAGGCCTCGTATTTTCAGTCCCCGGAAGGAGAAGTCCCTTTCCAAGTAAATTGTGACATCTTCGAACCTGAGGTAAAGAACTAAATAGCATTGAATGTTAAGCATGGAGGCTGTCTCTTTCAGGGGTATATCCAAACCCCGATACTGGATTCAGAAATGCACGGATAATGCGTCCGATGATATTTGCAATATATTTTGGAATTAAGATTCGCAGAAAAAGTGAGCGTCAAGCAGAAGATGAAACGACAGTTACTTTGTTGCGCACAGTACACAATTAAACACGCTTTGTAAATAATTTCTCAACACATTGACAGATGCATCTATTACAGTAAAACACAGTGCAAGGCAAACGTCCAATTACCAATATAGATACAGATAATTATGTTGGTTGAAGAGAAACAATGTTCTCTACACACGCCTACAATAGACTACAATGTGTGCTTCTGTTAGGAGATATTATTGCAATATTTAGCTTTCTGGTACTGTAGTGAATGACAGAAACCTGGGTCAAATAATTAGTTGCAATACATTAAGTTAGACATCTGTAAAAATCCTGCATGTTACAGACTCTGTAACTGTTGTATTTTCACCAATAATCAGAACAAAGCATTCCTTTCATATGACTGCATACAATTTATTTCTGGTATACAAGTTGTAGGTTGCAAATCATTTTTAAATATTATGCTACAACAGCTTTCATCTTCTGGAGTTGAAAGACTTCCCCTGAATTGTGATTCAAAGGTTTGAAAAGTTTTTCTTCGTATTAAAGTGAAATCACATCTCTTAATTTAAAGGGGGCGGAGAAAGAGAAGCAGAGGCATTTGCTGGGAGGGGAACATGACCACAGTCACAACCACACCCGGGAAGTTCATGACCACGCCCACGGCGACACCCACGAACATGACCACACCCATGGACATGGCCACACCCATTACCACACCCATGAGCATGACCATGCCCATCATCATGACGATGCCCATAACCACACCCATGAGCACGACCACGCCCACGACCACACCCATGAAAACGGCCACACCCATGAACATGACCACATCCACGACCATGCTCACAATGACACCCATGACTACGCCCATGACCACATTCACTATGACGGAGATCACCACCACCACCATCACCATCATCATCACAGCAACCACACGCACGCACACGAGCACAAACACAAACACCTCCACTCCCATGAGCACCACCACCACCACCACGACCATGACCAGCAGAAGACCGCAAAGGAACCGCAGGGCAAGGTGCGTTACCTGCCTGACCTGGACAGGCCAGTGACCTTGCCATCGTTCCCAGACCAGCCGGAGCTCGAGAGGCCAGTGGTCATGCCTTCATTCCCAGACCAACCGGAGCTCGAGAGGCCAGTGGTCATGCCTTCATTCCCAGACCAACCGGAGCTCGAGAGGCCAGTGGTCATGCCTTCATTCCCAGACCAGCCAGAGCTCGAGAGGCCAGTGGTCATGCCTTCATTCCCAGACCAGCCAGAGCTCGAGAGGCCAGTGGTCATGCCTTCATTCCCAGACCAGCCAGAGCTCGAGAGGCCAGTGGTCATGCCTTCATTCCCAGACCAGCCGGAGCTCGAGAGGCCAGTGGTCATGCCTTCATTCCCAGACCAGCGGGAGCTCGAGAGGCCAGTGGTCATGCCTTCATTCCCAGACCAGCCGGAGCTCGAGAGGCCAGTGGTCATGCCTTCATTCCCAGACCAGCCAGAGCTCGAGAGGCCAGTGGTCATGCCTTCATTCCCAGACCAGCCGGCGCTCGAGAGGCCAGTGGAGAATTGTCTTTTATTGGTATTTAAAAGTCAATTACAATTAAAACATTTTTCTTTTTAATTTTCAATTCATCATGCTTCATTTCACATTTTTTTAAAAAACATTCCTTATCGGGGGGGGGAATTTTATTTCCCGTCCCTTTTTTAATTTTGCGTTTAAAATAGACTTACAACATTCAAGACACCACATTAAGAAAACATCACATTCAAAACCAATTATCACTAACACAAAAGAAAAAGACTCGAAGACATTGAAATGAAAAGGAAAGACATGCGCCCCCGGGTTCTTGGGTGGGCAATAGTTCTGTCTCTCTCTCTCTCTTCCTTGGGATGGAGGGGGGTGGACTAAATGATCAGTTCTTTCCAATGGTCCACCCCCCATTTCTCTCTCGCCAGACACTTGTCCTTTGCGTAATCGACCATAACGCCGTCTTGGAGGAGGTTTTGCGCCCTCCTCCTGAGAGTGACCAGGTCTACAGTCGTCTTTTGGTAGACCTTGATGTTCCTCGCCTCCCACAGGACCTGCTTGATAGTATTAACGATCCTCCACTGACGCTGGAGCTCCGGTGTTCTGCAGCCTCCACGGAATCCGTAGAGGACGCTCTCAGCAGTCAGGGAGGACCTAGGCAGCAACCTGTTTCGGGAGACAGAGGAAACAACAAGGCCCCAGACCCGTCTGGCCACGGAGCACTCCCAGAACAGATGGTAAATGTGTTCTGAGTCAGTGCATCCGTGGGGGCAGCGCTCGGTCAGGGCCAAGTGCCGCTTGAACATGAATGACCTCGTGGGGAGACACATGTGGGCAGACATCCAGGCAATGTCCTTTTGCTTATTGCTTAAACATTTATTTAGGACATTAGCCCAGATTATAGACGGGTCCAGGGTCGTGCTGCCCCTCGGGAGTGTCATGGTCTCCGTTGATCTTAGATGAGCCATGATTATTTTATAGCTCCACGAGGTCAGCCCGGCCCTGGGCAATCCTGCCCCAAAGGCAAAGTCCCTCAGGGCTCGATATACATATGGGGGGTCCCAGCTGTACGGTATGGTGAGGTCCAGCACACACAGGCCCATCGTCCTCAGGAAGGGAGTGGCATAGTACCTAGCAAAGGTACCAGAGGCCTTCTCGACCTTCCTAGTATTCTGGACCAATGTGGCCAGACCCTGCACCAACACGATGTTAACAATGTCTGGAACCCCCCTGCCCCCATTCTGCTCTTCCTTGAGGAGGGTAGCTCTTTTCAACTTTTCCATGGTGCTCCCCCAGACAAAGCGGAAGGCCATCCTAGTAATAAGTTTACTAGTGGCCTTGTCTGGGGGAAACACCCTCCCCAAGTAGAGACAAATGGGAAGGACTATTGCCTTCAGGACCAGGATCTTACCCGTCTGAGTCAGAGGCCGCACGCTCCAGCTCCGGAGTTTAGCCTGGACGTGGCGGAGGGTTCCCTCCCAGCTCAGCCTTCCTTCACCGTCTGACTGGAAGGTCACCCCCAGGAGCTTGATCTTATCTCTGCGTACAGGGAAAGCAACGGTTAGTGGCTCCCTCCAATGACGAGACAGAAACAGCTCACTCTTGTCCCTATTGACTAGGGCGCCAGTGGCTGCACAGAAGTCATCCAGCACCTTGTTGGCAACGGTGATGGAATGACTATCTGTGCCGACGATGGTGATGTCGTCCATGTACGCCATCACCCTAAGCCGCTCCCCCTGGGCCCCGGGCAGTGGATACCCAGCGATGCCCGGGTTGCCCCTGATGGCCTGAAGGAACGGCTCGAGGTAGATGACGTACAGGAGGGATGCTAGGGGGCATCCCTGCCTGACGCCAGACCTAATGGCAAACGGGGCGGATGGCTGCTTGTTCACAACCACCCTCCCCGAGATGTCCGTCAAGCACATTTTGGTCCAGCGCAGGAGGGAGCTAGGAAAATTAAACCTCTCTAGCACCCTCTCCAAGCACACATGACTTACCCTGTCAAAGGCCTTCTCCTGGTCTAAGCTGAGAAGGCCCAAGGGGGACCCGCGCTCCCCGGAGTGGATTATGACATCCCTCACGAGGAGCAGGTTGTCATTTATGGACCTCCCTGGTATACTGCACGTTTGGTCAGGGCCGACCACCGATGTCATCAGGTGTTGGAACCTCCTCATCAGCGCCTTCGCCATGATCTTATAGTCAGCTGAGAGGAGGTTAATCGGCCGCCAGTGCCGGAGGTCCTTCAGGTCCCCCTTCTTAGGGACAAGAGCAACCGCACTCTGCCTCAGTGAAGCCCCCAACCGTCCCTCCCTGTACGCCGCCCTGAAGACTTCCGCCACGTCCTCCTTCAGGAGATCCCAAAATGCCTGGTAAAATTCGGCCGGGATCCCGTCAGGACCAGGAGCTTTATGTTGATTAAGGGAGCGCACGGCCCGGGTGAGCTCCTCGGCGCTCAACTCTGGTTCCCTGCTCTCATCCCCCAGGCGTCTGTCCAGGCAGCCCAGGAAGGTGTCCATGAGAGCCCCATCTGCGGGCCTTATGCTGTATAGACCCGCATAGAACTCCCTGGCCACCTCCCGGACCTCGGCCTCTTCAGACACCACCACCCCTCTGCTGTTATAGAGGGAAGAGATGTTGTTTGCTTTTGACCGTGCCCTGCGGAAGAAGTACCTCGTGCACTTCTCATCCTCCTCAAGGCCCTGGAGTTTGGAGCGGAAGGTGTATTTTTTCCGCTCCTCCCGATAGAGGGCGGAGAGGCTCTGTTTAGCGAGTGCAACCTCGCTGCTTACCTCCAGGCCTCGGGTCTGGAGGAGGCTCAGTCTCTGGAGGGCAGCATTAGCGTGGTCAAAAGCCGCCCTCCTTTCCTTTGCCTTCCTCCGCCCGACTGCCCGGAAGTAGCCCTGCACCCGCTCCTTCACCATCTCCCACCACTCTATCGGGGAGTCAAAAAGATGTTTTAGACTCACCCACTCCAGGTACCGCCTCGAGAAGGAGAGGCACACTTTGGGGTCCTGGAGATGGCTGGTATTCATTCTCCAGAGACCCCTACCGATGGTTATGGCCTTCTCCCAGACCAGGGACACGGTCACCATGTGGTGGTCCGAGTAGTGCACTGCTCGGATGGAATAGGCCTGCACTCTCAGGCCTGGGGAGAGCAGGAACATATCAATGCGTGAAGAGGAGACACCAGAGGAGCTCACCCATGTATGTTGTGGGGGAGAGGCGCCCCCGGCGTCGTGGAGGGAGAAATCCTCTATGATAGACCGCAGCTCGTCGCTCGACCGATCTTTCCTTGGTCTGCTGCGGTCTTCATCCCTGAGGGCACAGTTGAAATCCCCCCCCACAACAACCGGCATATTGCAGTGTATGACGGTTCTTAATTTTGAAAAGAGGGAGACCCTCTCGGCTACGCTGGTTGGGCCGTACACATTGACCAATCTAAGTGGGGAACCCCCGACACAAATGTCTGTGACGAGGATTCGCCCACTCTCCAAGATGTTATTACCCGTGATTTTTACGAAGGGATTTTTGGTCAATGTGCCGACCCCATCGGCTCGAGCGACGTTCGAGCCGGACCAGAGAGAGTCCCCCATTCTCCACTCCTCCCTCAGAGTGTCATCCATAGTGCGGAAAGGGATTCCGCACTCCTGGAGTAGGATGACATCCGAGGGTGTTTGCTGCAGAGTGGAGAAGACTGAGTGGCGTTTGCTGGGGTCCTTGATACTACGGGTGTTTGAGGTGGTGAGTGTGAGTGTCATGATAATGTTTATTGCTTAGCTGTGTCATATGATCCGGTATTATTTTTTGCAATGTCTTGACAGATTTTGTTGAGGCGGTCCATAACTGTGTCCGGGTTATGAAGGCGCCTACTCACCCCCTGACTCGGTCCGCCCACAGGTCTCCCCTCCCTACTGCCTGGCAGGTTCCGTTCCGGAGAGGTGGGACGTGATGGTTTTGCCCCAGGGTCCCCCTTTGCTTCGGAGGGCCCTTGAGAGGAGAGCTGCTGAGTGCTCTTGTTGGGTGCGGGATCGGGGCCAGGAGGTGTCCGGTCATTATTGGGCCTACTCTGGAAGGTGATGGGTCGTGACAGGGTTTCTCTTTGGTGGAGTAGTGGAGGAGATGGTTTATTAGGGCGAGGTGGAGGTTCTGGCCTGGCTGTTGGTGGGCTGATGTTCCTTATATTGGTGTTTTTTTGCTGTATCTTGTGAATTGATTGTATTGAGTGGCGGACTATTGCTGGGTTTGGGGGCTGACCAGGTGGTTCTACTCTGTTAGTTTTGTTGTTGTGTTTTCCCTTCCTTTTTCTATTAGCCACTTGCCATTTTATTGTGTTGTCTGAATCTATATCTGGGCTTGAGGAGTCCGACTCCTCCACCATGATGGGCGTGTCGGAGTCAGGCTCCTCTTTCACTGTGGTGACTGTCTGTGTAGGTAGTGGAGTTTCAGGGGCATCTGTGTATAGGGGAGAGTCAGTGTCAATGGTGCTTGGGGGGCCTTGTGCTGTGTTTTGTGAGGGGATGGTGGTTTCAGGCTGTGGTGGGGGGGTTGTGGTTGGTGTTCGGGTTCTGGGTGCTGGGGTAGGGGTTGGGGTAGGGGTAAGGGTAGGGGTAGGTGGGCGGGGGGGGGCAGTAGATGGTGGGGGAGGTGCGGTGTTCCTAGCCCTGTTTGCGTACGAGAGTGGGCAATCTCGATAGAAATGCCCACTCTCCCCGCATAAGTTGCAGGGCTTTGGGTCCCGGCACGCCCTGGTCTCGTGCTCGCCTCCACAGGTCTTGCACTTGACCACTGTGCAGGCTGCGGCTAGGTGACCTAGCTCACCGCAGTTCCTGCACAGCTTGGGCATGCCGTTGTAAAACACCACACCCCTATCTCTCCCCAGCGTGATGGTGCTGGGGATATGACATACCCCCCCCACTACTGAGGGATCGGGTTTTAATTGGACCAGCCACTTCCTGGCCCCGGTCCACACCCCATCCTCATCAAGGACCCTCCTAACGTCGGATTTGACATTGCCGTACCTGCCCAACCACGTCGAAACATCGTGGTCCTGCACAGTCTCATTATAAAACTGTACAGTGACCACTTTGTTCTCCGTGTCGGACAGGGGCTCGACCGCAAAGTTGTTGAGGGGACGCCTGTCCTTCCCCTCTCTGTAGAGGTTCCAGAACCTCTCGAGGACATTAGGGTTCTTAAAACTTACCTCAAAAATGTCCCCTTGGCCCGGAACCTTTACCAGGCAGTTGAGGTCAGCTGGCACGAAGCCCATACCTCTCTGTAGCACTGCCCTGCTAAACTCCAGACGGGTCAAACCTGTCACTCTCGTCTGGGGACGAGTTGGGTTCGGGCCTGCAGCACGACCTGCCCCCCCTGCGGTTGCTGGTCCAGGGGCGCCCTCCGTAGCTGCGCCCTCGGCCCCCTGTCCCGCCGGGTGGCCCGCACCGCTGCTGCCGCCTCCCTCCTCGACCCCCTGGATCCATGTCAGGCGGACGGCGTTATGGCGTCGCGTCCCTGGAACAGGTCTGGCTGCCATCCCCCTTCCTCTCGACAAGGCCGGACTCTGCACTGTTCGAAAAAAACACAGAGACAGCACTCAGGAGATGGTGTTCCTTCCGGGAGAACCAGAAGAACAGCACCGCAAAGCAGGCTGAAAGGGGACCAGCCGAGGGCTGGCCCCTCACACCGCCGCGTGAGGACCTCCCTTTCTGGTGCAGGCGGCAAGCGTTGATCCTCAGATGGTGTTGAGGTCTGGATCGCCGCCTTCCGTCTCAGGGGGGTCTGCTGCTCCGGTCCTCCCAACTGCCTGCTCCTCAGCTTCGTCCTCCGGGTCTGGCCTGCTGGTTCTGCTGCTGATGCCTTCATTCCCAGACCAGCCAGAGCTCGAGAGGCCAGTGGTCATGCCTTCATTTCCAGACCAGCCGGAGCTCGAGAGGCCAGTGGAGAAGGAGCCCACCATCCTCCCCTTCCCTAGCGCCCTCTCCCCACAGTGCTCTGTAGGGCTCAAGAGAGGATCCAGCTTCCTCGACAAGCTCTTTGACGAGGACCCCTTCTTCAAACCCACGGCGGCTGTATGAACACATCGAGCCCGTTCTCCTGGACTGACAGAGCAGTCGTTCCGTCGGTGCCCACACCACAGATTCTTCATACTCGCCAGATACCACGCTCTATATTCTTACCGCCGAAAGTTCCATCTCCCAGCTTTCTGAAGCCGGAATGTTCCAAATTCTACACATCTTCTGAACATGAATTAAGAGGCGCAAACGTACTGTTCTGTGCTGTAATACAGTACCTTTTACCTGTTACTGACCGGAACCGCATGTAGTTATGAAACATAAAAGATGAAAGGGAGGAATAAGTTGAGCATCTCTTTAGAATCAGTGTTCACAGCCAACAGAGTACCGATGCATTCTGGGAAATGAAGCTCACTGATTCTGTCATTTCAGTGATGTTTTTTTTACAGAGCATGTTGAATATCTATTAAAGAACACACTGAATATGTAACACATTTAAATCTTGTTTTTCCAAATAAAAAAAGTGACCATTGTCTTCAAATATGTGTACAGGTGATCTTTTTCTGTTTTAAAAAAAAAATCCATTGAGTAAATATGTAGAGAATGAGAAGATCAGTTGAGAATTATAGTTTTTTTAATATACTTTACGGAGAATTATGCGTGTATGAAAATATTATGACGAAAATATTTACTGGGGAATGTTATACAACAGAGTGGGGTGAATATTGAGCTCTGAATATATTACTGTACAAACATAAAATGTGTTTTATCGGGTGTTAAATGTTTACCAGATGAAACAACATTTTCCAAAATAACATCTAAATCTATATTCATATAAAAGTTATGGAGCTTCTTGTACAAAAAAGGTAGTATTTTTAATAATTTTTCAAACCAGAGAAAGCCACATTTATGAACAACTTTTAACATAAGCAAGCATACACTGAATTTGAATACCCAAATATATGAAGCCATGAGATTGCATTACATGGTACCTGACTGTCTAGTGTTTAAAAGCCCTGCATTTTCACCCACTAAGTGTGGCCCTGAAGGTCGTGTAAAAAAAGAGGTAGGCAAGCATTAACTTGGCCTTTCGTCTGGTACACTGAAGCCTTGACAGAGAATGCCAAGAATGATGCTAAGTATGTCAACAATCTGATGCAACGTTTGTAATCAAGCCCAACTTTTGTTTTTCCAAAAACTCATTCACTCTTTCCAAAAACACCAATTTTGAGAACATCATTTTTGTTTATTTTATCATGGGATTTTTTGCATTAAATCACATTCTTATAATTAAATTCCTAAGAATAATAGTGGAAAAGTAAAACTACAAATATCTAAACATTATTCAGAAAAATTGTACCCACCTTGAAAAATATGGTTTACCAAAACTGGATTTAGGTTTGGGAAACCTCTTCAATACAACTCCTCTCCAAAGACACAGCTTTGGGCTCCCGCTTGTGGTCAGTTTATGCTCTGCTGTGTTTTGGGAGGTTACAATCATTTCAAGTTTTCATAGAGTATAAAGAGCATTATGTTCTGAAAATAAATATTCTGTAAACATGCACAAGAGCGTACATGATTCAGCACCCTGCAGTGTCTACAGTGGTGTGTCCACAAACTGAAATTGGCCAACCTGGCGCCTGTGGGTGATTGCCATGTGTTTGCTGTGCCGTAGGTTAAGGTTTCGTTCATCTGGACATGCGAGAGAAGGATTGATTCACGATTGAGCATTTTAAAGCCGGCTGCACACAAACGGGTGTTGTAGCTGCTCGGCGTGACAAAGACGAAGATGATGCTGTGGGTGCTGCTGTTGTCGGCGGGTTTCTGCTTCCAGTGTGTGACTGGGTCCCTCGCTCTGGTGACCTCTCTGACCTGCGAGACCCCCGCAGTCCTAAAAGGTGCGAAGTTGGCCCTCAATAAGATCAATGCTGACAGGCAGGAAGGGTACATATTCACCTTGAATCAGGTTCACGATGTAAGACAGGAGTCTAAGGTGAGTCTGTGATAAACGCTTCCAGCTACTGTCCTCACACAATTCTGTGATTCAGGACGCAACACCGCTGAAGAACTTTCACAAAAGGCAGCCTTTCGCCTGACCTCGAATGTCTTGTTTGCAAAAAAATAAATAAAAGTATCAGCCAAAATATCTGAATTTCTTTCTGCATTGGACTACATTTCCTAATCTTCAAATACATTGCCCATAATTATACCTGTTTTGTGAACTGTGTTTTGTTCATTAATTTCAGCTAACATCATTATGGTAGTTTTAACAGAATGAGCAAAATTGTATAAGTACAAATGTATTTATATAGTGCATTTTATAAAGAATTTGTACTCAAATATAAATCCAACAAAGTCATACAGTACCAGTCAAAAGTTTGGACACACCTACTCATAGGTTTTTTAAAGTTTTTTTTTACTGTTTTCCACATTTTAGAATAGTAAAGTCATCAAAACAATGAGATAACACATTAAGTTATGCAAACAAATCAAAAAAAGTGTTATATTTTAGATTCTTCAAAGTAGCCACCCTTTGCCTTGATAACAGCTTTCCACATTCTTGCCATTCTCTCAACCAACTTCTGTGGTAAACAGGTATTCCACGGGTAAACAGGTGATGCTATCATGACTCTGTATAAAAGGATATCGAAAGACTCTTGATACCTTATTTCCAGGTAGAATGTGCAAAGCTGTTATCAACGCAAACGGTGTCTACTTTGAAGAATCTAAAATATAAGACGTTTTTTATTTGTTTGACACTTTTTTTAATTTTTTATAATTCCATTTGTGTTATCTGATAGTGTTGATGTCTTTACTATTCTAAAATGTGGAAAACAGTAAAAATAACGAAAGAAAAACTTTCTACGAGTAGGTGTGTCCAAACTTTTGACTGGTACTGTACATAACAAAAATTCCATGCATGCATACAATATGGATGGCGAGAAGAGGAAAAAACAATAATTCACCGACAGGGAACAAATTTCTATGTGGATTCTTGTTTTTGATTAGATGTTAAGGAGTAGAGGTCATGGTGCCTACTGTGCAGTCAAACAGTGAGCTGTTAAACGCAGTAGAGGCTTAGCGAATCTGTCCACAGAAACCAGTAACTGCTTGATTTTTTTTAACTTAGGAACCAAATGGCGTGGCATACAACCTGATCATTGATGTACTGGAAACAAAGTGTCATGTAATCAGCAAGAAGAACATGCAAGCGTGTGAGGTCAGGGGGGCCCCAAATGTTCCAGTAAGTTCCCCTCCCTTGGTTCAGCTCTATTGTACGTTCGGTAAACTGATATTGGATGAGTTATTTGTGGAATAGCGCAGTAAGTACGTCTACCACTGCATTTTATCCCTTTGAAAAGTAGGCTTTTTTTTCAGAGTTCTAGATCATTTGCTCATGTTATCTTCCCACGTCACTACTGTTTTAGGGGTTAAATAATCAATTTACTTAGTCAGTGGATTAGTTAGTGTCTATTACTAAGGCGTGATTTGTTCAAGTTAATTAATGAATTCCTTAACGTTAATCAGTGTACTCTTAGGCTAAAATGGTACAGAGGTTTCACATGGTTTACGTTCTTTTTTTGACAGAAATTTGGGAACTGTGAAACCTATTTTTTTGTGGATTCAACTGAAAAAAATGTTGAGATCTACAATTACAACTGCACCATACAGCCAGGTAGAATATCGTTTTTTTCCAAAATGTCACCCTGGCCCAAAGTGCAAACTGAAAGCCAGGTATTCTACAGTATCACTCAACAACTTTACAATTTTCATTTACACTTTCCATGTTTTTCTTTCAGCGTTATATCATTCTGTCTCTATCACATCCCTGACCTGCCATTTTTTTCAAACACTATATGTACTTCACCTTGCCATCTAGTCAGTGCTGTGTGTTACATTGTATCACATAGGCCTACATTTCTTTGCAGGCTCACACCTGTAATTGTTAATTGTTTGTACCCTAATAGCATGAGTTACACGGGTCGTGTCACTCTGACGAAGGCTAGTAAGCCGAGATGCGTAGGTACAACATGTTTTTAATGCCACATCAACAACGGCATTTTTAACATTTATACTAAAGAAGAGTGCCTTGATTCTTTTTATCATATTTATAATTATTTCATTATTTTTAAATTTTATTTTTGTTTAATTCCAGTGCCACCCTCAGTCATTGGAAGAACGTGTCCAGACTGTCCCACCCGTGTGGACTTGGCTGATCCTAACGTACTGAAGGCTGTTGATTTATCCCTGAAGAAGTTCAACCAAAATAGCAGCCTGCCAAATTACTTCGCTCTCCTCAATGTGACGGCGGCTAAAATGCAGGTCTGTCCAATTTACTCAGGTTCATTACACTCATCGTTAAATGTACTTTTTTTAACCTTTATTTACTTCAAACTGAATGATCTCTTACAGTAAATAATCAGGGTGGTTAGGTAACACAAGGGATTGTACAGCCAATCAGATTTGAGGAGGTGGCCAGATGTATAGAACCATCTTTGTGGGAAATTGACCAGTAACTCAGGGTTGAAATCCTTATACCTATGAAAAATGGCATGAGATATTTAAGGACCACAGTGAGTCTGGATTGCATTGGATTTCCAGGGAAAGAGTGACCCCCCCCCCTCTCCCTTCCAGCCCACAAACACCACTTCCAGCAGCAACTTTCCCAGGTCAAAATACTATCCATACTAACACCTTTTTACTGTTGTTTTCTCAGTGGGTACATGGTCCATCCTACTTTGTGGAATACATCATTCAGGAAACAGTGTGCTCTAGGGAAACTCCAGATGCAGATAAAGCCCAATGCAAACTGATGGACTGTGAATTTGCTGTAAGTACCAGTGATGTACATCATTACCACATTTTGTGCAAATATATCTATATTCGGCAGTGGCACACAACATATCATCCATATCATAGCATTGAAATTAGGATTGTGTTCATTTAAATGTGCATCCATATTCAAAATGGCTGCACAGTATAAATGTACATATTTAATTCGAGAGCATGGTGATGTCATGCACGGAATTGTTGGGCTGAAATTGACTGTTCTCGTCATTAAGTTATGTTATGTCAAAAACAGTCAAAACAGAAGGCAGAATATATTTTAAATGACTGATGCAAATGTACAGCACTTTAAAAGCTTATTAACTTCTCGTGGGTATTTTTTATTTCCCAAAGCATAAGGGGCACTGCTTAGGCTCCCACTTGGAAATTGAATGGAAAGTGAGCCATCGAAATGGAGAAATTGAAAATCGAAATGACCTGTTTCTTACGGCCAATTGTGAAATCTTCGAACCACAGGTAAATCTAAGAACTAATTCCTTGGAGAGCGATCATTTTTGAGAATCTATAAAGATGTCGGAAAGAAAGAGTGCTGGATGAGAGACACAGAGAGAGAGAGAGAGAGAGCATACGCTACATTACTAACGCAGTAACCCTACTTGTGTTTTGCTCCAGGCTGCAAAGACTGAAGAAGCGAACCACAAGCGAGAAGGCGAGCACACGGACAAAGAGCAAGAACATGCAGACGACTCATCACACAAGCACGAGCACCTACACCTGCACCCTCACGAGCACCACCATGCCTCAAATCACAGTCACTCTCTCCCCGTGCCGAGAGGCTCACTGGGGTCTGTACAGGTTCTCCCTCCCCCTTCGTTGCCATTGCCAAGCAGAGCTCCGTCAGGAGCGAGCGGCTGCCCTGGAAAAAGCATTCATAACCTCTATTTGCGCAATTTTAAGATCTGAATACAAACAGTACATAGGCTACGGCAATGATGAGAACAGGCCATTCATCCCATCTATATTCGTAATTTACCCACAATTAAAAAAGCTATTACCCATGACCTTGTTTTTGTCTCTTTTCTGACTTGTATTATTTTTATTGACCTATCAATTAATAGGCTACAGTTAATATATTTTAATATATTTCTGCAATTTACGCTGTGTTAAGATTACATTATTTTATATATATATTATATATATAAATATATATATATATTTATTTATTTATATATTTCCACATTTATTTTGTATGATTTTATTTATGTATCATTGCGGCACTCTCTGTGTTCCATATTAGCCTGGGCATGTTTCAGTATGATAATCCGTTGGGAGGACACATTAGCAATATCAGCCAATCGAACCGGTGACGTTAAACTGACAGACAATCTGACCAATAAGCGGATAGATCTGCACACGGTTGTCAGTTCTATTCTGTAAAAGGGGAACTGAAAGTAACGTTTAACGGACATTTAAAAACACCCTGTAACTTCCTAACATTTTACTTGCAGGCCTAGACAATTTGGAGGATTATTCAGACCAAAATGGAAAATGAAAATGGAGTATTATTCAGCCCAAAATTAAAATGAAAAACTTTTCATTTTCATTTTCGAACTGTATCTATGTAAATGAGGGGGTATGGTCCTCCTATCAATCAAAGCAAGCAGGGTGGGCCTCATACAGGTTTAGTGCAGTGGCACTTAATGAACACTAGGGAGAGCATAGCATAGGGATGGGTAACAGTCTATGCTTGATACTATTCTCTCAGGGCACTCATAAGTTTTAATGGATGAAATGATGAAGAATCTGAGCAGTGTTATAAAGTATTCTTCTTTTATGAAAGAAACGGTAGGCTATAGGTCAAACCTGCAAGGTGGAAAATCCAGGTTCAGAAAGTGAAAGTCCTCCCCAATCATTTGTTCCAATCACCTGGATTTGCTAATTATCACAATTCTTCAGCCAAGAGGTAGGAGCTAACTAGGCTAATTAGTGAAATCGTGAGTTCATGGGTGGAAGAAACACGGCAGGACTTTTACTTTCTGACCCCTGGAATTTCCACCTCTGAAAACCTGGTAGTAGCCTACAATAGGCTACATTGTGCCAGGTTAAACGTTGGATTGGATGGTTGTGTTGGACTGCTGGAAATAAATGAAATCATGGTGAAATAAATAAATTCATGAAATAAATGGTGAGGTAACCATGTTGTAGGTCAGATTCCCAGGTGGGGCACTGTTGTTGTATCATTGGGATTGGTAATTAACCTGAATTACTTAATTAATAACCCAGCAGTTTTAATGGAATGTGTGACAAAAAAAGTTATGTTGTTCACGACTGGACGGAATTAAGGCATTGTTTGAATTACTTTGACCATTTGAGCACCAGTAAAAACCTTCCATATTACTGACAAGATACTGAACTGTGGACCATTATTCCTGGATAAGAGCATCAAATGTGTAAATGTGATTGTGTGGTGACCTTTCGCACAGATGCCAGAAGAGATGTCCACCGTGACCCAGATGACTTCATCGTGTTCCAGAGGAATCAGGAGCTGCTGGGGGAGGAGGCGAAAGATTGTGGGGTTTCTGTCTCTCTGGAGTGCACTGGCATGGAGAACGAGGCCCGGGACAGCCTTGGCGTGACCTATGTCCTGTACAGGTGCCACAGTGTCTCAAGCTCGCCCCCTGGTGGAGTCTTTCCTCCTCCTTTGTAAAAGTCGCCCCCTCCTGGAGTCTGTCCTCCTTTCTCGTGCTGAATCCCAAACTGAGCCCTCTCAACTTGTGGACTTGCAGACTTTATTGGCATATTTGATGAATGAACTCAATCTATTGTAGAATATGTCTGTAACGTAATAAAACGTGTGCAGACTTTCCGGCTTGACTGTAAATAAATTTCGATTTGATTTGGTTAATTGAGTGGTTGACTGGCTGTTCCACAGATGCTCCAGGTGTATGGCTTCATCGAGGAGCCCAAACTGCTGCTTCATGGCAGGGGGAAGGGCGTGGTCCCCACGGCACTGGCCCGTCACCTGCGGGACACGCAGGAAGGGCTGCTGGTGGCAGCGGTGGTGTCGCTACACGAGAACAGCAAGGTCAGGCTGGAGGAGGCAGACGTCTTCTTCCAGGTGAGTTTGCCTGTCCAAACCCTGCTACTGTGTGTGTGTTTACCTGCCCAAACCCTATTACTGTGTGTGTGTGTGTGTGTGTGTGTGTGTTTACCTGCCCAAACCCTACTGCTGTTTACCTGCCCAAACCCTGCTACTATGTGTGTGTGCGTGTGTTTACCTGCCCAAACCCTATTACTGTGTGTGTGTGTGTGTGTGTGTGTGTGTGTGTGTGTGTGTGTGTGTGTGTGTGTGTGTGTGTGTGTGTGTGTTTGAATTCGTATTTACCTTTTAGGGTTGTTTTAACGCACTTGTTTCATGTTGGAAAATGCACTATTGTACGTCGCTCTGGATAAGAGCATCTGCCAAATGACTATAATGTAATGTAATGTATTTACCTGCCCAAACCCTGCTACTATGTGTGTTTGTATGCGTTTGTGTGTGTGTGTGTGTGTGTGTGTGTGTGTGTGTGTTTACCTGCCCAAACCCTATTACTGTGTGTGTGCATGCGTGTGTGTGTGTGTTTACCTGCCCAAACCCTGCTACTGTGTGTGCGTGCGTGTGCGTGTGTTTGTATGCGTTTGTGTGTGCGCGTGTGTGTGTATGTGTGTATTATGCTACATTACATTTGAGGCATTTTAACAGAATCTCTTATATAGCTTGCATTCTTTACATACAATCCATTTATGCAGCTGGATATATACTGAAGATGTTCAGGTTAAGTACGTTTGTGCAAGGGTACAACAGCAGTGGGAAGAATAGCTGGGAATCAGACCTATAATATTGGAGTTACACTCCCAGTTCCCTAAGCTTATCTAAAAAAAATACTGCTGCTGAATGCATGTGTGGGATAATGTGTGTGTTACTGCGATGATGTGTAATGTGTGTGTTTGACGCAGGAGTTGTGCCGGGACGGGGCTGAAGCACAGGACGGAGCTGGAGCAGAGGGCGGGGCTGAAGCAGGGGGAGGTGCCTGAGCACAGATAGGGCCGCAGCTCCTGGTGGATTTTTGGGAGGCCCTGCTGGTGGCATCGTCCCAGGACCCGATCATCCAGGAGCTCCTGTTCTGCCTGACTTCAGTCTACATCGACCGTGTTGCCCAGAGCAACCAGGGAGTCAAACCCCTGAAGACCGCAGAGGACCTGGTGAGTGGAGAGAGCGAGAGAGAGCGAGTGAGTTCCGGACGCCGTCCCAATTCTGTGATTATGGGTACTATTTTAAAGCGCTTGCAATACGTGTTTTATGTATCCCGGCCTGTGGTAGACATGGTGTTGATACAGCTTTCAATCTTGCCATTCTAATAGGTCAACTCCTGCTGTCACTACGGAACACTATTTCCCTGGGTGAGCGTCCTAACGCCAGCCCAGCTCAACGTAACCCCCGGCAACCAGGAGGATCTGGAGAAGCTGCAGGTACGTCTGCTTTACCCTCCTGTTGTCTTGTATGATTGGCTGAGTACTGGCTTTCCTGATTGGTTGAGATGTGTCTGGTGTTGTGTGATTGGCTGAGGCACTGTGTACTGTGTGTGCAGTCCCTGCTGTACAGGTTCTCCTTGATTGGATGGAGATGTGTCTGGTTATTTGTGATTGGCTGAGATGCTGTGTACTAAGTGTGCAGTCCCCTCTCTCTGATTGGATGAGATGTGTCTGGTCTTGTGCGATTGGATGAGGCGCTGTGTACTGTGTGTGTACTGTTCCTTGATGGGAATCACAGGAAAGCAAAGGAAGACAGAGAGACAACCAAAATCCACTGGATTACCCCATTACAGAGATGGATTTAGAAGACAAACTAAAAGCTCTGCAGCCCAGAAAAGCCAGCGGAACAGATGGCATCTTAAATGAGATGCTAAAACACACAAACCACAAATTTAAATTGGCCATACTAAATCTGTTCAATTTTGTTCTCAGTGTAGGCCATTTCCCTAAAATCTGGAATGAAGGATTAATAACCCCTATATTTAAGAGTGGAGACAAATTCGACCCTAATAATTACAGAGGCATCTGTGTAAGCATTAACCTGGGGAAGGTTTTTTTAAACACAAGACTTATAGACTTACTTACCGAGCACAATGTCCTGAAAAAAAGTCAAATTGGATTCCTACCAAATTACAGAACATCTGACCACATTTTCACCCTACACACCCTAATAGATAAATATGTAAACCAAAAAAAAATAAAATTTCTTTGCCTGCTTTGTTGACTTCCAAAAAGCAATCGACTCTATTTGGCATGAGGGCCTATTCCTTAAACTTATTGAAAGTGGTGTAGGGGGAAAATATTTTGATGATATTTTGATGTAATCAAAACAATGTACACAAATAATAAATGTGCGGTAAAAATTGGAAACAAGCAAACAGATTCCTTCACTCAGGGGAGTGAAGTGAAACCGGGCTGCAATATCAGCCCCACCCTATTTAACATTTATATTAATGAATTGGCTAAATTACTAGAACAATCCGCAGCACCTGGTCTCACTCTACAAGACACTGAAATTAAATGTCTACTCTACGCAGATGACCTGGTTCTGCTTTCTTCCACAAAAGAGGGACTACAGCAGAACTTGGACATGCTGTCAAAGTTCTGTCAGACCTGGGCCCTGACAGTCAACCAAAATAAGACAAAAATCTTAATTTTCCAAAAAATATCCAGATTTCAGGGAAACTATCTAAATTTTACAATAGGTAGAACTAACATAGAACAAACAACAAACCACATATATCTAGGCTTAAAAATCAGTTCCACTAGGAACTTTGGCTTAGCTGTGAAGGAACTCAACTGGTCATTAAACCAATTGCATTATATGGCAGTGAGGTGTGGGGTCCGCTAACAAAACATTACTTTACTAATTGGGACAAACATCCAATTGAAACTCTGCATGCAGAGTTCTGCAAAAGTATCCTGAGGATACACAGGAAAACCCCAAACAAAGCATTCAGAGCAGAATTAGGCCAATATCCTTTACTAATAGACATCCAAAAAAGAGCCATGAAATTCTGGAAACACCTCAAAATAAGCGACCCCCCTGGTCCCACTCTATAAGACACTGAAATTAAATGTCTACTCTACGCAGATGACCTGGTTCTGCTGTATACTAAAGCATGCAATTTTTTTAACATGGAATAATTTATTTGAAAACCCAAATTTGTGTGAAATCTACGTGAGGGGAAATGTTGATTTTATAGCAGTTTGGAATTTATCAGTTGCGGCCACGCCGCGGCTGAGTTCAAATCAAACTTTACATTAATTGCATGTAATATAGCAATAAAGTAGTTTTGAAATTAGTTCGTGTGACCGCTGGACAATGAAAATGGAGCCTTTACACTGTCAACAATTACTTTTGCCTGTTTTTCGCTGGTGTTTGGCTGTTGTTGAGATGTTTGTCTCAAACTGCACGTGCCTCCTCAACAGCGGCCCCCTCCAGGACCAGTAGGATATGTCCAGAGCAGGGGTCGCGTTAGGCCGGCAATTGCCGGTTTTGACCGTTTTTTTATGACAAAGGCCGGAAAATGTAATTCCCTCCAGACATTCGGGCCGGTAAAAAAACAAAACATTTTTTTTTACTTTGCAATATAGTAATTTAACATAGCCTATTTAGTCTCAAAACCACGGCAATTTATCATTAGGCCTATTATCACCGCAAATCAGACAACGCTCCTCTCACGAAATCCGCTATTTCAAATCGTCTGCGTATCTCAAGCTGGGCTAAAACTTATGACTTTCGATTTCAAATCAGCAGCTGCTCACTTCCATGAAATGAAGCATCGTCGCAAATGAAAGGAGCCTATATGGATTGCTCGTTTTTTTGCCAGTTATAAAAAGGCCGTTTTTAATTGTCAGTAGGCTAGGCATAGGCTACTTTAACTTAATAGGCTATAAGCTTGATATAATCAGCATTTTTTCCCCTTGTTAAATCAATAGCCTAGGCACACTGTCTGGTCTGACTTTCCCGAAAGCGTTGTTCGTTAACGCGAGGTCGGATCCCAATTGTCACGTGTCGTTGCTGGCTCTTTTCCGTATAGCATCTTCCGCAACTCTGCAATTTGCCTTGGAGTAAAGAAATGTTAAAATCGTTATTCAAAATGAGGTTATTGCTTGTTATTCTGAAGAAAAATGTGTTCTAATAAACTAAAGATGCAAAATCAAGACAGCTTCTTTTGTTGAGAAAACATTAGGCGACGCACGCAGTCACGCACACTACATGCGCGATTTTAATGTAATTCATCCGCATGTGCAAGGCGAAGCTGTTATATTTAATTTTTATATTATTCCTTTATTTTCAAATAGTTTTCAGTCCAAAATATAATACTATGCTGTAACATATGTTGTTAGGCTACATCATTAAATGCACCTGCCTGTCGTTCATGCATTGAAAATAGATATGGCCGTTTTTTTATCGTATGTCCGACAAACTAATCATTCCGGACATTCTGGCCGGCAGTTTAAAATCCTAGCGCGACCTCTGGTCCAGACTGCCCCTCTATGATTGACCAAGATGACAAGAGCGTTCTGAAGACAGTGGAGATGTCTCTGGAGAAGTACAACAGGGAGAGCAGGAACGCAAACTATTTCGGCCTTCTGAATGTCACAAGGGCATCTCCTCAGGTAGGGCTGCCACAGCTACGAGGGGGAGTCTGATTACAATGTAACATGAATTAATGTTAAAGAAAAACGGGAGAAACACTAGGAGAATACTTGTGGCTTCTTCAAATAAAATAATTGTTTGTTATTACAGAGAATAGCTTGTTTAACTGGAATTTTAAAGCAAAGTTCACAATTTTTTTGTTTAACCTGCAATGTTGAGAGCTTACAGACGACCTATAAACTCCCTTCCAACTGCATTTATCTCTTTTAAAAAGACCAGAGAAACATTATTTTCAGAGTAACCATGAAATGTTAATTTACTAGGCCTATTGTGTGTTATTTCTCCTTAGTTGCTTTTTTGTGCATCTTTGCTAATGCAAAAAATATATATATTTTATTTGGTGCACCATATGTACATGTATATTTTTCATTTTAGTGATGACGATGTAATGATAAATTTACAATACTGGGAGTCCTGCAACTAGTGCCTACCACAGAAGCCATCCACACATTGGTCCTTCTTTTCTTCTTCTGTGTAGTATAATGTAGCATAGCTGGGCTTCTTGTAACCTCAAGGTTGCAGGTTCGATTCCCTGGTAGGACAGTGCCGTTGTACCCTTGAGCAAGGTACTTAACCTCGATTACGTCAGTATATATCCAGCTGTATTGATAGATACTATTTAAAAATGTGAAGGTTGTGTAAATCACTCTGAACGAGAGCGTCTGCTAAATGCTAGTGATGTAATGCAAATCACTAAAATATGTGTAAAATAATATATAAAATAAAATAACCTTGAGCTGCACCTACGCAGGAAAAATGGCAGTGTAAATGTAACACTGCTGGTGTACATTTAACACCCTCCACGGACTCATATAAACACCCTAGGGTATTAAATGTACACCACTAATTTTGCTGTGTACAATTATATGGTCTGAATTTCTCCCAGTTGGCAGACTGTCTCCTCTCTGTTCCAGGGTGGCATTGCAGATTTCACTTTTGCAGAATTCACCATTCAGGAAACGGTGTGCTCCAACAGCACAGACGTCGCTGAAGCCGCCAAATGTGCTCTGATGGATTGCGAGTTTGCAGTAAGTGACAACGGAAATAATAAAACAGAAAAATGCAGGGTTTTTGGAGGGGTCAGGAAAGAGATATTTAATTTAGTAGCATCTGACGTGCTGAAAAAGGCTAATGTACTGTACTTCAGTGCATGTTAAAAAGTAATCCTATATTAATTAAACACAGGCACATAATTGTCCATCAGAAGTTCACATGAGGAAAAATGGCTGTATTTATTTGATCTGTATTTAAAATGGCTCTGAAAAGGCACAACAAGGTGAGACGTTTTTAACCATGCATACTGTATAGATATTACTTAATATACCAGTCAAACAAACAGCAAAAATAGGGCCATTCAGAGTGTTGGTTCAAAAATAGCTACCTGTACATGGCTATGTGCTGTATAGACATCAATAACCATCTAGGATAAGGAATCAGTGTTTTTCCAATGGGCAACATGGTCAGCCAATGAGATCTCGGTGAAAAACTGCTTTGAAACCCTGCTTTACATCTTTTTCTACAGCATAAAGGTCACTGCAAGGCCTCATATTTTCATTCCCCGGAAGGAGAAGTCCCTTTCCAAGTAAATTGTGACATCTTCGAACCTGAGGTAAAGAACTAAATAGCATTAAATGTTAAGCATGGAGGCTGTCTCTTTCAGGGGAATATCCGAACCCGATACTGGATCCAGAAATTCATGGATAATGCGCTGTATTCAGATTTAATTTCTTCCCGAAGTCGTCCGATCATATTTGCAATATATTTTGGATATAAGATTTACAGAAAAAGTGAGCATCAAGCAGAAGATGAAACGACAGTTACTTTGTTGCGCACAGTACACAATTAAACACGCTTTGTAAATAATTTCTCAACACATTGACAGATGCATCTATTACAGTAAAACACAGTGCAAGGCAAACGTATACCGCGTCCCATTACCAATATAGATACAGATAATTTTGTTGGTTGAACAGAAACAATGTTCTCTACACACGCCTACAATAGACTACAATGTGTGCTTCTGTTAGGAGATATTATTGCAATATTTAGCTTTCTGGGACTGTAGTGAATGAAAGAAACTTGGGTCAAATAATTAGTTGCAATACATTAAGTTAGACATCTGTAAAAATCCTGCATGTTACAGACTTTGTACTGTTGTATTTTCACCAATAATCAGAACAAAGCATTCCTTTCATATGACTGCATACAATTTATTTCTGGTATACAAGTTGTAGGTTGCAAATCATTTTTAAATATTATGTTACAACAGCTTTCATCTTCTGGAGTTGAAAGACTTCCCCTGAATTGTGATTCAAAGCTTTGAAAAATTTTTCTTCGTATTAAAGTGAAATCACATCTCTTCATTTAAAGGGGGCAGAGAAAGAGAAGCAGAGGCATTTGCTGGGAGGGGAACATGACCACAGTCACAACCACACCCAGGAAGGTCATGACCACGCCAACGGCAACACCCACAAACATGACCACACCCGTGGACATGGCCACACCCATTACCACACCCATGAGCATGACCATGCCCATCATCATCACGATGCCCATAACCACACCCATAACCACGCCCATGACCACGCACACAATCACACCCATGAAAACGGCCACACCCATGAACATGACCACATCCACGACCATGCTCACAATGACACCCATGACCACGCCCATGACCACATTCACTACTACGGAGATCACCACCACCACCATCACCATCATCATCATGGCAACCACACGCACGAACACGAGCATGACCACGACCACGAGCACAAACACAAACATCTCCACTCCCATGAGCACCACCACCACCACCACTACCACGACCAGCAGAAGACCGTAAAGGAACCGCAGGGCAAGGTGCGTTACCTGCCTAACCTGGACAGGCCAGTGACCTTGCCATCGTTCCCAGACCAGCCGGAGCTCGAGAGGCCAGTGGTCATGCCTTCATTCCCAGACCAGCCAGAGCTCGAGAGGCCAGTGGTCATGCCTTCATTTCCAGACCAGCCGGAGCTCGAGAGGCCAGTGGTCATGCCTTCATTCCCAGACCAGCCGGAGCTCGAGAGGCCAGTGGAGAAGGAGCCCACCATCCTCCCCTTCTCCAGCGCCTGTAGTTATGAAACATAAAAGATGAAAGGGAGGAATAAGTTGAGCATCTCTTTAGAATCAGTGTTCACAGCCAACAGAGTACAGATGCATTCTGGGAAATGAAGCTCACTGATTCTGTCATTTCAGTGATGTTTTTTTTACAGAGCATGTTGAATATCTATTAAAGAACACACTGAATATGTAACACATTTAAATCTTCTTGTTTTTACAAATAAAAAAAGTGACCATTGTCTTCAAATATGTGTGCAGGTGATCTTTTTCTGTTTTTTTAAAATCCATTGAGAAAATATGTAGAGAATGAGAAGATCAGTTGAGAATTATAGTTTTTTAAAATATATTTTACTGAGAATTCTGCGTGTACATTTTATTATGAAAATATTTACTGGGGAATGTTATACAACAAAGTGGGGTGAATATTGAGCTCTGAATATATTACTGTACAAACATAAAAATGTGTTTTATCGGGTGTTAAATGTTTACCAGATGAAACAACATTTTCCAAAATAACGTCTAAATCTATTTTCATATAAAAGTTATGGAGCTTCTTGTACAAAAAAGTATTCATTTTCATAATTTTTCAAACCAGAGAAAATAAGCAAGCATACACTGAATTTGAATACCCAAATATATGAAGCCATGAGATTGCATTACATGGTACCTGACTGTCTAGTGTTTAAAAGCCCTGCATTTTCACCCACTAAGTGTGGCCCTGAAGGTCGGGTTAACAAAGAGGTAGGCAGTTGTCCTGTGGTCTGGTACACTGAAGCCTTGGCAGAGAATGCAAAGAATGGTGATAAGCATGTCAATAATCTGATGCAACGTTTGTAAACTAGCCCAACTTTTGTAACACTCAGGTCAATTGAATAGTGTTTTTCCAAAAACTCACTCACTCTTTCCAAAAACCCCAATTTTGAGAACATCATTTTTGTTTATTTTATCGTGGGATTTTTTGCATTAAATCACATTCTTATAATTTAATTCCTGAGAATAATAGTGTAAAAGTAAAACTACAAATATCTAAACATTATTCAGAAACATTGTACCCACCTTGAAAAATTGGGATGGCAGGTATGCCATCCACCAAGTTACAGCTTGGTGGGGCATGCCCCACACCTATACAGCACCGAGAGTTTGGCACTTTTCAGGATTTCCTACAGAAGTAACCACAATGACCATAGACTCTCAGCCCTTAAAAACATTAACTTCTGTATGTTCTGACCTCATGTAACCAGCATTCAGATACAACTTCACACATCCGCACAATAAAGCCCCAAACTTGGGTTATTCCTCCTTCCTCTTCCGCTTCTTCTTCTTCTTCTTCTTCCCATTTTCCTGCCAAACTGCCTGCCTCCGTCGTGATGTTATCCAATGGGGAGAATTATTATTTGAGGGTATGGTCCGTATACCTGCTCATCAAGCTTATCGTTCAATGAAAATGCTTCATACTAATGTTTTTTAATGTTAATATAGCTAATGGCTTCATGCTTTCCAAGAAGCTACTGTGGCTTACTGGTTAAAACTGCAGTCTCTCACACAGTGGATTGTGGGTTTGAGCCCAGTACGGCATGTGTATTCTCCACAAAAACGATGTGCAACTGTTAAGTACTTTTCATTTCTTAGACTGTTATTATTTTTACATTGACACATTAACATATTTATTGCATATAAACGCCTACGATGTAAAAAAAAAAAGTTACTTAAAGTTACTCACACATAGCCTACATAGCGCTGTCCATAACTTCTTAATTCCAACTTGCAAAAACTAGGCCTGCCTTTAAAAGTCTTGATATCAAAATGTGGCCAAGTTACAACTAACAATATTGCCCATCGTAGCTCACACTAAATAAACTAGCTCTATTCCAAAGCAATGCTATCCAAACTTTCCTAAATTATTTAATGCAACTTGGCCCTGTGTTTCTTCATCTTACCATCTCAAGAGAATGTGGTCAATGAAACTATGTGCCACATCAAACTGCAAAATTAAAATAATTTGTAGTAGAAATACTCTGATTCAGATGTGTTGCACTTAGAAATTAAACAGAAAAATTACTACACTATAGGGCATGTTTGAACAATTGTCTGCATCCACTGCTTTAGGTCTATGAAAAGCACAGAATGAATAAAATGTATGTATTATTATTATTATGTATTTATTGATTTATTTATTTGGATTTCTATCAAAACCTGTGTGGTCCTACAGAGCATAGATATCCTTGTGTTCACAAAATTCTGTTTGCAAATATCATAAATACTATTATGTTAAGAAAATTGGTACTATTACTTATTTGCCACCATCTGACCCACAAACATGTCTGGATACGTTTGTAAAAATGCTTTATGTACGCTATTTTCTAGGTAAAAATATTACTCATTTTTATCTGCATTTATTTATTCATCACCCCTTTCTCTATTGTACATGATGTTTCTTCATATAAATGTCTGTTTGTGAATTGTAAAGAATGATGTAGCAGCAGTTAACATTTTAAAACCTGTACATTTTCTAAAGTAAACTTGCCAACAAAGTACAACCATATCCTTTCTGGAGTGTAATTATTCATCAACTGTTAAAAACATGCATTGAAATCATATGTTGTTCCATGAGGCACAATCTCTTCACATGCAAAGATGAAGAAACACAGGGCCAAGTTGCATTAAATAATTTAGGAAAGTTTGGATAGCATTGCTTTGGAATAGAGCTAGTTTATTTAGTGTGAGCTACGATAGGCAATGTTGTTAGTTGTAACTTGGCCAAATTTTGATATCAAGACTTTTAAAGGCAGGCCTAGTTTTTGCAAGTTGGAATTAAGAACTTATGGACAGCGCTATGTAGGCTATGTGTGAGTAACGTGGCTTTTTTTTTTTTAACGTCGTAGACGTTTTTGATCTGATATGGTTTATCAAAACTGGATTTAGGTTTGGGAAACCTCTTCAATACAACTCCTCTGCAAAAACACAGCTTTGGGCTCCCTCTAGTGGTCAGCTTATGCTCTGCTGTGTTTTGGGAGGTTGCAATCATTTCAACCCAAGTTTTCATAGAGTATAAACAGCATTATGTTCTGAAAATAAATAGTCTGTAAACATGCACAAGAGCGTACATGATTCAGCACCCTGCAGTGTCTACAGCGGTGTGTCCACAAACTGAAATTGGCCAACCTGGCGCCCGCAGGTGATGGCCATGTGTTTGCGGTGCCATAGGTCAAGGTTTCGTTCATCTGAACATGCGCGAGAAGGATTGAGTCACGATTGAGCATTTTAAAGCCGGCTGCACACAAACGGGAGTAGTAGCTGCTCGGCATGACGAAGATGAAGATGATGCTGTGGGTGCTGCTGTTGTCGGCGGGTTTCTGCTTCCAGTGTGTGACTGGGTCCTTTGCTCTGGCGCCAGTTCGGACCTGCGAGACCCCCGCAGTCCTAAAAGCTGCGGAGTTGGCCCTCAATAAGATCAATGCTGACAGGCAGGAAGGGTACATATTCGCCTTGAATCGGGTTCACGATGTAAGACAGGAGTCTAAGGTGAGTCTGTGATAAACGCTTCCAGCTACTGTCCTCAAACGATTCTGTGATTCAGGACACGACACCGCTGAAGAACTTTCACACAAGGCAGCCTTTCGCCTGACCTCGAATGTCTTGTTTGCAAAAAAATAAATAAAAGTATCAGCCAAAATGTCTGAATTTCTTTCTGCATTGGACTACATTTCCTAATCTTCAAATACATTCCCCAGAATTATACGTGTTTTGTTCATTAATTTCAGCTAACATCCTTATGGTAGTTTTAACAGAATGAGCAAAATTGTATAAGTAAAAATGTATTTATATAGTGCATTTTACAAAGAATTTGTACTCAAATATAAATCCAACAAAGTCATACAGTACCAGTCAAAAGTTTGGACACATAGGTTTTTTTAAGTTTTTTTTACTGTTTTCCACATTTTAGAATAGTAAAGTCATCAAAACAATGAGATAACACATTAAATTATGCAAACAAATCAAAAAACTGTTATATTTTAGATTCCTCAAAGTAGCCACCCTTTGCCTTGATAACAGCTTTGCACATTCTTGCCATTCTCTCAACCAACTTCTGTGGTAAACAGGTATTCCACAGGTAAACAGGTGATGCTATCATGACTCTGTATAAAAGGATATCGAAAGACTCTTGATACCTTATTTCTAGGTAGAATGTATTTGTTTTACACTTTTTTTTGGGTCTTTGCATAATTCCATTTGTGTTATCTGATAGTGTTGATGTCTTTACTATTCTAAAATGTGGAAAACAGTAAAAATAACGAAAAAAAAAACTTTCTACGAGTAGGTGTGTCCAAACTTTTGACTGGTGCTGTACATAACAAAAATTCCATGCATGCATACAATATGGATTGGCGAGAAGAGGAAAAAACAATAATTCACCGACAGGGAACAAATTTTTATGTGGATTCTTGTTTTTGATTAGATGTTAAGGGGTAGAGGTCATGGTGCCTACTGTGCAGTCAAACAGTGAGCTGTTAAATGCAGTAGAGGCTTAGCGAATCTGTCCACAGAAACCAGTAACTGCTTGATTTTTTTTTACTCAGGAACCAAATGGCGTGGCATACAACCTGATCATTGATGTACTGGAAACAAAGTGTCATCTAATCAGCAAGAAGAACATGCAAGTGTGTGAGGTCAGGAGGGCCCGATATGTTCCGGTAAGTTCCTCTCCCTTGGGTTCAGCTCTATTGTACGTTCGGTAAACTGATATTGGGTGAGTTATTTGTGGAATAGTGCAGTAAGTAGGCCTACCACTGCATTTTATCCCTTTGAAAAGTAGTTTTTTTTTTTTTAGTCAGAGTTCTAGATCATTTGCTCATGTTATCTTCCCACGTCACTACTGTTTTAGAAGTTAAATAATCAATTTAGTTAGTCACTGGATTAGTTAGTGTCTATTACTAATGCGTGATTTGTTCAAGTTAATTAATTAATTCCTTAACGTTAATCAGTGTACTCTTAGGCTAAAGTGGTACAGAGGTTTCACATGGTTTACTTTCTTTTTTTTGACAGAAATATGGGAACTGTGAAACCTATTTTTTTTGTGGATTCAAATGAAAAAAATGTTGAGATCTACAATTACAACTGCACCATACAGCCAGGTACAATATCGTTTTTTTTTCCAAAATGTCACCCTGGCCCAAAGTGCAAACTGAAAGCCAGGTATTCTACAGTATCACTCAACAACTTTACAGTTTTCATTTACACTTTCCATGTTTTTCTTCAGCGTTATATCATTCTGTCTCTATCACATCCCTGACCTGCCATTTTTTTCAAACACTAAATGTACTTCACCTTGCCATCTAGTCAGTGCTGTGTGTTACATTGTATCACATAGGCCTACATTTCTTTGCAGGCTCACACCTGTAATTGTTAATTGTTTGTACCCTAATAGCATGAGTTACACGGGTCGTGTCACTCTGACGAAGGCTAGTAAAGCCGAGATGCGTAGGTACATGTTTTTAATGGCACGTCAACAACGGCATTTTTAACATTTATACTAAAGAAGAGTGCCTTGATTCTTTTTTATCATATTTATAGTTATTTAATTATTTTTAAATTTTATTTTTGTTTAATTCCAGTGCCACCCTCAGTCATTGGAAGAAGGTGTCCAAACTGTCCCACCCGTGTGGACTTGGCTGATCCTAACGTACTGAAGGCTGTTGATTCATCCCTGAAGAAGTTCAACACCAAAATAGCAGCCTGCCAAATTACTTCGCTCTCCTCAATGTGACGGCGGCTTCAATGCAGGTCTGTCCAATTTACTCAGGTTCATTACACTCATCGTTAAATGTACTTTTTTAACCTTTATTTACTAACTGAATTATCTCTTACAGTAAATAATCAGGGTGGTTAGGTAACACAAGGGATTGTACAGCCAATCAGATTTGAGGAGGTGGCCAGATGTATAGAACCATCTTTGTGGGAAATTGACCAGTAACTCAGGGTTGAAATCCTTATACCTATGAAAAATGGCATGAGATATTTAAGGACCACAGTGAGTCTGGATTGCACTGGATTTCCAGGGAAAGAGTGACCCCCCCCCCCCTCTCCCTTCCAGCCCACAAACACCACTTCCAGCAGCAACTTTCCCAGGTCAAAATACTATCCATACTAACACCTTTTTACTGTTGTTTTCTCAGTGGGTACATGGTCCATCCTACTTTGTGGAATACATCATTCAGGAAACAGTGTGCTCTAGGGAAACTCCAGATGCAGATAAAGCCCAATGCAAACTGATGGACTGTGAATTTGCTGTAAGTACCAGTGATGTACATCATTACCACATTTTGTGCAAATATATCTATATTCGGCAGTGGCACACAACATATCATCCATATCATAGCATTGAAATTGGGATTATGTTCATTTAAATGTGCATCCATATTCAAAATGGCTGCACAGTATAAATGTACATATTTAATTCGAGAGCATGGTGATGTCATGCACGGAATTGTTGGGCTGAAATTGACTGTTCTCATCATTAAGTTATGTTATGTCAAAAACAGTCAAAACAGAAGGCAGAATATATTTTAAATGACTGATGCAAATGTACAGCACTTTAAAAGCTTATTAACTTCTCGTGGTTTTTTTAAATGTATTTCCCAAAGCATAAGGCACAGTGCTTCGGCTCCCATTGGGAAAGGAAAGGGAAATTGATAAATCGAAATGGAGAAAATGAAAATGGAAATGACCTGCGTGTTATGGCCCATTGTGAAATCTTCGAACCACAGGTAAATCTAAGAACTAATTCCTTGGAGAGCGATCATTTTTGAGAATCTATAAAGATGTCGGAAAGAAAGAGTGCTGGATGAGAGAGAGAGAGAGAGAGAGAGAGAGTAGAGAGAGGAGAGAGAGAGAGAGAGAGAGAGAGAGAGAGAGAGAGAGAGAGAGAGAGAGAGAGAGAGAGAGAGAGAGAGAGAGAGAGAGAGAGAGAGAGCATACGCTACATTACTAACGCAGTAACCCTACTTGTGTTTTGCTCCAGGCTGCAAAGACTGAAGAAGCGAACCACAAGCGAGAAGGCGAGCACCACGGACAAAGAGCAAGAACATGCAGACGACTCATCACACAAGCACGAGCACCTACACCTGCACCCTCACGAGCACCACCATGTCTCAAATCACAGTCACTCTCTCCCCGTGCCGAGAGGCTCACTGGGGTCTGTACAGGTTCTCCCTCCCCCTTCGTTGCCATTGCCAAGCAGAGCTCCGCCAGGAGCGAGCGGCTGCCCTGGAAAAAGCATTCATAACCTCTATTTGCACAATTTTGAGGTCTGAATACAAACAGTACATAGGCTACGGCAATGATGAGAACAGGCCATTCATCCCATCTATATTCGTAATTTACCCACAATTATAAAAGCTATTACCCATGACCTTGTTTTTGTCTCTTTTCTGACTTGTATTATTTTTATTGACCTATCAATTAATAGGCTACAGTTAATATATTTTAATATATTTCTGCAATTTACGTTGTGTTAAGATTACATTATTTTATATATATATTTATATATTTCCACATTTATTTTGTATGATTTTATTTATGTATCATTGCTGCACTCTCTGTGTTCCATATTAGCCTGGGCATGTTTCAGTATGATAATCCATTGGGAGGACACATTAGCAATATCAGCCAATCGAACCGGTGACGTTAAACTGACAGACAATCTGACCAATAAGCGGATAGATCTGAATCCGCACACGGTTGTCAGTTCTATTCTGTAAAAGGGGAACTGAAAGTAACGTTTAACGGACATTTAAAAACACCCTGTAACTTCCTAACATTTTACTTGCAGGCCTAGACAATATGGAGGATTATTCAAACCAAAATGAAAATGGAAAATGAAAATGGAGTATTATTCAGCCCAAAATTAAAATTAAAAACTTTTCATTTTCATTTTCGAACTGTATCTATGTAAATGAGGGGGTATGGTCCTCCTATCAATCAAAGCAAGCAGGGTGGGCCTCATACAGGTTTAGTGCAGTGGCACTTAATGAACACTAGGGGGAGCATAGCATAGGGATGGGTAACAGTATATGCTTGATACTATCTCTCAGGGCACTCGTAAGTTTTAATGGATGAAATGATGAAGAATCTGAGCAGTGTTATAAAGTATTCTTCTTTTATGAAAGAAACGGTAGGCTATAGGTCAAACCTGCAAGGTGGAAAATCCAGGTTCAGAAAGTGAAAGTCCTCCCCAATCATTTGTTCCAATCACCTGGATTTGCTAATTATCACAATTCTTCAGCCAAGAGGTAGGAGCTAACTAGGCTAATTAGTGAAATCGTGAGTTCATGGGTGGAAGAAACACGGCAGGACTTTTACTTTCTGACCCCTGGAATTTCCACCTCTGAAAACCTGATAGTAGCCTACAAAAGGCTACATTGTGCCAGGTTAAACGTTGGATTGGATGGTTGTGTTGGACTGCTGGAAATAAATGAAATCATGGTGAAGTAAATAAATTCATGAAATAAATGGTGAGGTAACCATGTTGTAGGTCAGATTCCCAGGTGGGGCACTGTTGTTGTATCATTGGGATTGGTAATTAACCTGAATTACTTAATTAATAACCCAGCAGTTTTAATGGAATGTGTGACAAAAAAAGTTCTTATGTTGTTCACGACTGGACGGAATTAAGGCATTGTTTGAATTACTTTGACCATTTGAGCACCAGTAAAAACCTTCCATATTACTGACAAGATACTGAACTGTGGACCATTATTCCTGGATAAGAGCATCAAATGTGTAAATGTAAATGTGATTGTGTGGTGACCTTTCTCACAGATAACAGAAGAGATGTCCACCGTGACCCAGATGACTTCATCATGTTCCAGAGGAATCAGGAGCTGCTGGGGGTGGAGGCGAAAGATTGTGGGGTTTCTGTCTCTCTGGAGTGCACTGGCATGGAGAACGAGGCCCGGGACAGCCTTGGCGTGACCTATGTCCTGTACAGGTGCCACAGTGTCTCAAGCTCGCCCCCCCTGGTGGAGTCTTTCCTCCTCCTTTGTAAAAGTCGCCCCCCTCCTGGAGTCTGTCCTCCTTTCTCTTGTGCTGAATCCCAAACTGAGCCCTCTCAACTTGTGGACTTGCAGACTTTATTGGCATATTTGATGAATTAACTCAATCTATTGTAGAATATGTCTTTAACGTAATAAAACGTGTGCAGACTTTCCGGCTTGACTGTAAATAAATTTCGATTTGATTTGGTTAATTGAGTGGTTGACTGGCTGTTCCACAGATGCTCCAGGTGTATGGCTTCATCGAGGAGCCCAAACTGCTGCTTCATGGCAGGGGGAAGGGCGTGGTCCCCACGGCACTGGCCCGTCACCTGCGGGACACACAGGAAGGGGCTGCTGGTGGCAGCGGTGGTGGCGCTAGACGAGAACAGCAAGGTCAGGCTGGAGGAGGCAGACGTCTTCTTCCAGGTGAGTTTACCTGTCCAAACCCTGCTACTGTGTGTGTGTTTACCTGCCCAAACCCCTATTACTGTGTGTGTGTGTGTGTGTGTGTGTGTGTGTGTGTGTTTACCTGCCCAAACCCTACTGCTGTTTACCTGCCCAAACCCTGCTACTATGTGTGTGTGCGTGTGTTTACCTGCCCAAACCCTATTACTGTGTGTGTGTGTGTGTGTGTGTGTGTGTGTGTGTGTGTGTGTGTGTGTGTTTGAATTCGTATTTACCTTTTAGGGTTGTTTTAACGCACTTGTTTCATGTTGGAAAATGCACTGTTGTACGTCGCTCTGGATAAGAGCGTCTGCCAAATGACTATAATGTAATGTAATGTGTTTACCTGCCCAAACCCTGCTACTATGTGTGTTTGTATGCGTTTGTGTGTGTGTGTGTGTGTGTGTGTGTGTGTGTTTACCTGCCCAAACCTTATTACTGTGTGTGTGCATGCGTGTGTGTGTGTGTGTGTGTTTACCCTGCCCAAACCCTGCTACTGTGTGTGCGTGCGTGTGCGTGTGTTTGTATGCGTTTGTGTGTGTGCGTGTGTGTGTATGTGTGTATTATGCTACATTACATTTGAGGCATTTTAACAGAATCTCTTATATAGCTTGCATTCTTTACATACAATCCATTTATGCAGCTGGATATATACTGAAGATGTTCAGGTTAAGTACCTTTGTGCAAGGGTACAACAGCAGTGGGAAGAATAGCTGGGAATCAGACCTATAATATTGGAGTTACACTCCCAGTTCCCTAAGCTTATCTAAAAAAAATACTGCTGCTGAATGCATGTGTGGGATAATGTGTGTGTTACTGCGATGATGTGTAATGTGTGTGTTTGACGCAGGAGTTGTGCCGGGACGGGGCTGAAGTACAGGACGGAGCTGGAGCAGAGGGCGGGGCTGAAGCAGGGGGAGGTGCCGGAGCACAGATAGGGCCGCAGCTCCTGGTGGATTTTTGGGAGGCCCTGCTGGTGGCATCGTCCCAGGACCCGATCATCCAGGAGCTCCTGTTCCGCCTGACTTCAGTCTACATCGACCGTGTTGCCCAGAGCAACCAGGGAGTCAAACCCCTGAAGACTGCAGAGGACCTGGTGAGTGGAGAGAGCGAGAGAGAGCGAGTGAGTTCCGGACGCCGTCCCAATTCTGTGATTATGGGTACTATTTTAAAGCGCTTGCAATACGCGTTTTATGTATCCCGGCCTGTGGTAGACATGGTGTTGATACAGCTTTCAATCTTGCCATTCTAATAGGTCAACTCCTGCTGTCACTACGGAACACTATTTCCCTGGGTGAGCGTCCTAACGCCAGCCCAGCTCAACGTAACCCCCGGCAATCAGGAGGATCTGGAGAAGCTGCAGGTACGTCTGCTTTACCCTCCTGTTGTCTTGTATGATTGGCTGAGTACTGGCTTTCCTGATTGGTTGAGATGTGTCTGGTGTTGTGTGATTGGCTGAGATGCTGTGTACTAAGTGTGCAGTCCCCTCTCTCTGATTGGATGAGATGTGTCTGGTCTTGTGCGATTGGATGAGGCGCTGTGTACTGTGTGTGTACTGTTCCTTGATGGGAATCACAGGAAAGCAAAGGAAGACAGAGAGACAACCAAAATCCACTGGATTACCCCATTACAGAGATGGATTTAGAAGACAAACTAAAAGCTCTGCAGCCCAGAAAAGCCAGCGGAAACAGATGGCATCTTAAATGAGATGCTAAAACACACAAACCACAAATTTAAATTGGCCATACTAAATCTGTTCAATTTTGTTCTCAGTGTAGGCCATTTCCCTAAAATCTGGAATGAAGGATTAATAACCCCTATATTTAAGAGTGGAGACAAATTCGACCCTAATAATTACAGAGGCATCTGTGTAAGCATTAACCTGGGGAAGGTTTTTTTAAACACAAGACTTATAGACTTACTTACCGAGCACAATGTCCTGAAAAAAAGTCAAATTGGATTCCTACCAAATTACAGAACATCTGACCACATTTTCACCCTACACACCCTAATAGATAAATATGTAAACCAAAAAAAAAAAAAAATGTTTTGCCTGCTTTGTTGACTTCCAAAAAGCAATCGACTCTATTTGGCATGAGGGCCTATTCCTTAAACTTATTGAAAGTGGTGTAGGGGGAAAATATTTTGATGATATTTTGATGTAATCAAAACAATGTACACAAATAATAAATGTGCGGTAAAAATTGGAAACAAGCAAACAGATTCCTTCACTCAGGGGAGTGGAGTGAAACCGGGCTGCAATATCAGCCCCACCCTATTTAACATTTATATTAATGAATTGGCTAAATTACTAGAACAATCCGCAGCACCTGGTCTCACTCTACAAGACACTGAAATTAAATGTCTACTCTACGCAGATTACCTGGTTCTGCTTTCTTCCACAAAAGAGGGACTACAGCAGAACTTGGACATGCTGTCAAAGTTCTGTCAGACCTGGGCCCTGACAGTCAACCAAAATAAGACAAAAATCTTAATTTTCCAAAAAATATCCAGATTTCAGGGAAACTATCTAAATTTTACAATAGGTAGAACTAACATAGAACAAACAACAAACCACATATATCTAGGCTTAAAAATCAGTTCCACTAGGAACTTTGGCTTAGCTGTGAAAGAACTCAACTGGTCATTAAACCAATTGCATTATATGGCAGTGAGGTGTGGGGGTCCGCTAACAAAACATGACTTTACTAATTGGGACAAAACATCCAATTGAAACTCTGCATGCAGAGTTCTGCAAAAGTATCCTGAGGATACACAGGAAAACCCCAAACAATGCATTCAGAGCAGAATTAGGCCAATATCCTTTACTAATAGACATCCAAAAAAGAGCCATGAAAATTCTGGAAACACCTCAAAATAAGCGACCCCCCCTGGTCCCACTCTATAAGGACACTGAAATTAAATGTCCTACTCTACGCAGATGACCTGGTTTCTGCTGTATACTAAAGCATGCAATTTTTTTAACATGGAATAATTTATTTGAAAACCCAAATTTGTGTGAAATCTACATGAGGGGAAATGTTGATTTTATAGCAGTTTGGAATTTATCAGTTGCGGCCACGCCGCGGCTGAGTTCAAATCAAACTTTACATTAATTGCATGTAATATAGCAATAAAGTAGTTTTGAAATTAGTTCGTGTGACCGCTGGACAATGAAAATGGAGCCTTTACACTGTCAACAATTACTTTTGCCTGTTTTTCGCTGGTGTTTGGCTGTTGTTGAGATGTTTGTCTCAAACTGCACGTGCCTCCTCAACAGCGGCCCCCCTCCAGGACCAGTAGGATATGTCCAGAGCAGGGGTCGCGTTAGGCCGGCAATTGCCGGTTTTGACCGTTTTTTTATGACAAAGGCCGGAAAATGTAATTCCCTCCAGACATTCGGGCCGGTAAAAAAACAAAACATTTTTTTTTACTTTGCAATATAGTAATTTAACATAGCCTATTTAGTCTCAAAACCACGGCAATTTATCATTAGGCCTATTATCACCGCAAATCAGACAACGCTCCTCTCACGAAATCCGCTATTTCAAATCGTCTGCGTATCTCAAGCTGGGCTAAAACTTATGACTTTCGATTTCAAATCAGCAGCTGCTCACTTCCATGAAATGAAGCATCGTCGCAAATGAAAGGAGCCTATATGGATTGCTCGTTTTTTTGCCAGTTATAAAAAGGCCGTTTTTAATTGTCAGTAGGCTAGGCATAGGCTACTTTAACTTAATAGGCTATAAGCTTGATATAATCAGCATTTTTTCCCCTTGTTAAATCAATAGCCTAGGCCTACACTGTCTGGTCTGACTTTCCCGAAAGCGTTGTTCGTTAACGTGAGGTCGGATCCCAATTGTCACGTGTCGTTGCTGGCTCTTTTCCGTATA